>JAOXJK010000012.1:134616220-134636327 GCA_025774025.1 Xenus cinereus | reverse complement strand
TGCCCAGGGCAGGGGGGTTGGAACTCGATGATCTTTAAGGTCCCTTCCAACTCTAACCATTCTATGATTCTATGAAAGTGATAGACAAGGACATTGCTAGACATCATTGAGCCTCAGCAGAGGGTGAGATTGGCGAACATAGAGAAAAAACTTAATGGGGTTGGTCCATGCTAGATTCAGGGTTCTGCAGCCCTGACAGGAATGTATATGTGGAGGCAATGGGGCTCTGGGAGGACCTTCCAGGAAAAGCAGTCAGAGATGCTCCTCTTCTGGTTTCAGGGTTACCACACAGAAGTCATGTGCTCCCTCTGACTTACGCGCTTTTGATCTCGTACTGTAAATTTTCCCATTATCACCTATAGAGAGCACACTGTGGCTTGCAAAGGTTATATATATAGTACTATGTTGCATTAGTGTGATGTCAGCATTCCGCAGAATCACTTTTTCCAATAAACACGTAAGCTTGAGGATGTAGGAATGTGCTAGAGGGAGTGGTTTTATACAGTTGCTGGAATAAACAGCATTAGAAGTGAGAAAAAAAAATGATCAAGAATTTCAGTCTAGGAGGTTGCAGAATGTAGTTTAAGGCTTGTACTTTATATATCTCATAAAAGCATGACCAGGCCCTCGCTTTACAGATGTTTTTGGGTAAAAAAATATGGTGATATTTAATAACAGGTGCCTGGAGAGCAAGACAGTCAAAGAACAGCCAATATGCAGCAGGAAAATATGGAGAGAATGCAAATTAGAAAGTTAAGCTCTCAACTAGTATAAATAATTCAGAATAAATTTTCATTTTTTCATTGATAAAGTGTACAAAAATGTTGTTTTCGTGTTCATGAAAACATTAATTGAGAAATAAAGCAACACGTCGAAAAACACACTTCAAATGCAGTTTTCCTCTTTGATACAGTTTTTTGCATTTCTGACTACTATTTTTTTTTTGGTTCAGGTAATAAATATGCCTGTCTTTTTAAAGAATGATGAGAGAACTCTGGAAATCAGTATTCTGCTGCAACTGTCTATAATGTAAGAGGGTAAAGACAATCTAACCAATAAATCTTGTTTCTGTGTTAGGATTCCATTTTACCCCTACTGTATTTTAGTAACAAAAAAGAGCATGCATCTTTAATAATTTGCCATCTGCAATGCATAGGATAATCTGTTTGTTTGAAGAGCAGCAATAGCTCTTACTAATAAAGGGGTGTTAGCACTTCTGTCGTGTAAAATAATAGTTGTATCAGTGCAAATAGGAACAGCTTAATGAGTCATTTGTCATTTAAATCTTTCAACGCAGTTAGAGCAGATGCTTTTATATCCTTATTTTGCTGCTGCTTTTTTTTGGGGGGGGGGTTGTTTTTATGATACCTATTGTTGAAATGAGCACGGCTGCTCAGCTGATGCCGTGTCTCATAGGCTGTGTCGGCAAGGGAGGAACCGGGGGATGAAGCTGCATGTGGGTCTCCATGGCGACCTTGGCCTTGGCCTGATGCCTGCAGTCTGGCCTGCTCGCGGAACGCCATGCCCTGATGAATTATTTAGCTCCGCTGAAGAAAAAAAAATAAATACGGCAACAGGCTCCTAGTGAGTAACTGAGGAGAGCGGGGAGGTGACATCAGTCGGCTTGTACTGATGTGCTTGGAGGTTCTCACCGGCTACCAGAGGGATCAGTTTGGTTTTGGTTTTCTTAAGGCTCTGCTATTAATCACTGTCAATGTTGACTACCCACATTTCGTCAATGGTTATGAACAGAAAATAACAGAATATTCATTCTGTAAGTTGCTAGTCGTTTTTCCTTTCGTGATCTTCCATTTATGTTCGAACAATTTTGTTCTTCCATTTTTAACAATATGCTTTCACAGAGAGAAATGCGAGAGTTTGGCAATATTATAGCCTGAATTATTAAGCCTAGAAGTAATTGTGCCCACTGATATGTGTTTCTGTGTATTGAGATAATTGTATCAGTTTGTTGAAGAGCATTTGTCAGTTGTTACTGACAAAGTTAACTGACCTACACTTTGTTTCTGCGTGGTTATTATTGGATTACACAGGAAAGATGGGCAGGGACTCTTTGTCAGGAAATGTAGTGATAGTACAAGGGATAATGGTTTTAAACTGAAAGAGGGGAGATTTAGATTAGGTACTAGGAAGAAATTCTTTCCTGTGAGGGTGGTGAGACCCTGGAACAGGTTGCCCAGAGAAGCTGTGGATGCCCCATCCCTGGAGGGGTTCAAGGCCAGGCTGGATGGGGCTTGGAGCAACCTGGTCTGGTGGGAGGTGTCCCTGCCCAGGACAGGGGGGTTGGAACTCGATGATCTTTAAGGTCCCTTCCAACTCTAACCATTCTATGATTCTATGAAATGACCATGTATGGGACAGAGGCACTGTGCGTCTAGCATTGCGGGAAGGATGGGGAGCTTCAGCTCCTGAGCCACCACAGCCTGGACGAGTCTCAGCAAACTTCAGTGCTAGTGTTTGCTCTCTTCTCTTTCAAAAGAGCAGAACTGTAATCAATATTTGCAGCTCTTGGCAAAATTAGCGACATGCAAAGTCAAGTACTTCTCTCAAAACCAAATGCCCACTTTGTGACTTTGTGACTTCAGAGGTGGAGTGCATCCAAGGGGTGTAATCCATCCGCAAACAATCCCACAGTAACAAAGAGAAATGGGCATATCAGCAAAGGTCCTTTTCTTCTGTCAGGGAAGGTCTGGTCCTTCCAGTACGCTCCTCAGTGCTCCTCAGTGCTGTGCCCAGCAGAGCAGAGCAGTCAGTGCTTGTCTGGTCCACCCTACAACCCAGTGATTTCTTTTTCACAGGAGTCTTATGATTCTGAAAAAGAATCTGCCTCATTTTATAGTTATAATGAAACATTCTTCTGTATAATTATTTATTTAAAGTACTACTAATGTTACTGCACTATGGGTAAAATACACAGTAGTCAGAAATAACAGAGAAGACATTTGCGCCTTAATAAAATAATACACATTTTGCACTTTATTGGTCTGCATAGGTAGAAGCAAATATTACACTAACTGGTTTCTCTTAAGATAACCTAAGAAGACTGTTATTAATGGGAGAAAAATTACAGATGATGTGTTTTTTACTGTCATTGACAACATCTGATATGAGCTGGAGTGTCTGACCTTTCAGTGAGATCAAAATTGTAGGATCTAAGGGATCCAGAACTAAGGAATACTGCCAAGGGACAAGTCAACAAGACACTCTTGTTGACTACAGTTCTCCAGAGGAGTGAAGCAGGCAGGAATGAGGACCCAAAAAGTCATGTCAGTCAAAAGGAAATGCTTGGGCAGGAGCAAAGTAAACCTATGGATCAGCACCTGGCTGTTCTGCTGGTGTCACAGGCAGGGCTTTGGCTTGTCTTTCCAACAGACCCTCTTCAAGGAACAAAGATTGCTGGGGAGAGACAGAATCCACCTGAAAAAGTGAGGCAAGACTATCTTTGCCACAGTTCAGAGCCTGAGGTGCAGATGCTTACAATGGGATTTGATACTGGGGCTGATATTGTTCCAACACCTTTTTCAGTGCCTTGGGTGACATCCATCAAGTTTGTGGATGACCTCAAACTGGGAAACAGAGAAAGATCTGCTGGTCAACAGATTGAACATGTCAGCAATGAACCCTCGAGGCAGTGGAGGCTTACCCCATCCTGGGCTGCCTTAGCAGACCTTTCTGATGCCAGAGGGTCAAGGTGAATGATCGTTCCCCTCTGTTCAGCACTTGCAAGAAGCACTGCATTCAGTTTTGAACCCCTTAGCAGAAGAAATATCAATAAGCTGAAGCAAGTCAAGCAGAGTGCCACTAAGATGGCTGGGGGCTGGAGCACATGGTGTGTGAGGAGAGCCTGAGGATTTGTTTGGTCTAGGGAAGACAAGGCAAAGGATGGATCTAATTATCATCTTCCACTACCTAATGGGTGTTTACAGAGAAGATGAAGTCAGACTTTTCTCAGGGGCGCATAGCAAAAGGCAAGAAGCAACAGTTGTACTTTTTGGCAGGGAAAGGCTGTCTGGATATATAAAAAAGCTTTCCATAACAATAGTGGTTAGTTAAGCAAAGGGACAGGCTGCCCAGAGAGGCAGTGGAGATGTCCTTGGAGACTTTCAAAACTTGACTGAATGTTGTCACGAGCAACCTGACCCAGCTTTGATGTTAGCCCTGCTTTGAGAAGGAGATGGGACAAACTGACCTCCAGAGGTCCCTTCCAACCTGAATTATTCTGTGATTCACTACCAATTTTTTAAAGGCTTCTCTTTGAACTCTACAGAGACATCTTCTATGGAGAACAAGCTCATTGTCCCTAATTTTAACCATCTGAGAAATAGATTGGGGAATTTGAAGAATGTGAAGTTAAATCACAACGTGATCTACAGAACAAGGTGTTTGCTTCTGGTTAAGTCACTGATAGCCAGAAATCATTACACAGGTTGGTGTTGCTGTCATTTTGACAGGTGATCAAAGGATGAAAGGAGTAAACTATTACCACTCTCCAGGTTTGCTTAAGGACACCAAGAAATGATGGAGTGACCAGAGTGTGGTTTATTAAATATGTTTTCAAAACCACTGGATTTTGGTTGTAGGCATTTCAGGACAAAAATTTCAAAACAAGAAACTCCCATGTTAATGAGGAAAATCTGTGTACAAAAACCCAGCTTTTGGACACAAATCACAGTGCTTGTGCTTCTAAGTAATCGATTGCTAATGTAAATCAGGTGCTCAGAGGAGCAACTGTTCCGAGTCGTTCATTGTGGAGAGCAAATTTTGTGGATTCAAAATGGCTCCACACAAATCTCTTTGGAAAATCAGTTCTCACATTCAACACACTTTTTATGCTTTGTGGCCTGTGCAATTATACATCTCCTACTGTGTCAGTAAAGTAACTTCTCTAATTACCCCTATTCCACTCCCACTTCCCAAAATGACATTCAAAAATACAGGTGTGCAAAAATCATTAAGGGGAATAATGTTTGCACTATCCTCATAATGGCTGCTTTAAGTTTTATTCTCAGTGCATCAATCCACATGAGAACTTTGCAGATGTTAAAAACACATACACTCTATAAATTAATCTATGCCACTTGAGGGAATTGAAGGAAAGAAAGGAAATTCACATAATTCAGTGTAATGAATTCAGATATCTAGCAGTGTGGCTTTACCACCAGCTTCATTTTCATTTTAAGTGTAGAAATTGGCAATCAAAGTTAGCACAAAAGTGATAGTCTTTTTATAAATGCACATGCTTTGCTGTTGGATGCTTCTTGGCTGATAAGCATGGCTTCTCAAGAGTATTTTCAGAGAGAACCAAAAGGCAGTGCTGAATAGTTCAGATGCAAAAACTGAATAGGAAATGATGCTTCAGGCAAACAAAAGCCTCAGCGATGCTTATTAATTGATTATAAATCATTTTATCTTAGAATAAAGGAAATGATTCTACTTGCAGTTTTAGCAAAGGGGGCCACACAGCAAGGGGAGGGGCGGGTGTGAATGAAAGCGTACATCGAATATGAGCACCTCTAAGCTGTCTGTGAGAACGTAAATCGCAGGAGGTAAGCAGTTCAAAGGGAGATTTTCAAGAAGTAGCATAAGGGATTTTTTTAAGTGAGAAAAGATTTTTTTTGTGTGCTACAGCAATCGCAGACAGTCAATCAAATCATGCTTGTAGTGACCCCCACAAACCTCTCTTCATCCATGCGTGGATTACTGAGGAAGCATATCAGAAAGGATCTATTTAATAACCTCTTGTTTCTAACTGTTCTGGAAGTCTTTAGGTCTCTTCAGCCGTGCAGACAGGGACTGGAACCAGATGTTTCTCCATTTAGCTGGGGCCAAAATTGTTCCAGCTCAGTTTGAGTTCCCATCAAAAACGAATTCAGCAGAACAGCTCAGATTCGTTTCCAGTGGGAGACAAAAATAGTGGTTCAGTGTGGTTTTCTGTTCTGGCGCTGGATTGCTGCACAACTTCATACTTCTCTCTTTCTTGTGTTGGGTGAATGGGTCGGTGATTGATCTCTGCAAGGAGGCAGGGTGGGACCCTGCTAACGTGACACAAAGATGTGCCACTGCATTTGTAGGACCCTCACAGCTGAAGACAGAAGCAGCAATGGCAACAGCTGTTTGCAAGTATTCAAAAGGTGGGTATTGGCCTTACAGTGGGACAGAGACCTGTGACCACCTCTGGAGGTCACCATGTCCTACCTCCTGCTCGTAACAGAGCTAGCATTACAGTTGGATCTGGTTGCCCATGGCCTCGTGCAGTCATATTTTTAAGTTCTCCTGTAACAGAGATTTCACAGATTCCCTGGGCAACCCGTTCACCTTCTCTCAAACCTTGTCTTCAAGTAATTGAAGAACTTCCCAATTCAGACGTGGTAAAAGGAACCACAGTACTATAGCTATGGTGATATGGGGATCTTCTACTCCAGTCAGGACACACCAATCCATGCAAGGGTCTGCTTTTGCAAAAGTTTTTGTTTGCACAGATATTTATATGAGATGACAGATACTATTGATGATCATCTGATCACATGTTACCCCATTTACTCAGCATTATGCTGGCTAAAACTCCGGATGCTTAGATCAGGGACTTGGGACCCTGTTATTTTACGCCAACATGTGGCGTCTTCCAAATTTGTAGCAATGTGTGGAGTTTGCTGCGGAGTCAGGATAATTCAGCACTTTCTGTGTTCTAATCTTTTCTTCATATCCTAGCTGTGAATGTACCTCAGAAATTGTAGACTGAAGTTTGAAGACTAATTTTGATCACCTGGTAACTGGACATCTATGGACGTTGTATATGCAGTCGTATGTTGGCATAGATGGCAGATCTGGCTCCAAAACCAAAAGAAACAATCCATGACAGAAGATGGCTAGACCTGTGAGCACAGGGTCCATAGGTGAGCACACACCTCTATGAAGTTTGCAGTCAAGCAAGGCGATCTCAATGGTGCAATCAAATGCCCATTCTGGACCTGGTGATGTCTGCCATGCTCTTGGATAGCCCAAAAGCCTCCACAAGGCATGAATTTGGAACCCCTGGTTAAAAAAATAAATAAATAAATAGAAAAGGGGTAGATGAAACCATCAGGAAACAGAAATTTGGAAAAAAATCTGAGTAAAAAACTGTGCTGAGACTGATGGTGGAGACCTGCCAAACCTGTATCAGTTGACATGGCAGAAGAGATTAGGAAGAAAGAGTATTGCCATTTTGAGTAAATATTGTCCAGCATGCCAACTGTCTTCTCATCACATTCAGGTCATCATTACAAGGAAATGGAAAAAAAAAAAAAAGATCATGAGAGGAATAAAAGAAGGGCCTTTCAATAGACAGACTTTGGGGAAATGCTCCCATGACAGTGATTTGTGTCTGCAACACCCAGCCGTAGTCTCGACTATCATCTGAAATCACTGCTGAAACTCATGAAAATGGGTCCTGTAACAAGGAATGCACTGTTTGCTACTCATCAGAAAAATGTTAACAGACTCTCTCTTGAGAATGAGCTTCTGTTGAGGGAACATTACTTATTATCAATGTTTGGAAATCCATGTGCCTGTTTTAGGCAAGTCCAAATAAGCTTTGAATAAAGGGCTGCCACAAATGTGAGGACTGACCTATTTGAACTAACATGGTCACAGTGGTCAGCTCTGGGATATTTTATCTTCAGTCTCCTCCACAGTTCCATCTTTGCTGTGTATCTGCTGTTTTTTCTTTGTATAATAACTTGAGGTATCAGACAGACAACAGAAAAATTGCCTACAGCTCCACCAGGCGAAGGGAGTGATAAATCTTTAAGGTTATTAAAGATGAGCCCAAAGTTGTCATTTTCCTACCCTGCAAGATTTGCCTGTTTCCATGCTGTTCCTTATTCTTCATTAATAGCATAATGTAAACTGACTTATCTTTGCCCCCTTGTCCTTTTTTATTTTATTTCATACTTTGTATCACAGAGTTGTGTTATAGAGTCATCAAAATAATTGTTGTACCATATTTATACGCCCTACAGTGATACGGTCTTCTGTTAGCTCATAAATGATGCTTTTCTGTAACCACTTGTATTTTTCCTCATTTGTCATCATGGCTCTGTCATTCATTCTAACTTTTCATTGTCTCTTTTTTTTTTTTTTTGGGGGGTGTGTGTGTGTCTGCTGTAGAGTGACAATTCTTGTATCCTATAAATATTTTAAATAACATTTTCAAAATACTGATGCAAATAATAACAAAAAAATATTAACAGGGTGCTATTTTTGATTCAATATCTATTTATCACCTTCTGCTTAAACACATCATGCATTTTCATGTTCTAACTTTCTTGAATATTGCAAATAGCTTACTTGAATATTACAAACCACTTCAGATGCATATTTAATTTAATCTCAAAATGCTTGTTTGAAGGAAGAAAAAAAAAAATCCCTATTTTATAAAAAGAGCAAATTGTAAATGTCACCCTGAAGTGACCTGGTCAGCAACTTGATTCAGAAAGAGGACTCAAGGACCCAGACTCTCCATTCTCTACATTCAGTATAGATGGTATTAGCTGGGCGTTTCTGTTCATTAATGTTGTCTCCCTAACAATGCAGTTGTTTTCATGGTGAGCCATGGGAGCCTTGGAAGTATTGGACCCTCCAAAATCATTCCAATTAAATAATTTATTTTGGTGGTGGCCTTAAAGATGATATCTCAAAGAAGTGTAAAAACCATGATACCGATTTAAATTCTGACAAGCAAGGCATAATATCTGCTCCAACATGTAAGAAAAATTTTACAACGCATTGCAAGAGTGAACCTGTGTTCCAGAGCAACTGTATTTTGGCTTAAAACTTTTTTTGGCAAAACTTTGGCAACAGTTCCTTGAAGCCAAGTACACACAAGATAGAAAAATATTAGTTTTGATTGCTTTTGAATTTCATACTTTTAAATATCACTGAGATACCTTTAAATGTCATTTAAATGTCATTGGTCTTGTGCAGGGCTCAGGGGAAGATATAGAAATGTAAAATGGAAAGGAACTTTCGGAGTCATCACGTGATATTTTCCATAACCTGATCAAAGTTAATCATAACCCTTCTTAGGCCATTTCCCTTTTCCCCTTTCTTTCCTACCCCCTCTACTCCTGTCTGGAGATGGATCCCAGGGAACTGAAAACCTGTCTTCTCGACAATTCCATATCAGGCCACCTATTCAATCTACTCTATACTCTTAATTAAATCCTATTTTTAATTAATTGTAGCTTATCAGCCTGCTTTGTGAACATCCAAATATTTCTAGTATCACCATGAGACAATGTTAGGGAGTGATATGTCACAGATAAATTGAGTCTAAAGTGTAAACAAGTACAAAAGTCATTCATAACCTAACTTTTTGGGGATTTGATAGGTATTATTTCCAAACACACACACACTTAAGTATGGATATATATATTTTTACCTCTAATATAAACATCCTCTGTATTGAAACAGTGCCAATTAGACTGATTTGTTAAGATGTGCTGCTACTTAGTTGACAATTTACCCCAGGGGAGAGTTTTTGCCTTTTGTGTAACGTGTCTTCAGATTCTAAGCTTATGAAACTCATGTCCACTGAGAATAGTATAGATTTTCAGTGTCAAACCCTGAGTCAGGTTGTGCATTGATTTTTAAGTAGGACTCCACATTAAAATCAATTTTTCAGAGGGAAAAAAAATGAAAATATCAATAAAAACATCTCAATTCTTTTCTTAAAGAAGCAACACATAAAATTAGCAGGAAGGCCAGGAAAGCCTTTTCTAAACGCAAATACATTTCAATACAAGGAGGGGGCTTAGTTTTGACTTTACCTGAGAAAGCATGCAAAGATCATTAGAATGAGACTAGATGAGATGGGTAGTGTTTTGAAAACCAAAAACATCAGAAGACTGAAAGACTAAATGGCATGAATCAAGTATAATTTAGAACTGATATTTCAGCCATTAAGTTGTGATAATTTGTAAAAAGGCCATAGAGCAAAACAAATTAATTGTGCTAAGAAATTTTTTAGAACTATAGAGATCACTCCTAACTACAAAGAATGCCATGGCATAGTATTAAGCAATTTTTAAAAACATTCAGACATTTCAGAATCTTTTAAGTCTTCAGCAATTTAAACATCTCAATGAAAAAACCCTCCACTATAATTTTAACAAATTATTTCATTAAAACACAAATTTTTCTTCTATGTACAATGCCATTTGCAAGCCTGATGAGAAGTTGTTGGAGTCTTTGGCTGTGAGGGATCCAGTGCGGCTCCCATTAAATTTAACAGAATTAGTTAACTGATGCATCACTACACTAAGAAATAACGGCAGATATACAACCTTTAAAGACTCACCCACTGAAAACACATTATGAAAGGGTTTCATAATGCACCCATGGACCTTCTGCAGTGACAGCCCAGGATTAAGGAAATATCATCAAAATGTAAAGTTCCATTAAAAATGATTATGAAACCCCATCTGCTAAGTCAGGGGTGGTGTCTGTGCTCTCTGGACAGAGGAAAATAAAGGAATATTCATCTTTAGACTGATTTTTGCTTTTAAAAAATGCATTTAAATTTGCATTTAAAAGATATGTGGCCTTCCCAGGTAATCCCTGATCTGATATCTTGACCACAACAACTAAAGCATTTATGTAGTCTTGTTAAATATGGTCTTGCTAGAAGAGGCCTGGTGAGATTTTTTTCTGAATCTTCCATTTTATAAAGTTATGTCCCAAATAAGAATTTATTAACAGGCCTATCTGTAATAATTTGTTTCTTATGCTATCTCACAATTATTAGTCCCTTTAAGAGCAATTTGAAAAGTGTAAGCAAATCTTACATGACATTTTAAGCATCTATTTCATATCTGAAATTAAAATTGTTATTACACTGCACAAGGCCAGGGAGACAAAAGCAATATACTCGAGAAAAATAAAGAAACAAAGCAGATATTTATTTTCTGGTAAAAAAATAAGGAAAATGTCATGCTAAACTAGGAGTTTAATAATAAAAAATATGGTAGTGTAATAACAATTCTTAAAAAAATCTTCAATGTATAAAGACATTTTAATAATAGGTAAATTTAACATATTTCAGAGCAATAATCTTGCTTTATATTAACTTTTAAAATAATAAATATGTTAAATCTTTTCTAAGCACTGAATTTACAAAAAAGTGGCATGTGTTTCGGTATATGAACAGTTTCATGCAATTCTATATTACAACTCCCAAGAGTAATATGAGATGTAGAAGCAGTGAATTTGACCTCACATTTTAGAAATATCATAGTGAGTCCAGGGCCTGAACCAAACGTTTTAAAGTTTTGAGTCTCTCTGGGGGTTTGGCTGCATTGAATCAGACTATTCCACTTCCACCTGCAATTACCTTCAAATCCACATGCAGTTTAAACATTATCATTGCAAATTGTTTGCCTAATTATTTATGTACTTATATCTTGAAGTTACAACAAATGTCTTTCTGAGAGGCAGTGTCTCTTCCTACTGTTCTTTCATCCTAAACATTTTTCTTTTGTTCTGTGCTGTTGGCAGTGGGCAGAATAAAGAGAATTAATCTCTATAGCTAAGTGGTCTTCACGCTTGAGAAGCCCGTTCTATGTCGCATCGTCATTCTCCTGAGTCCCAGGATGGTATGAATAAATAGGCAGCTTCTAGTTGTACAAAACCCAGAGTATAAACTCCAGTTGGCAATTCCTTATTTTTGAGATAAAATTCAGACTTGCGCACTTGTAAGTGCTACAGGTTTTGCCTTTCGGTGCTAAATCTGCTCAATCAGATTTTCTAGTATGAATTTAAGGGCTTCACATAAGGAGTTGTTTTCAATATGTTTCTCTGCAAGGCAAAAGAACAAAGAATAACTGCACAGAAAAACAGTATTAGCTGAAATTTAGATGAAAACCTAAGTCAGGTTAACATCAGGGACTTCAGAAAACACAGAGAGAAAACAGCACTGCGTTTAGCTGAACCACACCAGTGGGCTAAGCCCTGGCAGCTGTGATTTCTGGTACCACAGCCCAAAAGGTCCTGGGAAAATCAATCATTTTCTATGCTATCAGGCCCCATGAAGAAGAACAAAGGCTTTTTCTCAGCCTCTGACACAGTTTCTACAGGGTCTTCCAATGCAGTAATCAGAAGTGCAGAGAAACTCAGACCAGTCGGTGAGCTGGGTCCATTTGAGCAATGTGAATTTTAACACAGCCTAATGCATCTAGGGCTGCAAAAATAAAGCAAAGTGCTGATGTGTGTCCTGCAACTGTGTTAAGCAATACTGAATTATACTGTTCCACTTTAAAGATATTGTTTGTGATGTGTTTGTGAGTTATGCCAAGGGCACTTAGATCACAGCCTTGCAAGAATAAGAAGATATAATAACTGAGGGATATGAACTGAACATCTCTGCTCTATTAAAGGCAGGGTTTCTAGTCTGCAGTATACTACAAGTGGTAATAATTACTAAAGAATGCATAACAATAAAAAGGCACTATCTTTTAAGCCATAAACCAAGTAGAAAGAGTTATAGTTTAATTAATTTTGTTTTCTTTTAGGAACCCAAATAAGAGCCCATCCCACACTCTAGGACTCCTCAACAATAGTTCAGTTTTCATAATGAAGTAAAACAATGGACAGCTCATCCTTCTCCAAAAATAAATGCACAAACAAACAAAGTAATCAAATAAAGCCCCCTCACAGCAGGGAAAAATCTCAAAGCTGGGCTTTCAGCTTAACTCTGCATCTCCTGTTTTCTGAGTGCTTGAGTTCTCAGCTTTGTACAGAACGCACGCAAGTTGCCGTGTTAGGCAAACAAAATGGTGTGGGGGTCGACATCCACCACAACCCATTTTCTCTAAGTGTTCTCAGAGGGAATGACTCAGGATCACAGAATCTGCATGAAGGAAATATAATCCTGTGAAGGGGACAAGTCAAACCACCAGAACCTTCTGGAAAAGTCGGGTAGTTTTCTTGTATTAGTAGTGGATCTCAAGAGTTTTCAAAAGAAAAATTTAAAGCAAGAAAGTTAGCGTTGCAATTTTCCTAAAGGAAGCTATATTTGATTAAGTGCAGCTATAAGAAAAAGATCTAAATTTTCTTCTCATGGACCATACTGAGAAAGTTACAAAAATTCTGGTCATATTGATCTCCGAGGGGCAGAACTCCACTATAAAGTAGCATTCCCAGGAGAAAGAGGAGTTAAATGTGCATAAACCAATGTAAAAGGGAAACAAAGGTGGTTATTATTTCAGGAAAAAACCCATTTCTTTCAAGGGCTGGACACACATGGGATAATAACTATAATTGAAAGAGTTTCTAGAATACAATAGAAGCCCATGCTGATATAAAATAAAAATATAGATAAAAAAACAGAGCTAAATAGAAGTATAGGGTAAAGAGGGGAGGAAAAAAAAAGAGCAAGAACATAAATCTCACACACAAGAATATTGAGATCTGGTCACTTGTCAAAAAAAAAAAAAGAACCCGAACAAAAAAAAAGGTCAAACAAAGACCAGGGACTTATGTTCCACATGTAAATTTGCCCAAGAAAAGTAAAGACCCATGCCAAACCCTGACAAGGAGTTGTTTGTGTGAAGTAGAAGACTGTCATGTTGTTTTAATATTTTTCCAGATTTAGTGGAAAAACAGCATTACTATAGAATACAACTACCAAGTAGATCTTTTATACAACAACAATTTTTGATAAGACAGATATATAAGATAGGCAGTATGAATCACCCTTGGACATGCCTTGCTCTCTCCTTTTCATTATAACAGGGGGTCTAGATAAGGGGCTTGGGCTACATGTCTAGCTTAAAAATGGCTAAAACTAAGATAAATCCAAACTACTTGGAAAAGAACAAAAGTATTGTTATGTCATATAAACAGCCCTAGCATATATTAAGCAGAACTTTTATGGGGTACATGAACTAGAATAAAACCCATGTAATAGTAGATTGTCTGAAGTTTCTTGGAGTGGAAAAAAAGACATAGGTGTCCAAGATCTGAAACCAAATAATCTTCTTCAGAAATGCTAACACAGAGCAACACAAAACCCTGAAGCATCCTGCTGTATGCTTCTGACAAATATGTGAATTTATGGAGTGGTAGAGAGCGTTCTGAGTGTCTCAGTTGTGTTTTCTGTACATATTGTATTTTTCCTCTGAATAGGGGAGATGGGTTTTCAGAAACCTGGAATAGATGACTGGCACCAGCTCTTGTTGGGCCAAAGGGTGTTGAACACTCCAGTTAGGCAGATTGTCTCTCTCCTTTCTTCTCCCTTCACTACTCATCTCCAAAACTTCCACTTCTTATGTTTTTTAGGTCATTTTTGTGTGTGTGTGTGTTCCAGACTTATCATAGTAATTGACTGATTCAGAATTGTCATTAATCACTACTTAAGAGCATCATAGTGGTTTCTAACCTGGAATAAACGGGAAGGTTGCGAAAGAGAGACTAGACATGATAATTTACTTCCTTTCCTGCCATGCTACCAATCAGAAATATGTCTCTTCTCTTCTCCACAAGGAGAAGAGCTGAAAACAGGGTTGTCTCCAGAGAGAAAAGAAAGATGTGAGTCAGTGACACAATTTTCTCAAGCACAGCTACTGTGCGTCGCGACTGTAGGAAGAATTTGGGCTGAAACTAGATATTTATCTCCTTTTTCTGGTCCAACTAGACCTTTCCATTCCCTGAAGTGAGTTACCAATCAGGGAAGTAAGAGATACTCTGAATAAAATAGGGGGTATTACTTTCCAGTTCCTCCTCTTCATGCTCTCTACTTGCAAGTAAATAGGAAGTTGCCACCCAGAGCTTCTTAAGGTCACAGAGGTATAGCATCTTCACCTTTTATCTCTATTTATCACTGAAGCAATGGGTGAACACTCTAGAGAGGTATTGTTTGATGTTATTCATTCAGGGGAATCTCACATTGAATGTTATTTGATCTTTACCACTTGCTCTTCAGAGAAGATCCTTTCTTTTTCTGTATTGTTGTAAAGATACAGTGCTGGCATTAATGACTATGTTCTTTGTCCCATGACTGCAACACTCCTTGCTCAGATTATTTAGGAAGATCCTTAGGTAACAGAAAGGAGGTGTTTATTCTTCTGCCTATGCCTCTGATTTCTTTCTTTTTCTCCACAGCTTTGTTCCTTCCTGTTCTTACTCGTTAAATTGCAAACCCTTCATTCTCTTGAGTCCCAGCTGTCTCTAAAAGGGTAATTCATACTTCACAGACTGAGACTCATCCTTACCCCCACTCATGTTCAGGCTCTTTAGAAGAAAGTGAACTTCCTGTGGTATAAGCACATGGAAAGGGTTAGAGCTGAACAATATTTATGTAAGCATGTTGTTGCTTTGACAGAGCCATGGGGAGCAAACTGTTAGGGGCCTTTCTGTTTAAAGGCTCACAGGACTTTGTGAAGGAGAACACAGAAATCTGTGGACTTACAATGCTGTGAGGCATTTGGAGCCAAAGCTCGAGGGTGGTCTTTTTTGGAAACTTCACAAAAAAAAGAAAGTTTTCTGTTTCCCCTCATTCTTGCCCCATCTGCAGTAAGTCCCTGAATAGCATATTTTGATCAAATGGACAACAGCAGGGATAAGATCAAGAGTTCAAGCAGGCACGGGGCCGGGGGAGTGGTGTGAGCACTCACAACACAGGGAGAAAAGGCCAACGGGAATTTTCGCCAAGATCAAACCTCATCAGAGAGAGCTAGAGCTGTGAGAACTGGAGAGGAAGAAAGAATTTGGAAGGAAGTCAAGGGAAACAAAGTTTAGAAAGTGAATCAGGACTCAAAGTTTAACACCAAAACTGAGACCTTTGCTGAAAAAGAAAGGTAAAATTCTGAAAAAGATAAGGAGGAGGGATGAGATGGAGAAGTCTGCCTTTACACCTTTAATCTCTATTGGCTGTTTCATTTATGTCTTCCATAGCCATTTCCCCACCCCAAAAGCTGTTTGCATCAGAGAGACTGAAATACTTCCCAGGGAAGGAGTCAAAACAAAGGTTTTTTTAAGAGTTGTGGACCACTGTTCTCCTTACAAAGAGGTCATGGTGGCTTCTAGACAAGTTTTCTTTCTAATATTTATATGGTTAATTGTTTTCTGTGAAGAGTCATTAAAATTTCCCTTAATTTTCTTCTCCTTTATTTCCAATCAGCTCCACAGTTTTTGATCCCCAGCTTATCCCATTATCACTATCCTGTTCTAATTATCTTCCTTACTGCCTAAATTACCATACATGCATTCTTTTTCCCCTCCAGGACTTGGCTTCTCATACTTTGATCTGCTAATTGGCTTTTTAATCATCTCACTTTGTTTTCTTTTATTTTTGATACTTAAAAAGGAATTATTGACTGTAATGACCTGAAAGGTACCAGTTTGATAACACTGGCTCCTGAGACCTCAGAGTCAGCCCCAGATATGCTGATTCCAAGGCAACTAATGCAGCTGCACAGCCAAGAGACAGAGCATCTCTACATCTGAGTATGTGATTTGGGGTCCATCTCCACTGTATTTCTTGTTTTCTCCTGGAACCCCTGTAATTTAAATGTCTGTCCAGAGATGTTTGGACCAAGACTATCAGGTCACTGCAACCTCTGCACATCTTTTGGTCCTGTTTCTCTCCTTCCCTCAGTCCCCTTTCAGTTCTGTTTCTTCTCCTTGCCAGTGTTTACTTCCTTTTAATAATTCATGTTAAATTCCACAAAGCTACGGTTTTCTTATTTTACTGACCCTTTTCATAGACCCCTACTTTTCCTTTTTACAGTTATGTCTACACATTGTCAAAGCATGTAGGGCCACACTGCAAGGGGTTGTGGGCTAAAGATCAAACCAGTCACCGAGTAGAGAAGTTCATGATCTTTTGGGTAACATAGATCCACACGTGCCATTCTGCTGTACCGGCATTTCAGACTCTAATAATCTTCACTTGACATTCCTGGATTTGCCTAGTGATGACAGTCTCTGTATATTAAGGCTAGTAAATGTCTCTATTGCAAATCACATTTATGATTTTTTTAATGTCTTGAAGACTGTCAGAGGCAGACATCTGAAGGGTGCGATTTCTTGACAGACTGTTTATGTACTAATGTGTAAAATTTCCCTAAAATCTGCTCTGCCATTTCTGTTGCCCGTAGGGTTGAGAAATTCAGTAGTGCCTTATGTTAGTGGTTGTCTAATCGTCTTGAATAAAAGTTCTTCCCATTGCACTATCATCATGCCATAAAATGGTTCATTGAAGTTTCCTAGAAATAGAAAAGGAGTTTAAAAAGTAAAGCTCACTGCTGGGTTTCCCTCTACAAAATAAAGATTTAATTTAACAAATTTCAGTGCTTATGTGTAAAATGAAGTGTGTGCATTTGGGGGATTGTTTTCAAATCGGAGAAAATTTTGAACCAAAGTCATACAGAAAATGAAGTTTAAAGAACCGTTTTGTGAATGTAAAGGTAAAATGTTGCCTTTCCTACACAGAAGACAGGCTGCCTGGGGAAAGAGAGGAGCGATGCTTATCTTCGTGCTGGGTCAGAACCTTTTGATAAAGACGGTAGTGTAGGAGCCGGCAGATAAACCCCTAATGGAATCCACACTGGTTTGTTTACTATCTCGCTAGCAAAGGTTGCTGGCACCCCTACCTCTGTGAATCCAGCCAACCCATCTCTGAGAAGCTAATCAAGCAGAGAGGAGGGGTGAGGATGAGTAGTCTTAGCTATTAAAAATCTTGAGATTAATTATGCTTAATATTTCATTGTGTTTATAACCTGAAGAATTTTCACTGGTCACATCAACATAGAGAAGGCTTTATTTCCAACAGGGTTCTGCAGGTATCCAGTTACCAGATATGACCTACCAAATTTCCCATAACATATGATTTTTTCCTCATGTGAGCTTTCACAGTCTACAGGTCTGAGTAGTCCCACCAAGTACATGAAGACTTTCAAACAGGGAATTGTTCATTTCAAATCATAGTGAAACAGAATGCTAAAATCTTTCATTAAATAGAATGGCCATTCAACTCTATTTCTGCAATATGGAAAGCAAATCCTTCTCTACATACGTAAGACATACAAACCACTGTTTAAACATATTCAGAGTACTTCATTCCCAGGTTATTCCAACCTCAGCAAACTTCTGCCTTTAAATATTGGTGCAACAAAGAAAAGATATTTAATGAAACAGGGATGTATGTTAAAACAAACAAACAAACAGACATGTGTACAAGGAAGAGAGCTGCCACAGAGAGAATTAGAGATGAGTTGTGCTATGAAATGCCTTAATCAGCCTGAGGTACGCCACAGATCAGTCTCATACACCCAGTCTTTTCACTCCAAAGATATATCAAAAAATAGCTAGGAAAGAGATAGCATTTGTAGATGAAGTTAATTGAAAAGAAACCATGAAAGAAATAATGTGATACATTAAAGCAGATAAAGTAGCAACCCAAATCCATAATCAGTGCATTAAAAATAAAGCTTTCAATATTCACATAATACTGCATGTGTATTAGATACTGGATATTTCATCACATTAACAACACAATACCTGCTAAATACAGTTCCACAAAAGCAAAAGAATTGCAAAAGAAATTTGTGTCTACTTAGTGTCTCAATGACTTAATGTTTTTTATTAAAGCAAATATTTTAATTTCATTGAGTATAAGGTGGTTAATTCTCTTTTCCATTAATTTGTGCATTTAAGGCTGAAAAATCCTTATTTTGAAATACAAATTTTCTCTCACAAAACAGACAATCAAATTAAAACCTGTTTATGTGATTTCATTGCTATAAAGTACGGGGTATACTTAAGATGATATATAAAGATATATAAAGTATACTAAAGATATCATAATCAGTATATATTTATGTCATAAGTGGACCTGAACAACTACTTCAATTAAACTTTGTTTAGTTAATTTTCCACAGGGTTGTAAAGATCTGAAAGTGCTAAAATTTATTATTTCTTAAATGTAATAGAACAAAAAGGTAAGGCTGTATTTTTTATATCCCTTAATACATTTTTTCCCTCCCACTTTGCCTGGAAATACTACTAATTGATTGTTTTGGCTGAACAAGTGAATCAGGGAAACAAATCTAATTTCATGTCTGATGCTAAAAGGGTATGTCTGGGCCTCTGTGCCCTAGAACATGGTCTTATTCTACAAACTGAAAGAGATGCAGCAACACAATTTATCTGAAAAGTCAGTGGATTTAAGGCCGGAAGATATTTTTAACCAGTACGGTAAGGCATATAATGTGAAAGTGGAGACTGAAATTTTTTTCCTGAGTAAAACTACTGTCCTCTAGTTTGAAGAAAAATGCTCTTCAGAGGAAATAGAAGGCATGCTATATCTATCAATCAATCAATCAGTTGCTTGATCGATGTCTTTCACTCCTTGAAGAAATGACAATACACAAGACTTAGCTGAAGTGGAACAAATGTTCACTTGCTCATCTTTAATGTAAATGTACCTTATGGATTGTTGAACTTTCCAGAGACTACTGCTGTGTTGATTAATTGCTAATGAATGCTAATGAAGGAGTGAGGTGAATATACACAGTGATGTATTTAAGTGATGATTGATTGGATTTAACACTAGCTGTCAGGAGAGTACTTACCACATGCACAACAAGTCCATAAATATGCACAGAACTGTTAGTTGTCTTCCTGCGTGTCTCTCTGGTCTTTTAAGTCGATCTGTGACAGGGAGAGAACTGCCCCTCTAGACTTTCCTTGCTAAAGTAAATTCATTCCTTAGGAAGGACATCACCTTTCAATGACAGGTTTTAATTAAACATTGATGATCAGCGTACAGTTGCATAGCAATATGTCACTCGACGAGTTCTCTTTTAAAAGCAAAAGTCAATTTTTAGAAAATTTTAATAATAAAGGAAATGCTAAGAGACCGACAGAAATAGAAAGAGACTGTTCATTAAAACTCCAAAATACAGAGGGGACATTAGGATAAACAAAAGAAAGAAATGCCATTTCCAATTTAAGAAGAGCAATACTGTGTTATTCCTTTATGAGATGGAGGAAAATAAATTGGAGCAGCAAACTTTTTCTGGCAACTGTTCTCATAATATGGCTCAGAAAT
>JAOXJK010000012.1:134579063-134616120 GCA_025774025.1 Xenus cinereus | reverse complement strand
CAGCAAACTTTTTCTGGCAAGTGCTACGCAGCTGTTTAGAAATTTCAGTGGCTGAGGAAAAAAAAAAAAAAAGCTACAGACCAAATAAAGAAAAGTAAGAGAAGTGCGTGCAAGGCTCAAGTGCAAGGGAGGAGAGAACAGGAGGTGGAGGGTGCAGTGGAGCAGACCCCAGAGCCAGGATGGGGAAAGCTCTGTGGAGATTGTCGCCCGTTCAGAATAAATTGCCCAAGTGGGAAGCGGGAGTTATTTTTGTCATTTGGGTGACAAATGTTCAGCGTTCAGCTATCAGGATCCAAATTTTTATTGTGCTAGGGTCTTTTGAAACACCTACCATAACTGCGTGCAAATATCTCCCAAACACTAGTCTCTAGTGAATTCAGTACAGCGATAATGACACTTTAAAATGACCTTGCAGAATTAATGTTAAAATTCCTTTCTTCAAAAGGAGTTCTTTTTCAATAATAGATATATCCTTCACACAGTTAAACTAACGCTAATCAAGTTGTTTTTTTATAAAGCCTGGAAGAAAGGAATAGATAGGAGCAACTGTGTCTAAACACTTTGGAGGCACTCACATATTCCTGCAGCTGTAATTTTCAGCCGCCTTAGATTTTCAAGTCTTTAAGCACTTTCCAGTAGGTGTGTAGACTCTCATTCCGATGATTTAAACCTACTAGTACTAAACGCCTGGCGAAGGTAGTTACTATACTTGGAAGAATAAGTGCTGAAATTCTGACACTGGCAGGAGCACATTTAAATATTTCGAATGATTCAGAAAGATGAATTTAGAATCAGCTTTTCTGCTGCAGCTGAAATTTGTTTGCACTAAGTTGAGCTGGCATCTAGGTTTAAGAAATCGGCAGGTAATTCCATACGGCGGATGGGAAGGGAATCAGTTTGGTGATGGTGGATTTCCACCTGGGCAGCTCTGGAGGTAACCACAATTTCTTGCTGTTACAGTACTTTTAGGGACCTTTGATTCAGCAACAGACTTTTGCAGTGAACTGGCTGCTGTAAATGGTAGACCTGGACCTTTTGCTAAGTGAAGGGAAGGAGAGCACCAAGTGCCCTTTTATTAGTGCAAGACACCTTATTTAGAAGAGAAAAATCTATTTCAGTGATATTCCTATAGGAAAATCTGCATAACTGAGATGTTTGTAACCTTTTTTGGCAAAATAGACAAATAAGGAAGAGAAAGGCTCTGTATGGCAATACTTGCTTCTAAGTTACTGGCATCTCAAAAGCAAATGACTCAGATCAGCTGGGATAAAAGAATTTAAACAAACAACTGTAAATGAGAACGGGAAACTGGTTTTAAAATGTTGTCTGGTCAGAATCCTGCAATTTGAGAAGAGAGCCACATGAGGAAAAAACACACCAACTTGATTTAAAGGGAATGTAAAAATCCCAAGAATTAATTACAGAATAATATAAAACAGTTCGGGGGAAAAAAAAAAAAGAGGATGTTCATAGTGATTAATGTAAATGAGAAGCTATGAATAATAGAAAACAGATAAGGGAGACAAAAGAACACAAGCAGTTGTCCAGGGTCAGCTGATAAGATGATACAAAGGAGAATTAAAAATATATTGGGATCAGAAGAAATGCTCAAAAGCTGCTGGAAGTGGGGGAAAATACTGATATTGAAGCACATTAGACATGCTGTAGTTACTAAAAATGTAGTCATATCACTTGCTGACAGTGAAGTGACTTATGTTCCAATGAAAATATGAAAAAATGAAAATACTAAACATCAGCTATTAAAGTTAGATTTTTCAACAGTGACAAACCCAATCCATTTTCATGCTAGAGTTTAGATGATTTAGTCTAGGAGATGTCTGAATTATTTGGCATGTTTTTCAGTATATTTGGGACACAGAAAAGACCTCAAGTAATGGAAGAAAGTTGCTGGGCTAGAAGAAAATGATGGAACACAAAGAGACAAGTAAATACAGTTTCTTAGTCTCTTGTCAGTTCCAAACAAAAATGGCACACCTTCACATATGATACGACTTGGTTAATAAAGGATATTACTAGAACCACTGAGCGTAGATTAAAAAATCTATGATCTTATCCGTCATCTGCTATTTCTAAATAAGATATATCACATGTGCTTACTTTTATATTGCATTTGTCTTTTTGTTGTTAGTGTACAAATTTTCAATTAAAAAACACAGAAAAAAACTTCTAAAAGTTGCCGCTGTTTAGGTGGCTTAAAATTTTGCTACGTGTTATGTCTCAAAATGCAATTAGGTATGGGAGTTTTAGAAAAGGTAATTTTCTAAAAACTAAAAAAATCTTTCAATATAGTACCATTTCACTCATGTGTCAGAAAAAGTTTCTGGCATATTCCTGAAGAAATCCACATTGGAAGAAAGGAAAGTTGAACTTTCTGTTTGGTTTTTGAAAAGCTGATCTGAGTGGCACCTGCGGAGGTCCTGAAGAACATGTCAGCAGACCCAACACATTTTCTTTTCAATCCTATCTTCTCATTCATTTTGCTCAGTCACTATGCCAGGATTTTGTAGGGACTCTTGCCGCTGCCTCCTTCATTATCCAGGCAAACACATACGTAACCCAGCCTCTCCCAAACACTGTGGCTTCCCCAATCGCTGTGTAAAACATCTCATGATTCCTGGTGGTCGTTGTGCATTATGAAGAATTACATCAAGTGACAGGTTTTTTTAGACCTTGTCTAGAATTTTTGCTTTGTTTTTATTTTTTTTTCAGTGGTTAAACACAACGGCACTTCCACTGAAGAGGTTTGTCAGGAAGGAGGTAGAAATTTGTCTGGATTTGAAATTTTCAGGTTATTTAATGACCCTGGATTGAAGGTCCAGCGTTGAAAAAGTGCACACAGCACCTGTGATTGGGAGGGGACTTTCAGGCAATCTTAGCTGTTGTTGTAGCATTTTTGTGGACTGGGGAGATTTTCAGAAGCGCTGCCAGCAGAGTTTCTAACAGGAGCTGCTTGACACCACCTTGTGAGACCATGGCTCTAAATCTGAAGCATAAGATTGAATAAGCAGGATGTCCTTTTTGGACAGGAGACCACCTTAGTCTTTACACTCATACACACGAAGACTAATTCTAGTAGTTCAAGAAAATACTTTTCATTACCTTTCCTCTTGTTTTGTTAATCTTCTCCTAACCTGCATGAACACCACCCACAACAGACCCTTCAGGGCGCACCATGCATGTGTGCTGTGTAAGCCAGCCTGCGCTGCAGTGCTCTGTTTTGCTTTATACCAACTGTATGAAACCAAGGATTTCTTCTGAGCATAATGTGTTTTGGATTTGTGATAGACCCATGTGTCTCACTATTTCTCTGATAACAGCCGGAAAGTTGCCAGGCTGCTCTGTCTGGGCCCTGTGTCCATGTCTGGATCTACATGCTGTCAAGTTCTCTGGTTTTAAACATCCCTGCGATGCAGCGCTCTTCTTAGCTTCCTTGGCACACCTCCAGAAGACAAGCTCTGTGTTTGAAGGTGACAAGACACAGTCCTAAATAATCCTTCAAAGAAGCACTCGGGAAAGGGGAAGAACGAGTCCATCCCACCCGGTGTCTTCAGAGAAGGCTGTATAGGAAGCATACCGTTGCCACGTTTAAAAACAAACAAACAAACAAAAAAAACACCTCAAAAATTTTAGAATTAATTATGTCAAAATCTACTGCAATGACAGCATCAGCAAGGCACGGGTTTTTTTTACTCATCAGTCAGGGCCTGGGTGCAAACGGTCAAAAGGCAGCATGGGACTCACAAGCCCCATGACAATATTTCCCATCATTGGTCACCACACACATGAAGCATTGTTTTATTATAGCAATCGCTTCAGGATGCTGCATCAGTAGTTGAGCAGTGGTAATCACTGAAATCTAATGGAAAGGAGTAAATGGAAGGAGCTTTCTACTAGAAATATTCCTCAGACACCCTTTACCCCAACATACCCTGTAATACCATCATTTTGAATGTACCCACTGGAGATTTGTTGGCTGCTAACGTCACTCAGTGCCCACCTCCTGTTAAATCCATAGCACCCACACAGATCAATAAAGAAATCCTTTTGAGGTGTGGCAAAAAAAAAATTGCAAAAGTTACAGGGAGACAAATATTACTCTTGGTCTGTAGCTCAGGACGGGCTGACACAGGCTCAGACAGGTCAACGTCGGTGGCTTCTAGACAGAGATGTCTGAGAAAAGGGATTGAAGGAAGTTTTATACACAGAGAAATAACCACATATTAACCTCTGTGTTAGATAACACGTTTCTTCTGTGAACTTTAGGATGATTTTGTAAAATTGCTCCTGTACATGCAGGCATACTGATTTACTGTGAACAAAAACGATTCTATCTTATCTTTCAGGAAGCACCACAGAAGAGAAAGAACAGGGGCTTTAAGCCACCTGTGCTCCAAGCTTCTGAAGTAACTGAGAAGCTTCTCACATAAGCTGGGGTATCTCTGAGGATGTTTTCCCATGAGTGTCCCTACTCCCTCACGTGAGTGCCTGTTCATTTTGGCCCCAAATTCCTACACTTAATGATAAAGGAGGTAAAACTCTGGATATTAAAAAATGTGGAAATAAGAAGCTAACATTACAAATCCCTTACACACAAACATACAGTGGCCACTGCCGGCTTCTGCTCCTCCAGGACCCTATTCTTAAAGCTAATCTGAGATTGAAATGAAATTCATCAGTCTCTGTTAACCCTAAACTACAATTCATCTGGGCAACTGCTGCTGTAACCACTGATAAGTTTTAAATGCAAATTGCTATCCTTTTCTTTTTGCAGCCAAAAAAAACCAAATCCTTGGATTTTAATTATACAAATGTAATTTGAAACCTTATAAGATATCAGAAACAATACAAACACAAACAAATCACAACTCTTATGCCAGATTACACAACTGTGTTGCTAATATTGCAAATGAGAACTGTTCATTTTCTAATATTGATCAATATTGACCACACAGAAGAAACCAAGCCTATTTTAAATATTAACCAAGAATATTACATCCAATTATTTTTTTAAAAAATGGTTCCCCATCCTTTAAAGTTAAAGGACACTTCATCATTAACTTAAATGAAAACCCATCTCCAATTTAAATTAAAATTGCAGAGCAGAATCAGCCACGTTCTGGTGGTGTCTTTAATAATGTTCATCCAATATTTATGTTAGTGCTTCTTTGCTTAATTTTAAAATTTGGTTAAGTTTAAAGACATGTTTCAAGTGGGTGAATCATCCCCCACCAAGCTCAGGGCTGCCTAAAGTTCCCCCATTCTCCAGAGGAGGCTGGTTAGAGTCAGCTCAGCTATTACTGTGCTGCATCAGAAACACGCTAGATTTTCAGAATTGGTCCCAACACCTGAGGTGTGGGTGTTTTTCCCCCTAAATTTTCTAATTCAATGGGATACTGGACCAGGACTCCTGTAGTCTTCAGGCAGTGTGAATTAGAAAAAAAACATTTCTTATACTCAACAACTTTTTTTGCCTCAGTCTTCACTGGCAACTTCTCTCTCCACAAGGAAGGACTGCAAGGCAGGGATTGAAGGAGAAAAGTCATGCCCTCTGTAAGAGAAGATCAGTTACGTGACCACCCGAGGAACCTGAACATGCAGAAATCTATGGGCCCTGACAAGGTGCGTCTCAGAGTCCTGAGGGAATTGGCTGATATAGTTGCCAAGCCACTATCCATGAAATTTGAAAAGTCATGGCAGTCAGGTGAAGTCCACGGTGACTGGAAAAAGGGAAACATTAGACCCGTTTTTAAAAATGGTAGAAAGGAGGATGCTGAGACCTACTGACCTGTCAGCCTCACCTCTGTGCCTGGGAAGATCATGAAACAGATCTTCCTAGAAGTTATGTTAAGGCACATGGAGGACAGGGAGGTGATTTGAGACAGCCAGCATGGCTTCACCAAGGAAACTCCTGCCTGACCTAGTGGTCTTCTATGAGGGAGGGACTCCATCAGTGGACAAGGGAAGAGCTACAGATATCGTCTGTCTGCACTTCTGTAAGGCCTTTGACCTTACAATATCCTTCTCTCTAAATTGGAGAGATATTGATTTGATGTATGAATTGTTTGGTGGATGAGGAATTGGTTGGATGGTAACATCCAAAATGCTAGTTAGTGGTCAATGGCTCAATATCCAGATGGACAACGGTGACAAGTTGTGTCCTTTAGGGGTCTGTATTGGGACCAATACTATCCAATATCTTCATCAGTGACACAGACAGTGGGATTGAGTGCACCCTCAGCAAGTTTGCAGATGACACCAAGCTGAGTGGTGCAGTTGACACACTTGAGGGCCAGGATCCCACCTAGAGGGACCTGGACAGGCTTGAGAAGTGGACCCATGTGAACCTCATGGGGTTAAGTACAAAGTCCTGGACCTGGGTTTGGGCAACATCTGGTATCAATACAGGCTGGGAGAAGAAGGGATTGAGAGCAGCCCTGAGAAGGAGGACTTAGGGGTACTGGTGGATGAAAAGCTGGACATGAGCTGGCAATGTGCTCTCAAAGCTCTCGGAAGGCCAACCGTATCCTTGGCTGCATCAAAAGAAGCATGGCCAGCAGGTTGAGGAAGGTGATTCTTCCCCTCTGTTGTGGGGGAAGAATCTCTCTCTGGTGAGACCCCACCTGGAGTACTGTGTCCAGCTCTGGAGTCCTCAGCACAGGAAAGGCATGGACCTGTTCGAGCGGGTCCAGGGGAGACCCACAAAAATGATCAGAGGGCTGGAACACCTTTCCTGTGAGGACCGACTGAGAGAGCTGGGATTGTTCAACCTGGAGAAGAGAAGGCTCCGGGGAGACCTTATAGCAGCCTTTCAATACTTGAAGGGGGCTTGTAAGAAATATGGGGACAAAGATTTAGTAGGGCCTGTAGCAATAAGACAAGGGGTAATGGTTTTAAACTAAAAGAGGGTAGATTTTCACTAGATCGAAGGAAGAAATTTTTCACAATGAGGGTGATGAAAAACTGGCGCAGGTTGCTCAGAGAAGTGGCAGATGCCCCATCCCTGGAAACATTCAAGGTCAGGTTGGATGGGGCTCTGAGCAACCTAATCTAGTTGAAGATGTCCCTTCTCATTGCAGGGGAGGATGGACTAGATGACCTTTAAAGGTCCCTTCCAACTCAAACTATTCTGCAACGTTATGATTCTTGTGCAACCCACGTGCTTGAGCTCAACCCTGCCTGCAGTGGCCAACAGCGCACCCTGAGACCCCATCCCTTCCTTTTAACCCTATTCCTGATCCATGGTTCCACCCACTTTGTAAATTTTTAGATTTTTTGGGGCTAGACATTACAGCATGAGATCTGGAGTCACACAGTTTTCTCCTTTTATAGTGGGTATAATATACTATGTTTTTAAAGTGGATTAGGGTTTTTTTAGGGATATTGGTGAATATGTGTTTCTGAGTTCTGAGGAAGTTTTGGGTTTGGGGATAAGTCTGGATCTGGCAAAAAATAGTTGTAGGGTAATCTTGTGGACCTTCCATCATCACAGATCACATTTTCCATGTATTTCTGAAGTAAATCAGCAATCCAATACAGTTCCTGTTAGAGAACAGATAACTGAAGCTGCTTCAAAAATTTATTTCAGGTCTTCCTTTAACACAAAAAAGAGTTCTCAAACTCACAAGCCTTTTGTAGCAATGTCATTCTTCTTTTGATAATCCTTACAGAGGCCCTCACCTTATTAATATTTAATCTTGTGCTTAAAGTTAATCACATGATTAGTTCCTTTTAATTTACTGGAACTATCCTTATACTTAAACTGCAGAGGCACAGAAAAGTTTACAGGATTCATTTCAGACCTAAGAAATGGAGAACTAAATGAAACTAAAGATAAAAACCTGATGTGCTTCAGGCTTCTTTTTTTCTCCCTGCAGCTCAAAACCTGAGATTTCTGTTCTGTTTCATTTGCTCCTTAATTTATTCCACGTTATTTTAAAAACAAAATGTGGCAGGTGAGTCACAAATGGATGGCATAATATACTTCAGTAGCTTATTCACCCCTGATCATGTGAGCCAAGCTTACAATGGAAATATCTGTTAAGTTGTGAGAACATTTTGTCTCATCCGGAGAACAGCATGTCTCCTATTAAGGCTCGTTATCCAAAATCAGGGTGGCAAAGAGAAGTCACCAGCAATAGTATTTGCAAGTGAGTGAGGTTACTGAGATAAAAAAATGTCAACAGCTGTTCATGAAAAACAATCTAAAACGTATTCAGACCATAATTAATATAAGGATGAACAGGCACTCTTTCATCACCATGTAAGACTGCATCTTAAAAGGAATATCTGTATTAAATAAAAATAAACTTCCCAAACATGCTACAAGGGAATTGCCTGGCTTTTCTGAGGTTGATAGCTTCTGTCATCATAAATTTTTCTGCCTTGTTAAAGTCAATCTTTCTGTCCTACTTCTCACCTACTGTGTCTCTGCTTGTGTTTCAAACCTCATTGACCACAGCATCAACAACAAGCTACATTTCTTGTCCTGTAGCTCCACCCCATTTTTCACTCTGAGGGTTTAAAACACATTTGCAAGGCAAAGGCTGTTACCTGGCTCTACAGTTCCCTAGGCTGGCTCAACATGCAAAAATATAGACAGGACAGCCAGGTATGCAACCGGTACTCTGCCATTAGATTAATTTACAGCATTATTTACCTTATATAACTGTAACTTCTGTTATACAGAGATGGTCTTTCTAGACCAGTTATTAAGTCAGCTACAATAGGGGAAACACTATTTAAAGGTACTTTGGATCCCTACCATGCAGAATCACTATAAATAATGCTATATACTTAAAAAAATATATATCCTTCCTACAACTAAAGACACGGTGGAGGTAACTTTCTCTTTTAACAGTTATACCTACCCTGGATCAGGTATTCAATATGTTTCTATCTGTCTTCTTTTGATCTTCATTTACTTAATCAAAGCCAGCTGTTTTCTCCAAAGAAAAGCAATAGAAAGAAATATTGGTTTATTAATCTTTTCTGAAGCTGATGCATTCTTGAGCTGAGCGCTGTCTGAACTTGGAATGATTTACATTCTTGTTTTTTTCCAAAGAGGCTTTACATTTCCCCATCATTTCCCTCCTAGCAGCACAAAAGATTTTCAGAGTGGTAAAATCTTCATCTACCACGCAGGTGAAGTTAAGCATATTCTTATTCAATTTTCAAGATCAGGCTCATTCCTTTCACAGCTCTTTGTTTCAGATGAATTTGAAAAACAAATGAAGAAACACAGCAATAAATGGGCTGCCTTATATTTTTTTCATTATGTACTTTTTTTTTTTTTTGACATTGAATGTAAATCCATTCACTCGAAGGTACAGGACCAAAGTTTGAGATCTCGTGTGCTCACGCAACACCACCAGATGCAGAAAGCTTGTATAATTTAGCAGTTCAGTACCAAAAGGGACCTTGGCTTACAATCTATACACAGTGTGCTAGCATGGCTTTTCTGCAGCCAGCAACTTTTGATGCTTGGTAAACAAATAGCTTAATAGCACAAGGTATTGCATTGCATACTATAAAACAATTAGGGCATAAAAGGCACTTTTGTGTGCTGATGCTCCTGCAGTAGTTAATCTCTGGGTAAATTTTCCTGGAACTCAGGACAGCTGGTTGCCGGCCAGGACCTCCGCACTGACTGCTGTTTGATGGCGTCTGTTGGTTTTGCTGCTGTGTCCCTGCATGGCTCTGGCTCGGCAGGAGTTTTGAATCCAGATGAAATGCAGGGAGCGCTCCATCTCTGGTGCATCGCCTGCTGGCATCCTCCTCCAGGATCAGCGTTAAGCTTTGATGTCTGTGAGGCAGGACACGGACGTGGACATGGCAGGACATCGTCGTGCACGGGAGGACCCTGTGCCTATGATCAGAAGGTTGATCAGGACACGTAGCTGAATCAAAGACTTACATGGAATTTTAAGTAGCTGAAGGAAGTTAAATTTAATTAACTGAGACTACTATCTGCCTCTCTAGCCTTCCCCACACGCACACCTTCCCACAACTGTGCATTTGAAGGAAGTTGGTGAGGAGCTATATGGCCTGATCCAGTACAGTCAATACAACAAAGCTGGTGGTTGCCTTCAACTTACTGTGATGTCGTCTCCTCTGTCCCCTTTGAGGAAACAGAACAGAGACACATGAGAGGTCTCTAAATCTGTCGGTGTCAGTGGTACACTTCTTACTCCTGTTTTCTTTCAGCCCACTGCCCAAGTCACAGGGAGTTCATTTTAAAAAAAAAAAAAAGTCAGATTTAATTTCCCAATTTAAAAAATGTCCTTCATTAATTTTGTTCCAGATGAGGGCAATCACACCCAGTAAGTCAGTGAAGCCTTCCCAGCTTCCTCTGACCCAGAGAGGGAACAACATGCCTCACAGTGGTTCAGGAGAACCACAGCAGACTGAAATCATGGCTTGGGAAACCCTGGTGTGCCAGGGAGGGAAGGCAGGCAGCAAAGTCTCCCTCCCTGCCAGGACAACTGCAAAAGGTGAAGGACAGGGAAAGCAAGTTCACTTCTCAGCTCTTCCACGGGAGGAGGGGAGGTCTGTTCTCCTCCTCCATCTCTTCTTTAGGAATATTTCTACCCACAGTTTGAGGCAAGGGGAGGAGGAGAGAAAGGAAAACCCTCCAGCAATGCCTTGTCTGTCCCAGTGAAGGAGACAACCTTCAGGCTAACTGAGCTCCCATGATGGCTCAGGTGAGACTTTAACTATTCCAATGGCAAAACACTTCAGTGATGATTTAAAAGTTACCCAGCAGTTTAGATTATGGGTTCCAGTATGGGGCAGTAAAAATGGGGATAATAACACAAGTGGTGTTTCTATTCACTGTTAGGTGTTCAGGGTGTAGATTTTCTCCTCGGGACCTGAGAGATTTACAAGCTGGGATACAGAATTCCTCCTGAGTACCTGAAGGATTCATGTTCACTAACAAATAACTTGGAAAAAGTCTGGACTAAGCTGTCACGACTTCCAGGACATGAAAAGCTAGACCCAGTGGCAATGCACATTACTGGCGCATTTTCTGGTTAAATCAAACTTTGGGCAGCTAGAGTTGTAAAACGGGCTATAAACTTTTTATAACATATCATAAATAAGAATGCTCATGCTGACTGATTGAAATGGGCACTTCTTCGTACCTCATATTTTGTGCTCCTGCACTCCTGCCTTTACAGGCACACCGACTGGGTATTTCCCCTCTGCTTAGGGAGGAAAGCTTATGGAAGGAAGCAAGTTTTCCAAATGTTATTAGTATGCAAGCTGCTTAGTGTCTGGAGGTTACTACTCTCAAATGTTGCATATGCATCATATATTATTCTGTGCTTGTGACTTTCAGGTGCGTTTGTAACATGTGATGTACTAGGAACACAGCAAACATTACCAAAAAGTAGCATATTTCAAAGCCATGCTTCCTCCTTCCTTATTCTTTCAGTTCACTTTCTGGAAATATTCAATGAATGATTTTTCATTCATGGGCATGCTCTTAGATCTAGGCAGTTATTTACAGGCACATCTGTGGCACTCGTCACTGGTATTTCAGCAGCCCTGAGAGGAAGGCATGCATTCATCCCCCCGTCGAATGAAAGCCAACCTCAGCAACAGGGAGATTAGGTACTTTGCCCTTAGTCACAACCAACCACTCTGTGACAGAAACTCCTCCAGCAGCCCCAGCAGTCTCAGATGTGACCAGGGAGGAGGACTACGGAATTGGGACTGAGCATGGCTCTAGCCCAGGAATGGGAGAAACACAGCGTGTGGACCAGGAAGACCCAGTTGAGACCAGTGCTGTTGAGACCAGGTCACCTGAGGGCAAGGAGCTCAGCTCAGCGTGCTCCAAACCCCACAACATCTTTCCAGGTCTCTGCCAGATCTCAGAGTGTGCCTGAAGAAAGCTGAGAGGGCATGAGAAAACAAGGGGATGCCCCAGTCCAGCTCTTGCAGAGTAAAGCAGGTGACATTTCTCCTGGTGGTGGTGGTGGGTGGAGGACACTAGCCAGTCTCTGAAAGCTACACAGGAGAGAGAAGTTTTGTTTTCATCCCGGATGCGAGCCACAGCCAGGAGAAGGGAGCTGCCTTTGTGAAACATATGACTTAAACAATGTATGTAACTTAATTTACGCATCCCCTGTTCCGGGCTCATGGTGATGGACAGAGATGCTTGTGTGCGTTCCTATGAGCATGTGCCCAAATTACTTCAAAAGCACCAAACAGATTTTGCATTTGATTGGAAGATTCCCCCTGGCGCTGACAACTTGTATGCCAAATTACAGCTCGGAGGGACATTTAATGGCCACGTTTATAAACTGTTAAACACAAGGATTTCTACTGGAAGCACTGACAGAGCCCAAGCTCTAGCAGCACTTGTGAGCTCTGCCCTAATTAGGACAGTGCTGTATAAATCACAACTTTCTGCCTGTCACCACTCAAGGCCCCAGTGAGAGTCCAGGACAGGTCAATGTGTGGGGATGATCAGAAGCAGAGTGACAGCACACCCGTGAGCTCCCGTGGTCTCAAGTGCAGCGATTATTAATGTGAGAAAGCCAGAATGATGGAAAGTGGCCCAAGTTCCAGTAGAATTTATAACTTTTAGTGCTAAAGTCCCTCAGCCTTGACCAGCTGTTACACACCTGGAAGTGGAATACCAAAATATTCTCCTTCAATTTATCTTTCTTGTTCCTTATGGGACTAATGACGGACAGAGCAATAGGTAGTGTAATTATAGACGCTTGCAGACAATGAGTTTCATGCAGAAACACTGCACTCCACTACAAAAAAAGCTTTCCAAACAATTGAGCATCTCAAAACTACATTATACCAACAGTAGCATTTTGCTCATGTAGAAGTAGCATTTGGAAGTTGTTTTTTTTATTTCTTTATGTATATATGTGTGTACATATAAGATGGCAGGGTAATGAAAGTGAAAGTAATTCCTAACTCAAAAATTGTTAATGCTTGTGAAAAATGTTACTCACAACATTTTCTTCAGTGCAGAGTATGCTGCATTTCCAATGGATCATGTAGTGGTCTCGGTTTTAAGGCACTTCCAGGGATCATTCAGAACAGAGACACCCGAAGGTTTACAAATACATATGTAATTTATGTCATATAGTATCATAGAATAGTTTGGATTGGAATGGACCTTTAAAGGTCATCTAGTCCATCTCCCCTGCAATGAGAAAGGACATCTTCAACCATATCAGGTTGCTCAGAGCCCCATCCAACCTGACCTTGAATGTTTCCAGGGTTGGGGCATCTACCACATCTCTGGGCAACCTGTGCCAGTGTTTCATCACTGCATCATCATTCTAAAAGATTTCTTCCTTCTATCTAGTCAAAATCTATCCTCTTTTAGTTTAAAACCATTACCCCTTGTCCTATTGCTACAAGCCCTACTAAAACTTTGTCCCCATTTTTCTTATGTGGTGTACCCGTGCAATAACATTAGTACATTTCTTGAATGAGGATCATGCTTTCTCTTTCTCCCCTCCCCTGATATGCTATTGTATTGGGTTTATGTGGTAAAGTTTTTGTAGCAGGGTGGCTACAGGGGTGGCTTCTGTGAGAAGCTACTAGAAACTTCCCCTGTGTCTGCCAGAGCCAACAACAGCCAGCTCTAAGACAGACCTGCTGCTGGCCAAGCCCGAGTCCATCAGCGATGGTCGTAGAGCCTCTGTGATAACATGTTTAAGAAGGGGGAAAAAACCTGTAAAACTGCATCTGGAGAGAGGATTGAGAATATGTAAGAGAAATAACTCTGCAGACACCAAGGGCAGTGAAGAAGGAGAAGGAGGAGGTGCTCCAGGCACTGAAGCAGAAATTCCCCTGCAGCCCATGGTGAAGACCATGGTGAGGCAGGCCATCCCCCTGCAGCCCATGGAGGACCCTACACCAGAGCAAGTGGATGCGTCTGAAGGAGACTGTGACCCCATGGGAAGCCCATGCCGGAGCAGGCTCCTGGCAGGACCTGTGATCCCGTGGGGGACCCATGCTGGTGCAGTCTGTTCCTGAAGGACTGCATCCTAGAAAGGACCTATACTTGAGCAGTTCGTGAAGAACTGGAGCCTGTAGGAAGGACTCAGGTCAGAGAAGTTCATGGAGAACTGTCTCATATGGGAGAGACCCCACACTGGAGTGGGGCAAGAGTGTGAGGAGTCCTCCCCCTGGGGACGAAGGAGCAGCAGAGACAATGTGATGAACTGACCACAACCCCTGTTCTCTGTAACCCTATGCCACTCGGGGGGAGGAGGCAGAGAATTTGGGAGTGAAGTTGAACCCAGAAAGAAGGGAGGGGTGGGGGAAAAACATTTTAAGATTTGATTTTATATCTCATTGCCCTTCTCTGATTTGATTGGTAATAAATTAAACTAATTTCCCCAAGTCAAGTCTGTTTTGCCCATGACAGTAACTGGCGAAGGATCTTTCTCTGCCCTTATCTCAAGACTTTCTTATGTCCTTATCTTACAAGACTTTCATTATATTCACTCTCGCCTCTCCAGATGAGGAGGGGAGTGACAGAGCGGCTTTGGTGGGCACCTGGCGTACAGCCAGGGTCAACCCACCACACCTATAGCTTCTCCAAATGTGTGTACAATTACTTCTCCACCTTTGGCAAAACCAGAAGATTTTTACATTAACTTAATACAAATGTAGAAAAAAAAAAGGGAGTGTTTTGTATGTATTTTAAGGAATTGCTAGCTGTTTGTTAAACCTTTTTCATGCCTGTCTGAGATCTTGAAATAATTTATTTAATAAAATAATGGCAATGACTCACAGCTTCTCTAATGGAGTTGTTTTCATTTATGTTGTATGCAGAAACAGCTCTGTTAATAAAAAGCATATATAAATAAAGTAGCTCCAGAAAGGAATGCTGATTTGTATAAGAAAACCCTGGACAATTAGGAACTAATGTCTGTAAAATATTCTGTTGCCACAAGACACACACAAACTGATTGAAGACAGACACTTCTATGAGAGTTTTGTTGAGGCCAGCTTTATAAATAGATGCTCAATAATAGTAAGCCAGATGTTCAAAATAAATTGTGAAGCAAGGTTTCTTGTAACCAAGCTGAGGAAAGCCATCAAAGCAATTGTTTCACAACTTCAGATCACATTCTGAGCCTGTTAGCCTATTGTCAAATGATGCTCTTAGAGATGATAAAGTGCTCTCTCCTGTCAGAAGAGCCAATGCCACTTTTGGAAGAGTGACTAAAATAAAAAATGGGACTGAGCATCGTTATGGAGCTGAGTGTAGATGGGGCATTTTGAAGAAAACCATAGTGCTTCTTTAGGGATGTGACTCCTGTGAGGGTTATTGCTGTTGGTGGTGAGCTAACAGCTTGCATGTGCTCTGCATACTACACTGGTCAGCACATACAATATCATGTCCACCAGCTTACTCGTGTGCGTACATGTTGTGGTGTTGTAATGTCAACACTTTACAATAGGAAAAATAATAATAAAAAAGACAAGCCTTTTTTTTTCTTCCATAAATATAGGCACCTGAAAGTCAAGTGCCAAGCCTAAACATCAGGCTCCTGGTATAGTCACTGGAGAAATAGCTGCATCCAAAGGGTCACTTGTCTTCTCCTAAGTCACTTTCTGATGGCTACTTCTCCATTGACCACAAATACTAGATACTTTCTGTGGCAGGGTTGTGACATGATCCCAAAAGCCAAAATTCTGACATACACCTGCTAATACCATTTCCTTTAAGGAACATCACAAAAACACCAAGAGGAATTTGTATCTGAAAAGAGAAGATCTCTTAAAGCACACATTTTTTTAAATGGACAAAAATCCAGATGTGCTGGGTAAAACTGAAGGAAAACAAATGGATTTGGAACCAGCTGTCTCTGCCCTGTCCCTTGTGCCTTGCATGCCAACTATTTTCCTCCAGAGTTTCCCTTAATCCAGCAATTTTTATGTGAGTTTTTAGGTTACAACAAATTTTAGAAAATATTCTCTGCGTCCTTTGGAAAAGTCTCTTTGTTTCTATCATCTTTGAAAACTGCTTGTGTGTTTGCTCGCCCATCTTTGGAGCAATTTCCCAGTCTGGATTAATTTTGTCTATCCCATGTTGCATTTCAAAATGTTCCTGCTTGGGCAGTATTTTGTTGCTCTACAGGAAGGAAAAGTCTCCTGCTTCCTCCAAAGGTTCGTCTTATCCCAGAGAGAAGGAGTCATGAAAGGTAAACCAGTAGCCTTCTTCCCTGGCTTCCTAGTTTTGCATCTAACACATATATTCCATTTGATCTGCATAAACAGAATAGGACTACTGCAACTCTGGATTTGTATGTATATTGAATGAAACAGCAGCTTTCCACAGGAAATCTGTATTGTGTGTTCATGTCTGGTATTTTTCTTTCAATCTGGTAACAAATTCCACAGGCTAACTCTGGAGCATGTAGGGAAAAGCATTTCATTTATTCGCTTTAAATCTTCTGCCTGGCAATTTCATTTGATTCTCTTTGAAAAGCATAAGAATATTGTGGGAAATACTGAGTAAACATTCTTCACTCATCATCACCATATTACTGGTAATTTCATATATCTCAGTCATATCCCTGTTAAGTCATCTCTTTCCCAAACAAGGTCATTGTGGTCTGCAGAATCAAAGACATGAGAAGAAGTGAAAAGAATTAACACAAGCCCTAAAGTTTCACTTATTGCTAAAAGGCAATCATGCAGCCAAACAAAGACTAAGTTCTCACTAAATGTTGCCCATGGTTATGGAAATCTGAGGACTTCATATGTTCTCCAAGTGGCTTAGATCTTAATTTTAACTGCCTCCTCCAAAGGAAAGCTAGAAAAGTTTTACATACCATGGTTAGTAATAAATAAATAAATAAGTTCTATATACTGCAGTTGACTAAATGCCATTGTTCTTTTTCAGCGTTATCCTTGGTGCCATATGTTTAGAGTCACTGGGACCGCAGCACTGTGAATACCAGCCACACAAGCTATCAATTAACTGTTTCTGAATGCCTCCATATTCTTGCTATACATCACTGTGGCTCCTCTAACCTTTGCAAGATGTTTTCTTCAGTCTTTTTTTGAACAGTGTTTTGATGCTGTTGATAACTTGAAGTATAACCATTACAGTGGCACCATCAGAACATATTCATGGCCTCAATCCCTGTTGCACAGGGGCTTTGCACAAATCCAGGTATGGATACAGAATCGCTCCGAAACGCATATAATTTAACAACTAAGATTAAATACTTCAAAACCACACAAAAAAAAAGTGGGATTCTTCACAAAAGTGTCAGATATCTCAGCTGCGGATACTGGCATCTGAGTTATTCTCCCCCAGCTTCCCTTACAGCCAGTGAAGGGAAACAGGCACTTTTACATATCAACACATAGGATCTGATCTGACGATGCCTTGTTTCCTTCTATCCACTAAAAAGCAAGTAGAAATGAGCTCTTTCGCAGACACCTGTATCTAAAGATGCCTGCATCTGGTCAGATATAACCCACACAAACAGATATATGGATCAGCATGATGGTGGTCGTCTCACTATGGTGCCAGCCAAGTAGATTTTACAGAAAAAAAAAACGCCTTAAAGTAGCCCTACGGGTGATTTGGGGAGCCACTCATTAACATGAGAAGTCCAAAAAAGGTCATGGAAAAAGTCAGTATACTTATAGAGGTATAAGATGATGGATCTATATGGAGAGTCTCAGGCGTCTGAGTGGTTAGGAAATATATCTTAGAGATGTTAGAAGGAAAGACTCTGCAACACCAAGGTATGGCATGGGGTGGGGAACCAGAAAGATCTCACAGAAGATAGCATCTGTTTAAGAGCAGCGTGGCAATATTGTGACAATGAAAAGCATCCTGAAGTTTGAGAAACAAGTTTACAAGGAAGAGAGGCTAAAAAGTTTGTTTTCTCTAAGTTCAGCTTGCCCTGATTGTTGGATTTTAAGAGGTATGAAAAGGTTTTCATTTGGACATAAGGAAACAGATTTGGAGTAAAGACATGTGTGAAAGACATACCTTCTTGACACAGACACACTGGTTGGTCTAGTTTTCACAGATGAGACACAGCAGAAAGTGAGAAGAGTCAAATCAAAAATATTATTTAAAAATATGGCCTTACAGAGCACCACTCTTCTCAGTAATCAGGGAGGAGAACAAGGAAATCTTCCAGAAGAATTTCTGAATAAGCAGTTAGGGAGGCAGCAAGAAAGTGGAAAGGAGAAAAACTCACTGAAGCCAAAAAAAGAATGAGTTTTCCAAAAGTATGTGCTCATTTGTGTTCAAGTCCAGGGCAGCCAGGCTGGCAGAGGGAAGAAGGGAAAATCCACTCTGCAGCTGGAGCTCAGAGGGGAACGGAGAGACAACAGGCAGGAGCTGGAGGGACAGACTGGTGTGAGCTGAGCAAGAGTAAACCTACTTGTAAGGTGATGGAAAAAGAACCAGAGCATACCGAGAAGCTAAGGAGATGACTAAGGATGGGAATGAGATGAGATGGGGTAAGAGGAGAAAGCATACAGCAGCTGCCTGCACTATGGCAGGCAAGGGTAAAAGAAAAGGAAGGTCAAGGTACATTTTGTATTTATGCATTAAATATATACTTTTTCCTTGAGAGAAATGGAGAATTGCAGTGTAGGCAGAAAGAAATAAAAGCAGGAATGGGGAGGGGTTAGAAGAGTGAGTGACAGGTGGTGAAAAGGCAGCTGCTATTACAGGTGTAGGCACAGTGGAAATAGTAATTTATCTCTGAAAGTGACAGAGAAAAGAGATTGTCTGCGGTGAGATCTAGAACAAAGTAAGCAGCAGTGCTTTACTAGCCATTTTTAAAGGTCATCTTGTAATTTTTGCTGTGATACCTTGAGACAGATGAAATGCATTTATAATATGATGATTCAAAAGGACACTAAAAGGGCAACCGTAATTTGCAGTTCATTGGAGCACCAAAGGAAACATCAGCAAAGCTGTATTATTATTTTTTAGAGTGACAAAAATATGGTCACAAAACTTCCATTAACTGAGTTTTAGACTAGGCTGGTACTTTGAACTTCCTGATTATAGTTTTTTAGAGAGTCAGGGCTAAAATCTAAACAGACACACCACTTATTTCTGTGATTGAAGAAAGCATATCCAGTACTTATAAAAATGCTTACTTACTTTAATAGTACAAAATGTTGTTAAAAACATTTTTTATTTTAAAAGCTCTTCTAGAAAAATCTTCAAATCCTGGCATCCCATAAATGTAGAAATTTCTGGCATTTCACTCCAGTAAAGTGTTAAAGAGCAGAACTATACAGGTCTGTTTAATGGATATCGGTAAGGTGTTTCACCCTACACAATACCAGTTACGGCGGTTAAAGCATACTGGGAGTTTTTTGATGCAGTTGACTTTTGTCACTAAGAAAGCCAAAGTCAAAACAAAAACTATTTTAAGAGTGCTGGTTTCAGCATAACCATCTTGGGCCCCAGCTGGCAAAAGGCTCTTTGGAAGCAGGTTGAGACACTCACTCTACGAGAAAAGCAGATTTAAGTCCCTCTTCTGTCTGATTTAGAGGGGTAATTCTGGGTGACTAATGGATGCTTTTGGCTGAGTACCCTCCAGCAGTTCCTGAAAGGCTTGGATGTTTTTATTCAAGCAAGGAACATTTCTTTTCTGAATTTCAAAATGTTCGAAATGTCTTGATAATAACTACCTACTAACTGTTAGATCACATACAGAAGGTTTATTTATTTTTTCACTTACAGGTAGGACCCTAGAGATTTTTGTTTTACCTTTAAAGATGAAAATCATGTTGCCTTTTAGTACAAGCCTGCAAGAGTAACGTAGATTCCCCAATTAGAATAAAGATAGAAATGCACATTTAATTAATTCAGAACCATTCTTAAAAACATGAAAAAGAGAAGTACGGATATCAAAATCTAAACAAAATCTTCTTCCTTTCAAAAAAGTGTGTTCACAGCTTCCATTCTGGTCAGCAACTTTAGACAGCTGGAGCCCACAGCTAAGAAAAAATACATTCTTATAATTGTAAAAATTAGAGCAAGAATGATTGTAATTGCCCACATTTACTGCCAAGATGTCTCTACAGGTTTAAATTAGAAAACTTTTTTACAGGCTTATGAAGGCAAATTGTTGCCATTTAGGAAAACAATAATTATTAAGTTTTGGACATTGCACAAGAAAATAAAGTTTTGTTTAAATGGACAAGAGGGTTTTTTTTTTTGAAGTATAACATGATTTGACAAGTCAGGCACACAGAACATATCAATTATCTGTTGTGGGAAAAATATAATTTATGACTAATCTCTAGGCAACATCTGCATTGAACATACCTGTAAGTCACCTAAAAGGCTAAGAATCTAAAAGCTGACATGATTTATTCCAGTTACTGATGAGTCTTTAAAAATGCTTCTTTCTCACTTAGCATGATTTATTCAGAGGTCTGAGGGTGCTACAGGAAGAAGGAAGGGTGTCATTATTTCTATTTTACAGCTGAGGAAGCAGAAGAAAGCAGAAGCACTGCGACGTGTCCACCTTCCCCACCTGGGCAAGTTAGTGTGGGATTTGTGGAGAAAAATCCTGCTCTTGCCTCTCCAGATAACTCTATCTCCAGAACAGTTGGGTTTTACTGGAGCTGAATAACTGCTGAGTAGTGCATTCACAACTATGCACAAAAAACCACAGTTCCTGATTTGATTCAGCTGCATTCCTGCCCTTTTTCTGTTAGTCTTGTTTCAATCTATTTTCTCTGCATATGAATGTTGCTGAAGGCAACTGATATAGAGGGGTACACATATTCATGGAGGAATAGGAGTTTGAAAAAGTGTACTCATCTTCTGTTTATTATTCATGATTCACTATTCATCATTGACTTTTTTTCTCTATTCATGAAGTTTCAGGCATCCAATCAGAAATGGAGACAAGGATGAATATTGGAAATACACAGTTCACAGATAATACTCAGGCTGCAATTTGTGCAGGGAAATGATCTGATGAACATTTATAAATAACTGAAACACAGTATTTTGGGGGCACAAAAGAAAATCTGCCCTCAAGCAAGGAGACAGATAAATGAACTTGATTATGGCTTAGGGCTCTAAGCAAGTAACCAGAATAGATAGTAATCTCCTCTGATATAACCTGACTTATCCCAGGAAGATAGAAGGCCATTAAGCTATGAAAACCACTCTGTCTTATGAAGATGCAAGTCTATCTTTTTAACAGCCATCTCTGGGGAAAGATGGGCCAGTATCCACAATTGGATTGAGGGTAATCAGGTCCCAAATCTAACAAGACCAGTGGAAACTTCTTGTCTGCAGAGTGATTCCTGCCAGACTGCTGCTCTAAGGAGAGGAGCTTTATATCACATCCTACTGTCCTGAAAATCAAGGAGATTACTTGCTGTGGTGTGTACTCCACTCCTAGCTGTCCAAGAAAGGGCTGCTGTGTTTGCTTGGATACGTTCAATACTGCACCATTTATTCAAGGACTCACAAATTTTAGAGAACAGTGGATGCTTAAATCTTTTCCCCACGCTGGAAGTGGTCCAGCTCCGTGTCCCAGCCTGACTGCTCTCTAATCATATGCTATTATTAATATCCATGACTTCAACTAGCCACTAGCTATTTGTTACTGCTGCAGTGCAACGTTCAGGTGACCATCAAGATGCAAACACTTTAAGAAATCCTACCAGCTTTTAGACCCACTTTAACAGAAGAGAGACAGGTGTCCTGAAGGGACTATATGGGCATTGTGGGACACTGCAACTCACAGTCCAACATATCAGTGTCAACCATAGCTAATTTCATAGTACTTAGGATGCCAGGCTATGTTAAACACTGAAAAAGTACTTACCTAAACCAGCTGCTATACCTTTACCCTGTCCCTTTATCCAGGAGAGCAAATTGAAGCAACAGAGAAATGAAAAGAACTGGATCAGTGAAAGAAACCCTCTAACCATCACTGGCAAGCAAAGTCATATAATTGTCTTCATGAACCGATCAACATAAATGGACTCCAAATCCCACAGTGAGCAGCATTCAAGCCCATGAAGAGAAATCCCCATATGGTTTTTGGGGCCCCTCACTTTGCTCCATCCTACGTGCCCAGTAATCTCACCTTGCTATGCCTTGCTACGTGGAGAGCAAGCAGAAGAACAGCCAGTCCACTTATGGCTGTACTTATTTTTAGGTGTTTTACCCTCTTTTTTTTAGGATGAGAGAACTGATCCCGAAGTGACTGGCGAGAAGGGAAAAGCGAAGAAGAGTGGAAGCAGGATAGGGGCAAGAGATCAGTGAGGTGATCTGGGAAGACAGAGGTGTCATCCCAGTGTGTCCTACACAACCGTGCCACAGCAGGTCGTGCTGTGACTGGGACAGCTTGCAGGGTTGCAGCAAGGCGAGAGCACCAGCAGACTTGATGTGCCTTCAGCCCGTGACTTGCCCACAGGATCAGCAAAGAGGAAGAAATGCAAGCAGAGGGAGGAAAGCACGTGGGGATAGAGGAAGGATGCAGGAGGTTGAAGTTTGGTTTATGACTGGTGGACGTGAGGAGGTGTCAGGAGAACGCATCAGGACAAAGAGAGGGAAACTCAAATCCAGTGAGGCAAAGTGAAGGTGTGTATATGGACGCCTTTGGACCTGGGAGGAATCAGAGATGAAAAATTATGCCATATGGGATGGTATATTCTGGTTTACTGCTTTATGGAAGTTGTGAGAAACTTGTGCAGCCTCATGTGTGGGTTTCAGCAAATCCCTGGAAGGCTTTCCAGCATAACTTTAATCCTGGTAGACACCTATGCTCCACTTAGCCACTGGCTCACTCCCCCACCCAGTGGCATGGGGGAGACAATCAGAAGGCTAGAAATCCAAAAACTCTTGGGTTGAGATATAGACAGTTCAATAATTTGAAAAAAAAAAAAAAGAGAAAAAAAGAAAAAAAGAAACAAAGAGAAAGAAAACCACCCCAACCCTCAAAAAACAAGTGATGCAGAAAAATTCCAATTGCTCACCACCGAATAACCAATGCCCAGTCAGTCCCTGAGCAATGGCAGCGCTGGCCAACCTTCCTCCCCCAGCCCATTTTGTTGTTGAACAGGACATCATATTGTATGGAATACCCCTTTGGTAAGTTGGGGTCAACTGTCCCAGCTCTGTCCCCTCCTGACTCCCTGTGCACTCCCAGATTACCTGCTGGTGGGGCAGCCTGAAAAGCTGAAAAGACCTTGATGCTGTGCAAGCACTGCTCAGCAACAGCTAAAACACTCCTGTATTATCATCACAGATCCAAAACGTAGCCCCATACCAGCTGCTGTGAAGAAATTTTACTCTACCCCAGCCAAAACCAGTACAGTAACTCAGGTTGGTGCTTTGCATGTTTTTCAGCAGCATGTCTGCATGCTGAATTTTGGTCTAAGTTTACAGCTCCTTCCACTTGGGATATTTACGTTATATCTGCCCAAGTAAACCAATAATGACTTAATCACATCAGGAAACTTCCCAGTGAAAAAGGTTAGGGGTGAGGAGGGACTGGTGTTAGGAGGAGACAGAGGAATGAGGTTATTGCACAGCAGCCAGGGCTGTTTGTTTGCTATAGCTGGCAAAGTTAATTCAAGAATCATGCTTAAAACCACTGCCTGGCATTTTTTTTATATTTCCTTCTTTTTTTTTAGTTCTTCAGGGTTGGTCGGCAAATTAGCTGGCAACCTTCTCTGAGAGGTTAATTAGAGGAGACTACTCAGGAACGCTACCCAGGCGTGCACACACGCTGCCTGGTGGGAAGCTAACAGATGTATAAGAAGCTTGGAAACCTCTGTTTTTCTAACTGGGGAATCTTTTTCTCCACAGGACCCAAGTTCAGGCAGAGGTCGGATCCTTGTTTCCTCCCAGTGAGGATCAAAGTCTGTTGAAACTGAGTAACGCTTAAAGTGGGAATCAGAGCCTCGGCTTACGGCAATAGAAATTGGAGAGGTTTTGCAGCTCTCCTCAGTGCAATGTTATTGATTTCCAGAGTAAGAAATTACTGTTCCTACGGTTTAAACTTTATTCTGTTCTCTGATGTTTGAAATTGGTTTGTCTTTTAAGCTATGCTAACGCTTGACACATAATATAAGATGATTTTGTTGTCGCTAGCCAGCAAATGTTTGACCTCAGCAGAGAATGTGAATTTGAAGCACAAAGCTATAGAATTACTTCTTAGTCCTTTCATTTGTTTTGACTGTGCCTGGTATGGAAATGACTCCAAATCCAGTTTAGTCATTCGTTGTAAAAGGACTGAAAAAGAGCCAGTCAGTCTTCAGCCTGAAATTTTGGGTGGGCTTTGGATCAGGCAGCATTTGTTCAGTCAGGGAACTCCAAACAATAGTGTGAAATATGATTTACCTGCTCAGTCACAAGCAGACAATGGCAAGTAGAGGCCTACATACACTCAGTACTTGCTACTAGTTCCTTCTGATCTCTTTTCCTCTCTCCCTCCATAGTCTGCTAATGCCATTAATATAACTGAAACTTCATCTTGGGAATAGGAGCACAATTAGAAACCCTTCTGACACTCATTCATTTGCCTTAGCAGATCTTGCTGACTCCCTAAAACAAAGTTCCTGGAGGTCCTGGTACTAACTTTCCTTTGGTGTGTTAACTCATGTAGGCAGAGAGGGAAAAAGAGCAGGCTTCAAGGAAGAGGTATCATGAACTTGCAGTAACTGCATTGTCAATTCAAGTAACCACTGAAACCCTCTGCTAGCTCTGAGGAAGTCCCTACCTTCCTTTCTTCTGCTTCCTGACAACATACTCAGGCATGAGGAGGGAAACTTGCACCTCCACACCGAAGAGCCCAATCAATCTGAATAACCAAGAAACAATACATGAGAGACACCCCTGAGGCAATGAAGGAACCTTCAATTCTAAGAAGATCAAGATTGCATTGATTTATTTACTTACATTCACTAGCGACTCAAGTTAATTAAAGGAGATCTCCTGCAAATTCCCCATGAGATACATCAATGGCTCATGGTACTACATGTTATTTCTACTGGAAATAATGACTTGTAGATGCAGTAATTCCCCACAATACACATCTTTACTGCAGTCTGTCACATTAGCCCCTAGTACTCGTGGCACCAAAGTCCATTATGGTGACTGATGTTTTCATCTCTATGCAACTCCTTGAGTATTTTTTGTTTCTTATTAAAACGAGAAGCTAAGTGAAGCCTTGACTAGATTTAAGTGCCTTTGAAGTTACCCCATCACTTTTGCTTTCATCTTTTTCCAGGACCAACTTAAGATAATACAGGCCTACAGGCACACTTGTGCTCAGTTGTGCTCCCATAGCTCCATCAATTCACCTTGAAGAAACAATGGTTGCACTCCTCTGAGTACCTCCACAAGTGGTTGCTGAGAAGTTTTCTCTTTCCTGTAGAGTCACAAAGTGTCTACCAATTTCTGTAGATGGTGAGGTAACTGCCTCATCAAAGACTTTGCCTCAATGGAATTCTTCATCAAAGACTCTAACTTAGACTCTTTCATTCACTGAACTCAGTGAATGGTGCATGGAGGAGGTACAGTTTCTTTTAGGTATAGTTTCATACATACTGGATGCCGAGCTGAAACCTGTGGTGCCAGGACCCACAAACTGATATTTTGCCATAAGATCCCACCCTGTGAGAGCTCTCAGAGTGGATGCATAGCTGGAATAAGAGTTGATTAATTTATTTAAACAAGAGCATAGTGGTTATAACACTCACCTGAGGAGAGATACCAGTACTTTATGTTTTCTGGAATGGGTCCAAACTGGGAGCGAATAAGGACAGATAGGTTGAGGAGATAATGTTGGTTCGGGTTCCCTCAAACATAGAGAACATATGAAATTGGTTTGCCTTGATGCTAAGTGAAAGCACAAACCCCAGTGAGCTACTAAGTTAAAGGTGAGAAGTGGGGTGAGTTCTCTTGCTGCTTTTTGCACAGACATAGCTCCTACCCTGCCCATGGGCTATTCTTTCTCCCTTCATTTCCCTACCTGTAAAATCTGTGCAGTGTAATGATATTCCAGCTCAGTCTCTGCTAGGCTCATCAGGCCAAGAGCTTTGGTAAAAAAATACACTTTTGAAATACCCTATTTGTCAAATATAAGTGAAATAGCTTCCTCATTCTAGAAACTACGTTGCAATTTTTCCATGCTTCTTGAATCCTGTGCACTGTTACCTTGCAATAGTTCCATTTCACCTGCTGTATCCTAGCTGTGTGTTTCATAATAGCCACACTGGGCTGGCTGGTGGCTCACTGACACCATGAAGCCACCTAAAACATCCTGCTGATCTCCCTCTTCTTCCATGTTCACCCAGTTAACTTCCCTCTTATAGGAGTTTTCTACTTCTGGGTGCATGGTCTTGTCTCATGTGATCAAAAAGAACTATAAATGGCAAATAAAAATCAAGAAATGATCTGTTTTCCCTGCTGTTCACAAGAATTATTCAAAAATTCATTTGCCTTTGGATAAAAAGATCCTGCTAAATCTCATCTAATATCTGAGTTTGTAAAGAAACCTGAAACCAGGCAAAGGTTACTAATCTCTGCTGATATTTTTATCACTCTTTATGCTACGAAATTGCTGCACACTGATTCCTCCCCCCACATTCTCCTTCTATATAACTCTGTTTGTGCCATGTACAAAAATTCTAGAGCACTGTATCGTATTCTTCATTTTGGGTGTGCTACTTCATGAAGGGAATTTTGCTACTAGTGGGCACCAAGAGCTCTGCGCGTTCAGAGTTGCTTTGAGACCAATGGGATCACTCTACATTGATCCAACCAACAGTGTTTGGGGTCACTATTTTAGAAGTTCCAAATGGTGTTGCAAGTTACAAAAATCTGGTTGCTATGTATTTTTTTTAATCTGGGCCCTTTCCTTACTGTGATAAGAAACTCCACTAGTGAGAGGAAAGACTTTGATCCCTGCTGGGCTGCTAGCTGAACATAAATACATAAGCAATATTGAAAGAAAAGAAACCATGAAAAGTGTAAATAAAGGATGGTGGAAAAGCCCAGTTCACTCATTTTTTCTGCTCTATATCTGTGGCTACAGTTATTTCCCTGGGGACCAAGATAGTGAAGGAACGCAAGGTTCATAATTTCTCTTCTATCCAGGGAGATCACATGAGAATGAGATGAGCAGATGACCATCCCTGCAAGTCAGAAATAAGACCTGTGGTATTCAAAGGGGTAGAGCAAAGAAAAAACAGAAAGGAAAACAGGACAAATGGATTCCTTTAAAAGCCCTTTTGAACAAAGGAGACACACTGTTTTAAATGCTGAGTTTTACTTAAAAGTAGGTTGCATCGTACCCAGTGAATGTACAAGAAGAGGAGGTACATAAGCTCTCCATTCTGCCTTGTATTGTTTCTCTGAGACCTGAAATTAGATTTATAACATACTTGCACTTTCTGGCTTCATAAACTCAGGGGTTTGGCACATATAGATGAAGAATTTCCGCACATTTGCACAAAACCTGTTGAGGAATATGAGTCACCTGGACCTGTACAAGGGCATTCAGAGCTGTGCAGGGCACATGGGTATTGCAAAGCTTGGACTGCTTGAACAGATCTTGTGAAAATGGAAGCCAAATCCCCTTCTTCTGAAGAAGCAAGAAAATTCAGTCTTTCCTTTTAAGCCCATAAGGAAGTAATTTTTGCTGTTGTATCTCTTTATGTTCATTTTCTTCTAACCATTCTCCACCAGAAAGCTGTCTACCAAAGACTGAGATTGAGCTCCGATTCTCTGGAAAAAGAAAATTCCTGAACCTGAAGAAAGGAAATGACACTGGACTTTCCATACCCGCTGTGAATGAACTTCTTGCTCATAACACTTACATAAACGCTAACCTGACCTCATTCATCCACCTCCAAAAAAAACAGAAGCCATGACTTTGTTTTGTGAAGAATCCGATATGGCTTGCGCACACGTGTGTGTGTGTGCATGTGTGTGCACATGGGTGACACTGAGAAATCCTACTGAATCCAGCCCCTCAGAGAGACTTACCATAAGGAATTCATTGCTCACAGATCCTTTCAGCCTCAAGCATAGTGGTGGTTGGTACCAGCATATGGTAAAAACATGATTCGCAGTACAGAGAATTTCAAAATTACTAGATGTTAGTAATACCACACAACTGTGATACTGGTGCCCATTCTGTGCTGTTCTTTATGGGCTGCCCTAGCCCTGATCTGCACGGGTTGGCCATGCTGTGCACATTTGGCTCCATCCTCCCTGAGGAGTTGTCTGGTCCCTTCCACTGGCTAGGGTCAAACAACATTTCAGTTGCTTCTGCACCCACTTTCTCCTCCAGTGCTTGGATTGCAGAGCAGAGTGAGATCCTGTATCATGAGGTCAGTGAGGGTCACCAAGGAAGAGTCTTATTCTGGGAGAGTTGTTCACATGCACTCCAGGAGATGGAGTCTCCTTGTGCTTCTATGCGGGGCAAGAACTAAGTCCTGCTGCTTCTTGAGCCACCCTGGTTAAGCACAAAGCAGAACTGCAACGTCCCTGGGGTCTATACAGCCCCAAAGTCATGTGTAATGAGTTCTCAGTATCTCAGCATCAGACTTTGCTGCCTAAATTGCACCAGAGTCCTAATCTAGATCATAAATCTGTTTTGACTTTGTCTTAAGGGAACTCATATGTCATAGTCTCTTACTTGGCTTTCCATTACTGATAACTGACAACTCTCACTTTGCATACACTTTCTAGATGGAATCCAAATGCTTTGAATAAAACAGCAAAATCCTTTTCCTCCTCACCTGACTGTCTTTAAACCAGTCTATTTTTATTACAGCTTTATTAAGCTCTTGTCTTCCCTCACTTATCGAAGCTGTGCAATGTATCTTCTCATTTTGTGTGGGTGTCTCACCAGACACAAACTACATTCCAGTCAAGGCATTTATTAATCTTTGATTTCTTCTGGCTTCATCCTTTCTTCTCTTGCCTTTTTTTTTCTTTTTTTTTCTTTTCAGGGCAGGGGAAAGGAGAGCACTTACAGCATCTGGGAGCCCCTCAAACACCAAACTGCCTGTATCCCTCAGAATCAGGAAGAATTTTGATGCTCAAAGAGATTAGCTAATCTGTTCAAGGTCCATAAGAAATGTCTGTGGTAGAAACAGTTGTCAGATCCCCTGCAAAGCTTAGCTGGCAGGGGCTTAAAAACAAAACCAACCTCTCTCACTCGGTATGAGATTTATCTTCCGTAAGAGCTCTTCATTCATTCACTCTTCCTTGTTCAGACTCCCAGATAATATTGTCTGGCAGAAATTCAGTATGTGCTATCCTACTGTCACTTGTAATTTTCTGGTTACAGCATAATCTACCCTAGCTCCACAGCTGCCCATTCCGCAGTTTCTTAAATCTTCCCTTGAAACTGGCTGATGTTAGGGACAGACTATTGGACTATCAGTTCTGGTAGAGTATGAAAGCTCTGCCCCCTCTTTTAGCAGCACACCCACTTTTTGATGGCTTCTCCAAGAGATTTGGATTCATGTTCAATTCCAAATCCCTAGCATTTGGCAACTGGACTGATCTAGTTTGCAGTAGGGGTCTGGGTCTGACATTAGTTAACAAATATTTTTGTTAAAGACTTAGATGGTGACATGAGGAGTTCATATAGCAAAGTCTCCAAACTCCAAGTGGCTTTGATAAATTAAAAAAAAAAAAAGCCCTGGGATAAACAGGATGCAGTTTAATAGGGTAAGTAAAACACATGTAGGCATAATCAGATGTGTGCTTAAAGGAGAAAAAAATGTGAGCTGGACTGCAGGTCTGCAGAAAAAGACAGCAAATCCCCGCCAGAGCAAATGCAAACACAAAAAAATATGCTAAACATGTGAAGTAATTCTTTTGTTATTCTCCCTATTTTTGATGACTCATCTTGAGTATTGTGTCCTGTTTTGCATGCTGCGTCTCAGGAAAAGTATGGGCTAACTGAAAAGAATCTGTAGGAAACCAACCTGAATGCTCAGTAGTTGAGGGAACACATCCTGGGGGGGGAAAATGAGCAGTCCTAGGATACTTCTTCTAGGCTGCCAGGGATCACCATTTCCAAGGTGCACCAAACTGGTCCTCCTCCCAACTCTTATTCTATTATTCCCTGCAATTAACAGCTGAGTACACTCTCTCCAGGCTTGAATGCTACCCCCAAGCCATTCCTCCCTGAATCCAAAAACTTTATCCAAGTTACCAGAAAACCTTGCATATCTTCTCTGAAAAGCATTTCAGAATTTCAGAATGCTGGGAACATTAATTTAGCAGGAAGGCTTTCACTTTACTCACACTAGAATGATGTCTATCAATCCCAAATTGTAATATTTCTTAGCAACATTTCAAGCTCCTTGCAGGAGTGAAACTTCTCTTCTGGCATTTGTCCATTTCCAATCATCCAAATGGCTTTCAGTATTTTAATTAATGAATAATGACACAGGATAGCATTCACCTATTTGCCCTCAACACATTTTCTTTTTATTTTTGTAAATTTTATAGGATTAATTTTTGATTTCCAAACGTAATAAAACCCAGGGACATGAGTATTAACATAAGCTTATGGGGGCCTAACATTTTATTACTCACACAAAGCTTTTCTGGATGAGACTTGTAAAAACAAAGTCTGTTCTTTCATAAGTTAAAGGGTTGGTAGCACAGTGAGGCTGGAGATACCTGAGATATTGCCTCAATTTCTATAACCTTGGAAACACTTCCTCCCCTGCCCCCCACGGAAAAGTCTGATTAAAAAAAGAGACCTTGGCTAAGCTCAAAACAATCTCTGAAAACCTATAAATCTTTATTAAATTCTTTGCTAAAACTCAGCTGAGCAGGAATGGAGACACACTTTGTTCTGGGTATGTTCTTGCTGCAAAACACTCGGGGGCCTATAATAAGCCCAGAGCTCATCTGTTGCTAATGATTTGGAGGAAGGACTCTTCCACATTGCGGGATGATATTAAGGGCACTGTGCTACAGTAGTAGCATTATACTTCATCTGCGACTTAGCTGAGGCCTGACATTTGATATGTATGTAAAACACCACTTACATATGGTGCTGTAGCTGATGGCTCCTGGGCCGCATTCAGCCCACAGGACGCGTCCATCTGGCCTGCAGCCTCGGCGCTGGGAAATTGCATCCATCTGGGAGCAGTGGTCGGGGATGAAGAAAAGCTGCTAGGCGGTTTTTGGAGGGCCAAACACTGAAGACCTTGGGGAACTGCTGCCACCTTCACTTGGCCTACGAGTAGGGTCAAAACCAAAGTCCCCACCCTCTATTAAAAGGCAGGGTCTAGCCTGTGTTTGATGATGGAGGAGATGGAGAAGCTGGCTCAGGAAGGGCTGCTCGGGCACTGTGGACCTCTCCCTCCCTCTAGTGGTTTCCCTACACATAGAAATTGCTGTAAATCTGCTGCTGCCTCAGTGCTAAAGGACTTGACCTGGAGACTCAAGTATTTCCAGGTTCAGTTTTGCATTTTCAAAGTATAGGTCTAGGGTTAAACACCTAGTGTGAACCTCACCGCTACGAGAGGTCCTCGCAGTGTGCAGCTGAGCAACTGTGGCCCTTGAGAGACCTGGGATCTCCTGGGCAGCCTTAGGATGAATCCCCTACTAAGACACTGTGTCCTCTTAATCCTCCCTATTGACAAAACAACATTAGAGATTGCTAAGAGTTAGAGGCTCTCGAGGTGCTTTTGGTTGTGGCTGTTTTTATAAGATCAAGGGATCCGTGCCATAAATCCCTGCTGACATCTAACAGGATTGTTAAAAGTACTACTAAAATCCATAAATCATACTGTTTCTATGGTATATTTACTATAGAGACAAGGGTAGTTATGGTCTCAAGAGTTTCAGTCTTCACAAAGGAATCAAGGAAAAAATAATACAGTAGAAACCTAGGCAGAGGGAGGAGAGAGGGCTTCTGATGTGAGATGTTACGGGTTTGTTTGACTTCACAGCTTGGTTTATATGCTGCATCTGTCAAGGTATTTGCACTTGGCAAGTGAATTGCTCTTTTGTTTTTTGTTTTCAAGGTCAACGACTTCAAAGCTGGGTTGGAAAATATTAGAGAGAGGAGAAAGAGCATGAAGAGGGAAAAAAAAAAGAGATGGGAAAGATGTAAAAGGCTGGAAATGAGCAGAAATAGCAGTTTCAAAAATACCCGTACATTGTGCATCTCCATTCCTTTTCAGCTGAGAGAGTGTGGTGAGTGTAGACACCTTGCAGAAGACAGCCAATACTCAAAGTCACTGTATGGATGATGGGGTGGTACCATAAAAAAGCAGGCCATGTGCAGGACCTGTTCTTCCTGCTGCTGGGAAATGCTATATTCTTGAGGATGAAATTCTCCTGCAGCAGAAGTCAACAAGAGCTTGCCATTGATTTCAGTGCACCAGAATTGCATCCTGCTGACTCAGCCTCAGGTTGTGCTGCGCTGGTAAATGCGTGTCCCCTCTTCTAAAATATGTGGCTGTGGGAAAAGAGGTCTGCCCTAGGGGTCCTTGGCTGGTCTCATGCCCCCACCCAGCTACATCTGCGGTGTTTTCTGCAGGCAAAGCTGGAACCTACCACCTCCTGCTCTACCAGCTTCTTTTCAACAGGAACTGTTTACTCATTACAAAGCAATATATATAAAAATATGGCCACTGCTTTACAACGCTGGCTGCAATGCTTCAGCTGAAATGTTAGCACGTTGGGGAATGTGACAGATTCCGAGTCAGGCCCTTGAGACAAACACTGAAAGTACCACTTAAAAGTTATGCCCCATTCTAAATCTCTTTGAGCATAAACTGAACCAATGGAGAAGTGTTGCATCAAAACACTACAAAGAAAACAAAGTGCTGTCGTGTTTCGAGTATAGGAGAGTAAAAGCAGGCAAACAGCTTGATTAAATCTGATAGACACCATTACTTTTGTTCCAGCAGCAGAAAGCACAATTCAGGTGGTGCTTTCATCTCTCTCTTACCTCCTTGTAAAGGTCCAAAAATTACCCCAGACTGTGAGCACAATGTGTTGTTTCCTCCTGTCAGGCTAGCTAGGCTGAAGCACAAACCTACAGGACTGTCCCCCTTTCTGATGGAGTGATTCTATTAGCCCTGCAATACAGAAAGGAAATTAAGGCACACAAGAGGCCACATGACGGGTCCAAAATCACCACGAAAGACTGGGGTGAAGCTTGAAAGCAGACTCTTTTATGTCCTGGGCTCATACCTTAACCATTTTGCCCTCCTTCCAGCCTGAATGTATTGTAAGTGCTACTGCTGATGCATGGCAAACATTTTTTTCAGGAAGCAAATATTTGTTTGTTCCACCCAAAGTGTGAAACGTGCTCAGTGTTACCATGTATTAGCTGGAAGTCGGATGTGAATGTGAGCCTAAATTCTAATCCAGACAACTTCTTTGTCTCCTGAATTTTAGGAATGCCTTTGCCACTTCCAGTGAGATGAAAGAGTCGTAACTCTTAGTCTTCTGCTGCGTGCTGCGGCTGCTGTTGGATAGTTGCAGAATATAAGAAAGGACAAATACAGACTGATTCTTTCCTGATTTATGCTCCCATTATTGAGCATGAGTGCTTAGTAATTTAAGAACTTCCCTGGTAAAATAAATTAAACACATACCATTTACATGACATCAAAACTGATACCAGGTCAGGGTTTTTTGCATTTGCATTATTTTAATGTACTAATTGGCTGACAATAGATGTCTGATTATTTTCTGCATCTGTAAAATGTTATATAACATTAAAAAGCAATATCTGGTATTTATTAGAAACATTTCACAGTTAGTATTTGCATGCTGCTTTCATTTCGGTCTTCACTTCCCTTTACAATCTAGAGTTGAAAGCTGAGTTTTGTACTCTTCAATATATATATTCAAGAATTCAGAGTTCATCCTGAAGCCAAAATACTCACAGAAATGCTCTGGATCAAAAAGGCTGATGCTTCCTGTCATATTCAGACACGCAAATTGTTCACTGTTCAGTTTCTGGAAGCATTAAAGCCTTGTATTTATCCGTAGGTCAGGCAGCTGCAAATTTGAACTGTGCTCATGTTGAAATGTCCCTTTTTAAAGTATGAGGCGATTTGGACTAATTTGTCCTTGGCCTCTTATGAGCTCAGACTACCACTTGAGTCCAATTATATGCTATGTCTTTGTGCTACTGACCTACAGTCTGCAGGGAGCTGAACTGAGAGCATCTTGCCTGCTTCCCCAAAGGATTTTGGGATAATGATTTTGAATGTTTAGTGTGACATGAAGCCAATTATTACATCTTCAGTATTTTTGATTTATGAGCAATATTAGGCAGGAGCAGAGAGAGAATCCTGTTGTAAAGTTATTTTTGAGTATGCCGATTTTGCACAGTGGAAAGAAATGACAGACTCAAGAGCCGTGAGCAGTGATTAGGATCTGCATTACAAAGTATGTAGTGTACGCATCCAACATTTCCTATGCAGTTCCACGTCTCTTTTTTTTTTTCCTGGGAGGCTAATTTTTCAGCTTACCTATATAGGATTTATTAATGGAGATTACTATGCTTCAGTAATCAAAGGCTTAATATAAACATTGGCATAGGTTTAAAAGATGTCAAAACAGGACGCCTTTTAACACAGAAACCTTTGTGTCAAACGTGGAACTGGGCAAAAGAAAACGAAAACATTGTCAAAGTGGAAAAGATGTGCTCTGCTCACTGAAACAGGCTTTGTATGGAGTCTTCTTGGCCACTAGCCGTGAACTCCTTGCCTACATGCCGGTGAAGGGACTTCCATAGGTGGCATGATTGGAGCCTTGTCTTTGACTTCGCTTCTGGTAGGGCTTTGGGACAAACCCAGCTGCGATTTGTGTAGTCATTTGCCAAGGGAGAGAGGCTAGAAGAGCAGATGGGAACAGTCCAGCTTACACACTTCTCACAGATTGCCCACGGGCTGCCTGCCCTTTTCAGGCAGCATAACCCCGGGGCAAGCAGGGAACGCACCTTGGCCTGTTATAATTGTCCCTTAGCAGAGTTTGTTGTAATCAATCATCTTCTCTCTGTTAAGTCTCCCTCCTGGTAGTCTAGTCCCACCGGCTTCCTAAAATCTATTTTGGCAATTTTACAAATCCTGGAGGCATGCAAAGTCACACAGTTACCAATGTCAACCCTGCAGTAACTCGACATTTTGACTGTTTTTTAAAATGAAATAAAGTATTTCCTCTTTGTGTTGCTCAGCTTTCATATTTGATGTGGATGTCTGAAAAGGGAAAGAAACGTAAGTGATGCCAATACGGATTTCATTAATAAACTTACGAAAATGTTGAGCTTCTGTTGGTTCAATATCTTATTTGAATATACTTGAAACAGTTTCTCTTAGAATATTCCCTGAATGTTAAAAAAAAAAAAAAGTTGGGGGAAAGTACTCCTCTTTTCTATTCTTCAAAATTAGTTAGTAAGGTGAAATGTATGTGATATAAAACAATCAATGTAGCAGCACCCTCACAGTTATTAATGGGAAATAAATATGGATTACAGATGTGCTGTCTCATTGCAAAATAAAGTGGGTGATTTATAAATTGTCAGTTATCACTTTGAAATACCAGTCCTCACAGAGCATCTGAACTGGATTTATTTGGAAGGAATGATCTGGAGCAGAAGGTTTTACAGCTTGCTGTTGTTCTCCTTGAAAGCACTGAGACAAAACAGTGTATGCTATAAATCACACGCTGTATACCAAACATTGTTTACATGTTTTCAAGTGAGTTGCTAAACTAGTACAAAAGAGACAAAATTCCCGTTGGTTCTTGATAGAGATACTTTAGGAATTATATTCTAGTTTCTCTTAGTATATTCATAAATCAATTTGTGGTTTAATCCCTACAGAGTATGCATTTCTTCTAAGAACCTTGTCTATATCTTTGTGTTTGAAGACAAATGTAATTGATTTTACAAGACCGATCTTTTGATCAGATTAGTTTATTGGATTAGCCTTTTGTCATCACCAGGATTTATTTGTTTTCCATGATGTATTTATTTAGATATTTTATCAAGGGTTTTTGCACGCTGCGTGACGGTCTCTTAAAAGATTAGAACTTCCAATTAGTTATTTGGAAAGAAAATTTGCATACACAACAAACGGTTGGTTAAGGTTCACTGAGAGCCGCGCTCCATCGTGCCTCTCGTGAGAGGGCTGAAAGGGAGCAGTCGGTTCGAATTGTCAAGGAGCAGCCCTCACCACCTGCGTGGGAAGGCTGACGTGAGTGGCAATCCCGAGGAGCCCCAGAGAGGCAGTTCAGAGCTGGTGGCTTCACCCAGGACAGCTGCTCTCCAAGCCAACGTTGCGGGCATGGAGGAGGCCAAAATGACTGTCGAAGTTTGCACTGAGGCACCTTTAGCACCTCAGCTGACTGCAGTAATTATTTCTTAAATAACTTCATTTTCAGCTTCATGTGTACAGATCGGGTTTTTTCTTTCTTTCGTTTGTTTGTTTTCATAGTCTGATTTTGGATGTTGTCAATTAATACCTTTGTCTGCCTTTTTCCTTAATCTGACTTGCATTAAGAATGATTTGAAGGTAACTATTTTATATAAAGGCATTTTTCTTTGAAAAATGAAGGGGTGGCAAACCAGAAAAATAGGGAACGAACATAAGCAGGATGCTGGATCCACACTGCCGTTCAGCTGTGTCCCCGCAGATGTGCACAGACTGTTTAAGAGCTGGTATTTTAGGGGTTGTAAAGGTAAAGGACTTCTGGTGACCAGCAACAACCAAAGATGCAGCGAGTCCATCAGTGTGCAGTGAGGAAGTGGGAAGCTCCCAGGGACCCTCTCTGGGCTTTGTGGCCAATCTACCTGTAATAAATAATTTCCACTGCTGGCGATGCAGCTATCTGCATGAAGAGCACTGGCACTGAAGCATTTAGCAGGGATACCTCATTAGGTGCTTAGCACAACACACACCTTTTGGCACGTGCTCTGGAAAAACTTAGTACAAGACCTCATCACTCTCTACAACTACTTGAAAGGACACTGTAGAGAAGTTGGTGCTGGTCTCTTCTCACAGGTAATTA
>JAOXJK010000012.1:134556058-134571980 GCA_025774025.1 Xenus cinereus | reverse complement strand
CAACCTGGTCTGGTGGGAGGTGTCCCTGCCCATGGCAGGGGGGTCGGAACTTGATGATCTTTAAGGTCCCTTCCAACTCTAACCATTCTATGATTCTATGATTATAAGAATGTGTTGAGGATGCTCAAGCTTCCAAAGCACTAGTGATGCCTCTGCTGAAGCCATGAAGCCAAGATGCAGGCGTCTATGTGGACTATACAAAAGCTGAGCACAAGCATCAGTCCTGCCTGCACAAGGAACTTTCTTTGGAAACTTTCTGGGGAGACATATCTTGCTTTTACCAAAACCAAATGCAATTACATTTCAGTAGAGCAATCTAAGACAGGGAAAAAGAAATATTTGGTATCGCTTTCCTTCATTGTCTTTGTCTAGCAGTGCTATCCCAAACTGGCAGCTTCACTTCTGCATTGCACTTTCTCAAATGGGAAGCCTGAAAGGCTTTTTGTTGTGTATGTTCTTGATTATTTTTATTTTTAGGCTTCTATCCTCCAAAGTCTTATTTAAGCCAATGGTGACAGTAATTATAACAGGACTGCCTTACTTGCATGAGTAAGAACTACTCAAAGCTTTATCAGATTGTGTCCAAGATTCAAAATAGAGAAGAATATGTAAGCCAAGATTTTGTGGACTTTAACACTTTCCTCACTTTTAAGTAACTAAATCACACCATAAATAAAATAGTCTAACGGGATAATTAAACAGCCTGAATGTAGCAAGGGGGAATATTTCAATAACAAATATTGCTACCCATATACCTCAACAGAATGTGCTAAAGTAAACAAAATGATAGCATAATTATAGTCGTTCCAGTTATGTTAATTAGGCTATATATACGCTTCATTGATAAGCAACTGTGGTGCAAAGAAATGCTGTAAGCCTGATATTTCCTCGGTTAGCAGCTTTGTTGTGCATATGCTGCTGTTATGATCTTGGTTACATTAATGCAGAGCAAAAAAAAAAAACCAACAAAAAACACAACACAACACCCAACCAATCCTAAAAATAATAGTAATAATAATGGTATGCGTCACGGCAGGCATAGTGTGCAAGGTTCAAGCTGAACAGCCCATCGTGGTGTTTCTCCCACATTGCATTCAGATTCCCAGAGAAGATTGCCAGCAAAGTTTCCCAAGACAACATCCCAATAAAATCAACCACAGAGCAAACATCGCAGCTATTTGTGCTCTACAGAGGGAGCCCTTTACACCTGTGTTTTGCTGACTCCGTAGCTATAATTTCTCAACACTCTGCAAGGTGTTGTTTTGGATTGCAGCTGCTCAGAATTTAACATCACATCTTTTTTTTTTTTTTTTACAGAACTATCGCTTCTTTTTTGTGTGGCTTTTTTTTTTTCCTGAAGTGTAATATTTCACAAAAACTGTTGTTGATTTCTTAAAATATTACCTTTTGTGCAGGAAAAAAAATAATGTTTTAATGGAAAGAAATATGGCTTTGCTCATTTCTGGTGATTTTTTTATGGAGATCTTAAATCGAGAAAAAAATAATTTGAAAATTTTCAGAAATCCAAACGAGAAGAAAACACTGCATAAAACAAAATAAAAAAACAGGCTCAACAATTTTCACAAAACATTTTGTAGCAGAAAATTGCTTTTTCAAACAAACAATATCTTTAAGAAGTTACCTCTTTAAGTACTCTAGAATCTCTACCTGTTTTAGTCTTAAACATGACCTATGACACTTTAAGTCTTTTTTTTAATTTTTAAAATTTTATTTATTATTGCTAATTTTTAACCCTTCTGATTGTTGGAAAAAAAAAAACCAATCAAAAAAAAACCAAGACAAAAAAACCCTTTGGGTATTTTCAATGGTTTCCCCTGGATCATTAAGCTTTTACTACTAATTGTTTCACACATCTAGCCTGGGCACGTCTCTACTGCTTAGTACATTAGCCTGCTCAGAGCTGGTCGCGGTCTCTCCTGCGGTGTGACTTTGCACTCTGCGGACACATCTTTAGTGAAGAATTAGACCCAAAATTGCAGGTGAATAGAACGTTCAGCGCAGGATCACTCTAGAATATAGGCACTTCAATGAGGTTGGAGAAGTCAAAATACCAAACTCTCCCAATTTGGGTTGTAGTTTGTGCAAAGCAGGTTCTGTCTTTACCTACGTCAGGGAGATAGCCTCCCATCTCCGTTCTGCTGGTAAGAGTCATGACCTCTGTGTCTCGGCCTCTAGATTGGAGATGATACTGCTGCTTGCCTCATTTCTAGTCCCACTTACCACCAGCCTTCAAAAACACATCTCAAACTTTAAAAAATTTATGAGACTGGTTAAAAGAATTTTTAAAAATATATATAATAATAATTATTATTCAGGCTCCATTTTTATTTTCTTCAGCTGCTGATGTGGCTATTACTTTTCAGCCTAACCGGTGCTTCTTCATGGAACGGCGTAAGCCCAAGTGAACGTCCTGGCTTGGTCAGCTATAAGACCAAGCTGCAGATCCAGTGCTGTACAGAAAAGTTTGTGGGACAGGAAAAAAACCTGGCAAAACACCCCCAAAAGCAGATTCTTAAAACAACATTCCTCTCAACCCCTGAAGATTTGCACTCTTTTCAATGGTTTAAAATATTCAAAAAGTAAAGTTTCTTTTCTAGGTACTCGATCTGAAATGTTATATACCAATTCCATCATCCCCTATGTGTCAATTTCTTTCACTTTAAAAAGTAGTTAAAAAAATTCCAGATCTACACGGTAACTCCAAAAATAATGAAAGATCTCCAAATTCTACAAATAAAGAAGTTCAGTCCTGCAAGACACTCAGCATCGCCTAAGATTTGCTGAATACAAAGAACGACTTTCAAGAGGCACCCAGTAATTCCTTTCCCTGAGTGCATTCCTGGAAATTTGAATTATAATTAAATGTGCATGTGGTATTTTTCACAATATGTTGTGTTTGTGGTTTTAATTATCATCATAAGCACCACAGTTAATCTGTAGTTCAACATGTGAAAACGTTTATATAGTTTTACATGATGGTTTGGTAACACATACAAACATTTAGGTTTAAAGGAACGATGAAGGTTGGGCCCTCATCGTTTTATGAACCCTTACGTCAGCCATCTGGAGACCCTTCCCAGCTCTTTCACCACCTGTGACTCGGCCACCCAAGCTCTTTCTCCGTCTGACCTCACCTCTTCTAGCCAGCAAGAGAAAGAAATCCTTCTCTGCCCAAGCGCAAAGGAGAAACAAAGGTGAGAGCCACTCAAAAAGGAGAGTTTGTATGGTGTCGAGCCATAATAATATAATAATATTGAAATTACAGTGTTCTTTGTCAACGGTTAAGGCTGGAGGTAGGTTTTTCCTGGTGCATGAACAGCACCTTCTGGCAGGGAACCTTCCTCTTGTCACATGCCAATTCCAGTGCACGCATGATGCCTGGCTGAGGGACAGAAAAAAAATGCGGCAAAGAAGGATGCAGAAGGCAGGGGAGGTCACAGAGCATAGACACTTCTTCACCAACCTGATAGCCATCTTGCACTGTGCTGTCAAGCACAGGCCAACCCACCAGCCCCTGGGAACACCCAAGCACCATGAGCCGTGTTCTTAACCTCCATCCAAGGGATGCTGGCACTGTCAGAGTGCATAGCTGATTACGCCTGCACATTTGAAAACACAGGTTATTACTTTCTGAAGGGAACATAATAAAGAAATAGAAATTATGATCTCCTGAATGATGGTGCCACAGCAAAGAAGATACTGAGGCATGCCAGCAGGCTCTGCACCCAGGAGAGACTGGGCTCCTACAGCTCTAAGAGCCATGCTGTGAGACTATGCCACCTTCATGCGCTTGCCGCTCCAATTGCCCCACAGACTAACCTGTAGAACCAGGTCTTTCTTCCCTCTTCATCCATCTTTTCAAGGAGGTAAACCCAACTGCTCATCCTGAACCCAAGGGGTTCATTCCCTTTCTGATGGGGTAGAAGTCAATGACCCTCTTCAGAACTTCCCACAGACTAGAAACCAGAAATAATAATACAGTAAGTCTTCATAAACCCTATCAGGGAGTTCAGCAAAGGTACTGTGCTCTGAGCTTCTCTTGGACATTTACAGGGAAAAAACACTGGTACTAGCATTTACCTCTTTTCTCAAACACCTCTTTATTACTGAAGACAGACATGGTAGAACTACATATGGGCTTGAGTTATTTGTGCTGCCAGTGGTTGCCAGTGACCTTCTAGATAAACTAATTACAAATTGTGGGGAAAAAATCTAGCAAGAAAGAACAATAAGAAGCAATACAGCTACAAAAAAACAATTAGTGGAGTGGTAGTTTTTTCTTTCTGCAAGGAGTTGTAAAAAGTTTTGAAACCATCTGCTATTCAGGTATGGTCAAGCCAACTTGAGTACAAATAGTTTAAAGGTAATAGAGTATATTTTTTGACCACAAAACAGAAGCTTGAGGAGATCCTTGCTCTTCCTTCTTAAAACCCTTGTGTGTACTCCATGGGAGTAGTAGGTTGTGTGTAGGGTACCCAGCAGTAATCTATGCCACACCAATTTAACTTAAAAAGCAACCCCAGAATCTAGGAAACCAAAAGGCCTCCTTCTGCTTTATCACAAAAGCCTTATGGAACTGCCATATTAATCTCCATGGCCATTTCAGAATCTCTCTGAGGCTCAGATCACATGTAAGACCTTAAAAAGAAGTTGTTCCCACTTAAAGGAGTTCTCCTAAACCCCTATTCATGCAGGCCCAGCAAACCCAAACCACTTCCTTCAGCATCACAAGCCCAACCAACAACACTGGTGTGATGAGGGAGGCAACAGAAATCTAAAAGTTCATAGAAATCTGCAGAGCAAACCAAGAGGACACAGTTTAAACAGCTGTGCAGAAGCCTGTGTGTGTATCTATCAACTCAACATCAGTCTTCAGTGTGTTAAAACAGGAACATATTCACACAAACCCAAACTATAAAACAACACATCAAGTTCATTCTGCTTCCAGATAAATCATATAATATTTCAAGATCTGTCTCTCACAACATTTTAGCAGTACTCCTTGGTGAAAATGCAATAAATAAAGAATTCACTACTACTGTGCATGTGTGTCTCTGTGTGTGCTCAAAACAACTACATTTTAGTTCCAGGAAAAGATTTGAATCTCCTTATTTGTCCATCTGATTCCTTCGTGGTTGATAGGGACATATCTGTGCAATTTCTCAGTACAGTTTATTCTAAATTCTTTCATTGCAACCAACAGGCTATTTTTTGACTTCACTGTAATAACGGCATTCTTATTATGGGTTTATATAAGATGCTCCTGCATACACCTTTTTGCTGTCATTTTTTGCTAATAGATGGATAAATGAAGTCATAATCCAGCAGAGATTAATGTTGTTATTACCACAAAAGATGTCCCTTTCATTCAGTGGTTTCACTTGGACTAGGACAAGCGATACAGGGAAACTAATGAGAGCGGCACAATGCAAAGACTCTTACAAAAAGACCCGTGGGGAATTTTCTGGGACATTTTAAAGCTCCGAGATGCTCACAGTCATCTGCCAGCACTTATCGCCCCGCAGCAGAGATGGCAGAAGGGAACGTGTGCCAGCGGACGCCCCCAAGCACCGCCCTCAGCCACAGCACAAAGTCACCTTTGCTGGGCACTTCAGCACGACGACCGCAGGGACTGGTGGCCCCGAGGCACGGGCACGTGCTCCTTCTTGCTGTAGCAGAGCAGATCTGATAGAGAAAAGCTGGCATGAGGGGACAGGGGGAATTTTTAATTCAGCAGAGCAACCTCCTGCTCATGTGGACCTCCACATATCCGTCGGTGCACCCAGGAGACAGAGACAATATCTGGAGGAATATAAAGTCAGCAGAGGGGCAGGTAAGGACAATTACCTTCCAGGATTTCCAGCAAGATGCATCAGAAGACCTTTATGATAATTCTTGAAGACTTTTGCTAGAAACTCTGTGACTGTTTATTTTCTTAGGGATCAGCTCTAGGTCCTTAATCCTATGTGGCTCTGAGGAGGATTGCAACCAGTATGTATAGAGCTGAGAGAATTATTCCCACTCTGATGCACCCAAACGTTCTGGTCAACCCTTTCAAATGATTACAAGTGGAGGATGTTTCACCTATTTAACCTATGGCAACATCTCCTGGGAATTGCACAGATCTGGCTTCGGTGTTGTGTCTGATGGATATGTTGTCATCAGGGATCTCCCATTATTTCTTCCTTAACACTTTCTACTGTGGATAATTGCTCGCCATGTAACGATATTTTATAAAGAAGCTCCCACAGGTAGAGTTGCCCAACCATTGGAGGTGTTGAAAGAGAGACAACAAGAAGAGGTAGCTCTGTCTGTCATTCTGACACTTTGAAAACAAATTCTGCATTGCTACAAATGCGTTGAGACACAACAGAGTAACTGATTCATGCTGAGTAATTTCTTTTTGTCTCTTTAGCAGAGAAGGCAAAGTATTTTCTTGTTTATTGAGCTGAGCTATAATAAAACCAGGCCAATTATAGCAGCTCCATCTTGTGGTCCCCAATTAGTATGCCCTGGCCTAGGGCAGCCATTTGTTGTCATATATAATGATATTTGTATCACCAAAAAGTTACAATACTATTTAAGTGTTGTTCTTTCCAATTTGTTAGATTTCAGAATTTGTTCAAAATAAAACAGTTTGGATTAAGGCCCTGTATACTCAGAAGTCATTGGCTCAAGGCAGAACAAAAGATGCAGAACTTCATTTTTTGGTCAGAAATCAAAGTTCTTTGTCTTCTAAGAATGATTTTGATTTGAGTTATTGCCTGCTGTGCAACTGTTACAGAGAATGTTGCTATTAGTGACATAGAGAAATTAAAGGACGTTTCTGCTATGAGAAGACAGAGGGTCTTGAATGGACTGACCAAGACCTGGATGTCCTTCAGTTTTAAGCAGAGATGGGGACAAAACACATTCAGTACCATTCTAGCTAGATGGTACTTTGTGAAGGGTTGTTGAATATACTTTAGCCCTTGCAAGTATTTACAGTATTATTGATGTTCAATTAACAGCCACTTTCAGATGGATTGAAATTTCAGAGCATGAACAAATCCTTAAAAAAAAAATAAACTTCTAACTGCACGCTGCAGAAAAAGCAGAAAAATGCTTCTGTCAAAGCTCATGTAAGAATTCTTCATGGGCAAGCTTACAAGGCATATACCATCTCTTGAAACAACCTGAAACAGATGCTGAACTACTTGAGGCTTAGTTCCTTGAGGCATTTTTTGTACTGTAAAGTAGCACAACCAGATGTCGCCACCTGGAAGGCCTTCAGCATTCATTGTACTTAACATAATGTGAAGATGACCAAACATTATTCAGAGCTGAAGACTAAATGCAGCAGAAAACGTAACTCACCATTAGTTCAGCATGGTCTTCTCTGCAGAATCACTAATATTTGGAGCCTGACCTTTAATACGTGTATCACTGATATAGCTGAAAAGTGGAGCGTGCTCCATAATGCAGCAGAAAGGAAAATGCTGGAGCAGAAGACCTTATCAGGAGAAGTGTTTTAAGTCCAAGTGCTGGAGAGCTGCTAGCTCCAAGATTATTTCTCCTGCACTGATCCTGTCATGTCATTGTCCAATAACATTTTCAGTCACCTCTAAGAAGAGGATGCCAGATCCTCCAACATGTTTCAAGTAGGGTACATATATATGTGTTGCTTTTGATGATAGCTCTTGGGTTTTTTGCTGCTGTACTTCTTGATAATTGTGTTGAAATAGGCTGTTTTCACCCCATTCCTATTTTGCAGAATTTTGTCCATTCATTTTTGTCATCTGCATCCTAAAGCTCCATTCCCTCATTCATCACGCCTTTGTCCTGTTCCTGTTAAGTTCAGGGGCCTTTTCCTTCCTCCCTCCGCTCTCCCAGCACTACTGCTCTTCACATCAAAGCAAACACACTATCCACTACAATATCTTCTCCTCTTCACTGCCCAGACTTGATCCTAACATTTCCACACTTTCCACCTTTCCTCCTCTTTCACACCCACATTCCTAACCTAACCCCTTCTCTTGCTTTCTTCTCTCTCCCAACTTCATTTCCCCAAGTTACTGATTCTCACAGAGGTCTGGATGTCTTTGTCTGAACCTATCTTTTCGCTGTTTCCATTACCAAGAGTCCTTTTACATCTGTCACTCTGTGGATTATGCAAGAATCTAGCAGGGGATCAAAAAAGTGTGAGACCCTGTCATAACACCTCTTGTTGTGGGTCAAACACTTCAAGTTAAAGTGGTAGCTGATAGTGAGTGCAGCCACCTTCTTCCCTGTCCACATGGTAACTGATTCCAGCCATGGCCGTGGTGCAAGACTGTCTTTCACTCAGCTTTCCTATACATTTCCATCTCTTCCCTCACCTCCAGAATCACGCAATATTTGACTTCTCCTGGGTATTGCTGCCACTGACTTGCCAGCTAACCCTTCCATATCCCTGTCTCCACTACCTGTCCTCACTACAGAGTTAAATCTTGTATTCAACCATGATCTGGTCTCTTTCACTGTCAAGTATCAATATTCTATAACTTGGCCTTTGAGTGAATGTTAGTTTCTCAGCATCAGTAAACTGAACTCACCCTCTGTGTTCCCTGCTTTTCCTTCCACTCTATGGGTTTGGTTTACTCCATTTTTTGTGCTCCTTCATTTACCCCTTTTTCCACTAAGGGTCAGCACTGCTAATGTTGGACCTGATTTATCCCTGTATTTAGTTCATCCAGTCTTGCACGGTTTTGACAGAACCCTTGTGATCCCACTGTCTTTTCCCAGTCTTAATTTATTCTCTCCTTCTTGGCTTATCTTCCCACCTAAACCATGCTCCACCTCCAAGATAACTAAATTCCAGGCCTCCCATCTGAGCAAACTTTTCAGCACTCCTGAGTCATTCCTCGAAATATCTGTTCTTCTGACTCCTACTTCTCCCTGTCCTATAAGAACCTGCCAACTTCCTCCAAAAGAAAAAGCCAAAAGAGACCATGACTCTCTTACACACCACCTTGCCTTTCAAAGTTGACTTCAATATGCACTGAGGTAAAGCTGGTTTAGGAGTGGGTACTTTGTTTTTTTAATGAAAGCTGAAGTATAAATAACTGTAATAGCTCAAATGGTTAGTAGTGTTCATGTCCAGGTTCTGAAAACACATAGCTTGTGATCTACATTAAATGCACTAATAATGTTATAGAGTTTAGAGTAAATTCTTAAATATCCTGTTTTCTACAAATTTTTGCAGCCATGGGACCACCCAACACTGACAACTGAAAACAGAAAATAACCAGGCTATAATTAGCTTTGGGATCTGCTTCTTGGTGGCCAACTCTGAAAAGGCCTGAAACCAAAATACATTCTGAGTGCCAATGGTCTACTGAGATCTAGTCCTTAATGTTACATTAAGAGGGTTTATTTGCATTTAATTTTCTGTATTTCATTTTCTATTCTGACTGGGGCTGTGGCATATTTGTTTGTTTGGAGAATAAAATAATTTACCTTAGAATGATGTTATTTACACAATTCAATTAGCTTTGAAATGCATTATTTGTTTAAAGGGATGAGGGCAGACAGAGCTGTTTTCTTCTTTTCCTACCCCGGCTCTTTGCTGGATGTTAGCAGCTTTATCTTTCAAGATTGAGCTTAAACGGTACCAGCCCACAGAATTTCCCTGAGTCTGCTGAAACTTCATAACAGCAAGGTTTCTTTCATGGACCAAACTTCAGAATTCAAAGGAACTGCAGAAAAGTGAGATTTCATGTGAAGAATTATCCTCCTGGAGTTTTATCTCAAATCCAATTTTCATTTTAAATAGTAGTATATCATGCAAGTATAAATCATTCTCTTGAATTCTCATAGTACAAATTATTCTCTTGAGAAGGATTCCAAAAGCAGCCTTAGATTCTCTATAATCATCTTCATACAAATCAGGAAAAAAAAATGGAAGGGGCACAAAAGAAAGTTTCAATATTCTAAAATGTTAGTCAAGAAAACTGGTGTTCCATTTATTTCCCTCCTTACTAACTGAAAGTTCAGGGGTTAGCTGTATTTATATACCATCTACTAAAATTATTTTTATTTTAATGAAAAAAAAAAAACAAAACCACAAGAAAACAATGGAAAAATGTTCATTCTTTCTAAGCCAACCTCATTAGGAGAGCTTGTCAGACTTTCCAAGAATTATTTGCTATGCAAAACCCAAGCATGAGCAAAGATTGGTGGGCCTCAGAGGAAGGCCACTGACAACAGAAAACAATGAGTTATCTACGGTAAAGACCCCTAGGAGCTTTTGTTTGTCAGAACAGAGGCTTGTACTGTAACCTCTTTCCCACACGAAACAGAGTTCGTGGCTTTGTACCTCCTGCGTACCGCGGCAAGTCTGCATCGGCCACTTCCTGCAAACTTACTTTGTCTAAAAAACACTCCCAAATCCAATCCGCGCCAAAGGCTCAGAACCAAAATTCGGTAACACACACACAACAGAAAAACACATCCAGCAGAAATCCGGGTTAATATCAGAGAAGCACACACCTTAACTGCGGTGACGCTTTAATAAACGACACTTGTGAAATACAGCAACTGAATTCTACCGATGTTATTAGTAAGCTGTCTCCTGTACTGAAGGAATGAACAAGGACAATATTGTTACTTATAATTCAGAGCTAGCTTGTATGAAAAAGACATGTGGCATCAGGAAAATGTAATTAATTTGGTGGTGTAAGCCTTCATAAATTATCAAGTATTCCCAATAGCGGTCCTGCAAAACTTACAGAGAACATGAGCTGCCTTTAAATTGCTTAGTTTGCTTGCTACCGGAATTCTTTTAAGGTGGTTAGATACGGACACAGTATTAAAAATGCTCAAACTATTGCAATGGCTGACATACTGAGCCACCTTTAATTAAGACCATAATGTTCCTTTGGGCCGTACATAAGACAGTAATCTGTGTCCAGAGGCTGTCACTCTCTTCTCTAATGGACTACAGCACACAAAAATTAATTATAGGGGAAAGGTTGCTGCTCCAACTGGGACTGGAGTCTCAAGATTCGAAGGCAAATGTTTTGCTGTTGATCAAAATGAGCAGCTCCTTTTGCAAGAGCTGGTATGGTTTCTGTCACACAGCACTTAACACCCACTTCCAGCATTAAAATCAGCAAATTTGTTGCCTGAGGGGGAATTTTTACATTTTTATTTATTCATTCATTTGTTCGTTATGATGCCATCATGTAAGCATCTGAACACAATTTTGCCTGTCAAAAATGGAGAAAAAAATTGATTTGAAGAATTCAAATGAAAACATCAGATCAGAGCTCCCAGACGGGAGATTCTTGTAGGTCTATGTCAATAGAAACATACTACAACTAAAAAAAGATTTCAAAACATTTTTCACTGCTATTTGTTTAAATTTTTAAACAAATTAACTTAGAAGGTGATAAAGCTTTTTGTGTTTGCTTTCAGCAAATATTCAATGGTAAATAATTTTACAGGTGGGGCTGCTTGCAGACACAGTAGATTTTAAGCAAACATTATCAAATATTACTTAAAACAGAATTTCAAATCATGGATACTACTGTCTATTGCCGGAGAGCGTTAACTTTTTGGATCTTTGATCCAGGGCAAACAATGCTGAAGGAAACAGAAAGAGTCCCCGATGAAGATACCTGTGTGGTAAATTCCAGTTACTTACATTTATCAAAGAATCCTCCTGTGTTGTAAGCTTACCACATAGATTTCATAACTCACCATCAAACTCGCAGAAATAATCTGCTGGGTCAAAACATATCTGCACAATGTTGACACTGTGTGTTTGTTCCTGCCTACAAGAGGAATGAGGGAGAGGTTAGTGTGCCTTATTGCAAATATTTAAGCTGAAACAAGGGTTTAGGGAGGGAGAAGAAAAAGACATAACCTAAGTAGCAAGCTTGAAGATGAATTGCTGACTAAAAGGAGGAGACAGCAATGATGGGCTTGACACAGGATGGCCCATGTGATTTTCTAACAGATTATCATCAAAATTCAGAGCTGCACTGCCAGGATGTTTCTGCAGGACCCCTCCTCCAGCCTCAGGATACAAGCGGCTCCCATGAACCCCAGGGGAAATCTTTCAAGCAGCAGTGTTCCCTATTTCAGTAACACCTGAGATGATTAAATGAACAATGAAACTCAGCTGTAAATGTGCAGCAAGGTTACAGTCTGCAATCTGAATAGTATTAGGAGGAATGAAATAAAAATGGAATCAATGCTCACAAGGATAATGTAAATCAGATGCAAATATGCTTCCATTTTATTTGTCTTTTCTTTGTTTCTTTCTAATAGTGGCATAGTTAATTGATCAGACGCTCAACACATTTTAAAACTCAGTGCTTCTATTATTCCAGGAGATTTCCTGGGGGATAAAGGCATAGCAAGTTCCTATTCCCATTAATAAAATGAACCCAAGTCTTTGCCTGTGAATGACTTCAAAATGCAAGCCAGAATCAAATATATGAATAAGAAATTACAAAAATACTGTTCTTATTACAAAAAAAATGACAGAAGTGGGCATTTGTCTATCAGAGCCTTCTTCACAAAAGCAGTGGTGATGTGGGCAGCACTGCAGCACACTGTAGTGCTGTATTTTTGTAAAAGCCTTTTGTCTGTCATTCCCAGCTCACACAAACATATATGAGGCATGTACCACGTATCCTCATATTTTTCTCTGACCAAAGTGTCTGAAACAGGTATCCTAATCATTATCCTTTAAAGAACAATATAAACATGGTATGCTAGCAGTGCTTGTCCCTAGCATCTTAAGGGCAGAGGTTTCAGGTTTTCTTCTGCCACCAAAACTGTTGTACTGATTTGATCAAATTTCTCAACGATCTCAATAAACCAGCTTCCTAGTCTGCTATACAGAAATATTACACAATTCAGTCTTTCCTGAGCTGCAGTATAATTCACCTCTCTAACACAAGCCCAGCCCTTATAGAAGCTACTTATTCATCAGCCTACCTATTCAGTTGGTAACCCTGCGGATAACAGCTAATAAATAAAGTCAAAGCTCAAAAGACCTATAGAATTGCCTAATGTCTCTGTTGCATCATGTAAGTACTCCAGTCTTACTAAAAATATTTTGAAGCCAGCAATCATTCTTCAACATGCTTCAGGCCAGCCTGCTACAAGCCACTGCCACAGTTGCCAGAAGCAGACTTGAAATTTTTTATGAGTTTATGTCTTGGTAGATCTCCCACTACCTAAGAAGCAATCTTTCTCATATTTCCTTCATTTCCAAAATTAAGCCCTCCTTTGAATGTCCGTAAAGCAGTATGCAATAACCAAAGAAAGCAGCACTCAGCAAAATTGCTGTACATTTCTGTTCTCATCTTCGGTATCTGAGTATCTAACAAGAGCACGTAGCCAGTCCTTCAAGTCCATTGTAGCTCCTGGCTGGTGAGACAGGCGGACACAACTTTGCAGGAAACATTGCGCCCCTGTCTCAAAAATTCACTTTTTATTCCCAGTGTTAAAACTTTCTTGGTAAGGTGTAATTTATTCTAGGACAGACACAAAACTGGACGCAAAGTCTTCATGGTGTCTTTTGCATTCAGCTGCTGGCTTCAACAGTTTGAGGGCAACACAAGTGCTTTAAGAATGCCCTGAAAACCTCTCATGGAGCTTGTCAGATCAATATCAATAACCAGTAGGAAAGATGTTTGGATCAGGCAATTGGAAGCAAATCTGTTATGATACTGCTTTAGTCTTTGAAGCAAAGTGTACAGCCAAGCTGGAAGCCAGGAGAGAGAACAGGAACTTCAAAGAAGTTCAAAGGAGCTTCTCTTTCCTTTCACTATCACTCTTTGCTCAGCAGAAGTTCATACAGTTTTATCTATGTGTTTCTTCCAGAATAATCTGTTCTGATACCTTGAAATAACATCATCATATGCAGAACTGGTCACTGTCAACTATATTCACAATTAAGTATCAAAATAAATCAAAAATCTCAGATGAGCAATAAGATCCATCAGTCTGCACTCTTCATGGCTTCTTAGTAGGCTGAGTCAGAAAAAATATTCCCAGATTTCTACATATCAAATCTTTTGGGATTAATATCTTTCTCTGTTAGCCGATCCTCTCAGTCTCCCAGTCCTGAGCCTTTTCCCAGACTTTTTCACTTTTACTGATACACTTCAGACAAACAGCAAGGACAAAAGGCCCCTTTCAAAACCCAAAATGTTGCTGTGAGATTTAATGCAGGCAGAGAGTCTGGGCTGCTCTAGATAGTGAAGTTAGAATGGAAGAAGGATCTACCACCCATTATCACTAACATCCTATTTCTTTGTCATTATCTCTTAATTATCTTGTCTTGTTTATTTAAACAACAAGGCAATTAAGAGACATTGTCAATGGAACAGAACCCTGGCACGGGCGAATGGTCTCTGCTGTGAGATAAATGCCAAGATATTTAACAGGCAGCAGCATAACACAAGAGTGTTTATTTCCAAAGCACTGGGCAGTGATTGCTGGAAAATGTGTACCACTGCTACTGCAGGATGCCTTACAGTCTTCATCATAGTCATCAATTGTCTACCGCTGGGAAGTCCCTTGGTACTTTCTCCAGATGTGACTGTACCTTATGTGTATACCTGAAATGTTGTGCTGGAGTTTGGCACTACCAAAAGGGTGCTTTAAATGCTGAATACCACAAACCAGAAAGAACTTGGAGAATAACAACTGGAATTAGCAGTGGATTTATGGGAAGTAGCCAAATATAATTCCAGTAGGAGATTACTTAGGGGATGGGTGGAATGGAGTAAAGTCACTGTCCTATCTCATCAAACCAACAATCCATCTAATCCAATGTCTGTTCCCTGACAGCACCCAACAGCAAATTGTTCAAGGTGCATAATATCTTTACACCAGATAACAACAGAACAGTGTGTCTGTAGAAGTTTCTGCCTAAAATGTAGGATTGGTGGTGTTTTCCATCCTGAAGTAGGAAGAATGATTTGTCATTTCATTCTTTATTCGAATGCCATCATCTTAACCACATGCTCAGCTTATTTTTTTTCTAAATACATTTCATTTGTCTGGCCTTGCCTCAAATAAGAGTGGAAATTTGCAGCTACTAGTTATGAAAAGAGAACCAATCCGTTTTGGTAAGCTTGGACTGGTTATGGGAGGGGATCTGGTAGGAGTGAAGCAACTTTGAATGGGGTGGTTGGAAGTGGGTGGAGTAGGTCTGAGGTTTGAGGGTCTTTGGGAGAGAAGCAGTTGGGAGCAGATGGGACAAGCATCCCACGCTGAGCATTTCGGACACACACACTGAATACCTTCCACCCTTGCACCACACTCGCTGTCTGCTCTGTTGATGGAAAAGCGGTCCTCTCAGGAAAAGGTTTTCTCTAGTTTTGTGGCATAATGCATATTATGACAAAGGTTCACCAGACTGGCTGAGAATACCTTTTCCAGTTGTTTTTAAGGGTACAAAGCTCAGATTTTGGGTTTATCTTCATTTCTGTATACCCACTTTAATACAACATTTTTTACAACAGAAACAATAGTAGACTACTCTGTGGGTTGGTGCTTAAAAAATGAATGTATTTATTTACTTCCTGATATTTTTAAGTTTTTATTTACTCCTTGTTGCCTTCTGGGGCAAAGGGTCCAGCTCCTGCAGAAACACAGCATTTAGGATTCCATTTTTGAGCATAGAAAATGCAATTGCAGAAATGGTGTCCACTTGACAGGACAAGGGGCAATGGTTTTAAATTGGAAGAGAAGAGATTTAGATTACATAGCAGAAAGAAATTCTTTACTGTGAGGGTGGTGAGGCACTGGAACAGGTTGCCCAGAGAAGCTGTGGCTGCACCATCCCTGGAGGGGTTCAAGGCCAGGCTGGATGGGGCTTTGAGCAACCTGGTCTGGTGGGAGGTGTCCCTGCCCA
>JAOXJK010000012.1:134535485-134547715 GCA_025774025.1 Xenus cinereus | reverse complement strand
CAGAGAATTTCTGGGCTATTTTGGCCTTTTTGTGGACTCCTTTGTGGACATTGTGGCCTTTTTTGGACTATTTCTTGCCTTAGTGTTGACAAAGGTATAAGAAAGTCATTTTCTGTTCTGGCTCATGTATCACCAAAAGATTTGTTAAATGTTTTCCGATTCCAGGACCAATTGCCTCCTCAACTATTCCTTTGCAAACTCAGAGGACAATTTATTTGCAAAGGTTTAATTGTGAGCGGAATTTGATGTAATGAAGTTTTAATGGCAAAGCTGTATGAGCCAGAAAATGCACAGCTTGACTTTTAGATCCCAAGCTGAGTCTGCAAGTGGAGATGCTTCTAAACGGAGAAAATGTCATTCAAGGCACTCAGGCACAATAAATGTGAATCCCTCACCACCCTTTTTATAGTCAAGAACATGCTCATGTGAACACTAATGCAGGACTAAGATGCTGATGGCTACTTCTGCCTAACCAGGACAGTAGTTAACGGCAAGACTCAAAGAAGTCTTGTGTAAAAACTGTCAAGCTCAATACACTCAAATGGCCAAATGTGTTTCCTTCAGAGCAGAAAAACTTTGGTGCACCAAAAGTGTCTCATCTTTGCACCTCTAGCAGTTTGTCTAAAGAAAGATGTCTGCTTTCCTCGGACTGTCATGGCTGCAGCACTTCCACCCCTTTGCTCAAGGACCCATCTGGAGAGGCGAGTTCTAATAAAGCCTCAGTGAGTGACAGCCATAAAAATCCTTGATTTGGGGTGAAGGACAGTGAATTCTGCCCTCCAACCAGAAGGCCAAGACTGGGTGGCTGTTCTATGTGGCAATAATACATACGGCAACATTCTTAGGAGAAAATGACAAAGCGAAAATTTTCTGCCAGATAAGAGCGCCCAACAACCTTCCCAATTCCTCATTCACTTTACAGGTGTGTTATGAAGATTATTTCCTAGAAAATATGTATTTAAAGTCTGTTCACTCATCTTTCCTGCCTCGAGTTCCTCCTACTCCAGGCAAAACCAGTCTAAATACAGCAGCTGACACTATCACTATTCACAAAGGTAAGCACTTAGTATCTTGAGTCTCTTGGCCTCTGGGAATGCTTCCAGGCAAAGCCATTCTGGTTGGAGATGGCAGATGAGAAGGTAAGGGCAGGCTCTGGTAATGGGTTAGCTCTAATCTGTGGGCAAAACTTTTTGTGCTGTAATTATTTGTTGGTCAGCACCATTACGTGGTTGCCAAGGTCCGAGTCCCCCCCTGCTGTAGCTTTGTTTGCTGTGCTGTGAGTGGAAATATCAAAGGACACTGCAGATAGGTGCTTTCTAATATCATATTTACACCTAAACAAACACAATAAATAAAATTAATTAAAGGCCACCTCTGTTGCCTTGCTAAATTATGCCATTTTATTTATTGTGATGTTGTAAATTGATGGAGATATCTTTCAAAGTGTTCCATAGCAGCCCAATTCAGCTGTCGTGTAATCAGTTATAACCTGCCTTATTTTTGCATAATTAATTTCCCCTAACATTTTTATTTATTTGGCCAAACATACCCATGTTACTGTAATGCTGACTTATTTACTTGTTTCAAAATCTAGATATAGTTCCCGACTGGTTTATCAGTCATTTCAACGGAGTAGAAGATGGAGTGACCCCTGTATCTTCAAAGTGTTGCATGAGGTTTTAGCCACTCATCTCTCATTAAATTCAATGATACTCACGCTAAAAGCATGAATAGTTCCTTCTCTTTACTGCCTTCTTACCTACAGATAAAAGACATGCAAGCCTGTGATCATCCTTTTCTTCAGGTGCTCCACGTTAACCTGCAACTCAGTAAATATAGTTTTTATTATACAACCCAGAGTCTTCTCAGACATTAGGCGATGCAGCACAATGGTCTTTGTTTAGCTTCACAGTACAGTGAGAGAAAACAGACTGACGGGCTTCTTCATGCACCCTACATCGTTGCCAGTCTTTCAGTGGTGATACGCTATATATGCTATGAATTTGCCTACCAGCAACTTTGCCATGTATGGATGCATGTAACTACCACTATTTAAGCAGAACCTCAGGTTTCACAGCATTTTCTAAATGACGACGCTTCAGTTAAATGAATTCCAATGCCAACATTTTAACAATGTCGTATAATAAAGAAATAATATCTATATCATAAACAGCATTCCTCCTTGGTATTTTTTTATTCTTTAAATAAAAAGGGATCCCAAAGCAATAATTATCAGTCTTCACCAGACAGAAATACTGCACACTCCTTTTGCCATTTTTACTGCCCATGTAACCCAAGGCCTCTCCTTTCTAACCATACTTCTACACCTACTAAGGAGAAGAAGGGAGGGCTCCCGTTTTCCCACGTGTTGTGCTACTGAATGAGCACAGAGAGGCTCGGAGAGACAAGCTGCTGCTCAGAGCAGCCTCCTAGCTCCCGCTAAGAAAAGATAAGCAGTGACTTTGCCAGCTGTTGTTGGAAGCAGCTCTGACCTGTGTTTCTCCCAGCCTGCCCACCCAAGACTACAGAGAGCTGAGATCTGTGTGCCACGTATTTGCCTTGTGTACCCATTTTCCAAAGAGCACCCCAAAGGGAAGTCTCGTCTGATCAAAAAATTTCCCTTTCTCTCTCCTTTTCCAGAAGCAGTGAGGTTACTCTGTTCCTAGTTGCATTTAAAATTTGTTTTGTTCATTCTACGACCTAACTATAAAAGAGTGAAGAGTATTGTACATGTGACTTGGAGCGGAATTATGCTCCTGCACATGTTCAGGTGAAGCCACTGACTTCCTGTGAAGGACTGAGCAGGCCAGCCTTTAACTGTAGATTCTTCTTCCTATTTAAATTGGCTGCTAGAAAGAAAAAACCTTTCAAATAATTTAAACACAGAAGGCAAGTTTACGTCCATTTCTAAAATATAGTTAGGTGATGCTATTCCCAGTAATTAAATACTTCATCACTGGAAAACATAATAAGAATGTGCTAATTTCAGTTCACAGTAGATGCTCAAAGCTAATAAATTACATCTATCACACCACCATCCCTTTTATGATTACTATTCTGCTGTGGAACTAATATGTTTTCTCCCAAGGCTAAGTAAGTGTCTTCTGTTACCACAACCTTATAAAAATCTTTCTTAAGCCTAACAGAAATCAAGTATTGGCTGTGAAATGTGAATTTCTGGATTCTGTTAGACACCCTCCTAAAATGCTGATGGGAAGCAAACAAGACAGTTGCATCAAGGAATTATGGCAATGCACTCAGACACATTTCATTTGCTGTGTATTCCACTGATTGTAAGAAGAAATCATAACTTCCAATACAAAGGAGAAAGTCAGCTTTCTGATGCCTGACTACTTCTGGACTGGGCTGGAGACACCAAAGACCTGGTGGCACACTGTCTTTAAGAATGTGAAAATCCTGGCTGTTCTGAAAGCATCCTATCAGATATTAGAAAGACTGTTACAAACAGCAGAGGAAAAGCACTCTTTGTTCAGATTTCTTTCTTGGCATTTTTGTTTTCCCAAATGCATTTCCACAAGTCTGTACCCATAGACCATTACCACACGGAAGACAAGAAACAATTGGCTGTGGCTATGCTTTCCTTCCACATTCCCTTCCTTTAGTCCTTCCTCTCACTCAAAGTATCATCTCATATCAATGAATCAGAAATCAGGTTAAGGCTTGCTTGTTTAACTTTCTACAAAACCTTTTTAAATTGATACCACCAGAAGCAGCACTCTAGTCCTCTCCCCTTACAGAAAATATATTGTTCCTTCCAACTTTTAAAGTTGGCTCCCTTACAGATTCATTTCCTATACATTGTCACAGTGATGGGTAACATGTATACAAATCTATGACTCTTGAACCTTATTTCTACCTTGAAGTAGCTGCAATGTATCCTCCAGATTGCTGACAGAAATGGAAGCAGATGCTTTGGAAACTATTTGGATTTCAATAAAGGAAGGAGCCTTTATTTGGTTAATAGATTATGTGCAGATTTCAGTGGTTGGACTGGAGTCATAGGCCATAAAACTAGAACTTGAGGTAACAAAATTCAGCTTCTTGCTTGTTCAGAGACTTTCTGCAAGATCTTGAGCAACTAATTTAGACTGATATGGAAATTAAGCATTTCCAATACCTTTGAGAACATGTGTCTAGATTTTTGTGTTCTTTAGGACAGTAGAATTAACTCAGTGTTCATAGTTAGATTCTTTAGAGGTCCAGAAGTGTCCAGATACTATAATGAGATCCCTGAAATTCTTTTTTTTTTTTTTTTGTGAAATTATGTTTGTGTATGATAAAGGAAATTTTGCATGTACAGAAAACCTGCTTTCTTCCTGGCTACACCTCTTCTGAGCAGGATAAAACAAAAGCTTCGTGTAAGACTAGTCATTTACTGGTTCATTAGAGGTGTATTCTCCTTTTCATGCAATCCACAGCCATGCACAGGGACAGAAGCAGGTCACATATGGTTTGAAGAGATGTCATTTCTTTTTAAGGAGCTGCTAAATAAGTCCCCCGTCGTACCTACGCTCTTCCTACTGCTCCACCAGTCAGCACTACTAGCCATAGCACCCATTTGGCTACTTGCTTCAAAGCATCTTTATACGATAGCTGCCTGTAGAAATCCGTGTTCAAGAAACTCTAAAGACCTTAAGAGCTATTGCTGTCAAACCTGAAAACCATTTGACCAATTCAGTCTGCGACTAATGCCCTTTGCAGAAGGAAAGTGGCAGACAGGTCCTGCAGCAAATACAAATCAAGTCCTACAACTAACAATCATTAAATAGCTTAAAAACGCTCAAGTTTCTAAGATGTTTACAAATTGCAAGAGGAACATTTTGCAGAATAAAACTGCAGTCCTGGAGCTTAATACTCACTCTGCTGTTTCATTACTGCCCCTGTTTTATATTAGCGCACTGAGCAATTTGTATGCGTCTATGGACCTTTTAGTAATGTATACCCAAAGCAATTGCCAAATGTTATTCAGTGCTGTTAATACGTAATAGTTCTAATGAATAATGTTTTTGTTAAGAATGTGGCAAACTGCTATTTATTCAGATGAATTCCAACCAACCGTAATGCCTGGGTCTTACTTCTGAGGTATGAATGCAATAATTACCAAACACAGTTCTAAAATGCAATTTGTTAACTTGGAGGAGATTGTGAGATCGTGACATACATTTAAAGTGCCCCCAAAGCTGCTTTTGGTTGGTTTTGATCCCGCCCTGAGTCTTTGTTTATGTAAGCAATATCTCCACTTGCCAAATCCACCAGTCGAGTATCTCCACTTATACTGCATTCATCAAGATTCAATAACTGAACATCAAAAACATCAAAGCAAGCAGTAAGATTACCTGGAAGATAAAGGAAGAGATAAATTTTCAAAATTGTCCAACTTTTTTTTTCATTTTCCATTAGGTTTAGGCTCCAAAGTGACTTACGGTTGTCTTGAAAAATGTCCTCAGAATATGTCCCAGAACCAGCACGTCATTTAAGTTAGCAAGAAGTACCACTAGAAGCAAAAGCTGTGTATTAGAAATGAAAGCTATGCAGTTTGCCAATGGGCCCAGGGAGAGGGTTGCACAAAGCTGCCAGAACTGGAGCAGAACCGCAAGCAGCAGGTTGAGCCCTGTGGGGATGGGCAGAGAACAAGAATGACGTTGAGTGGTGTCACTCAGATAGAGTCAAACCAAACACAAAACTCAGCAATTATGTATTTATTAATTTTAAATAAACAAGTTCAAGGCTGATGCCTTACTGTGGCACGGTGGACTGAAAAAATACTTAAAATGTTATAAAAATGATAATTAAATATTTTTTATTGGAGGTCAAACTAGAGCTAGCACCAACAAAGGAGATCCGGAGCAAAGTAGTTGCAAACAAAAAAAGAATAACCAAAACTAATTCATTACTGTAGAAATAACATTGTATGAGCATAAAAGCATTTTGGAAACTGGCCTAAAAAGTTTTAAATCATGTGATTTTAAATCTAAATCTAATCATGTCAATCAGTTGTATAATGTTCTATGTATTTCCCATCACTCAAGACTGTTCAGGACATACCCTTTCTCCTGTCTCTCTGCAACGTTTCTGCAGAGCTTGCAGAGTTGCAGGCATGTTTTATGCCAGCAGAGAGTTTTAAGCATTTTAACTTATTTAACTGCACAGATAAGTGCAGAAATTTGCAGCCTCATAGCTGGGAAGCAGATGATACTGCAGGTGCATTAGTATGAATACAAGTGCCATACTATTTTTATCAAGACTCATCTGGGAATTTAAAGAAGAGGCAGTCTTCCCTTCTGCAGCTGAGAAAGGCCAGGGAAAAACCTCTGGAGGATTCAAGCAGCTGGGCTGGAGAAACATTTTGGTTTTGTGCAGCTCATAACTTCTAACATTTGGAAAGTACAGTAAATACTGAGGCAAGGGACAAAAAAGACTTGGTCATGTAACCAGTTAGTGAAGGAAGAGTGTTACAACGGACTGTAGCATTTCTGTGAATATTATGTATAGCCCTGATTTTTCCCATTATTACTGTAGAGTTTTTTAATACTAGATGGAAGTGATAAGTCTTGGAGGATCTCATCACATACACAACCACAAGAAGGCAATTAATGGTTGAGGATAGCAGAGACTAATTTATGGCAATACAGAAGGCAGCATCTCTGTGGTTGTGATACAGATTATGCTGAAGCCAGTGCTCCCAGCTTGGGGGCCTCTGGAAGTATTTGAAATCTTTCAGGTAAGTTTTGTGTGTGTGTTTTGTCCTGAAGCCTTCTCCTGGTTTGTTTGACATCACTCTCCCACAGTCCATTGCACCAGCAAAATAAGGGCAAGGGGGCAAATAGTTGAGGATGAGAGGCTGGTGGGAAGGAGGTGGAGACCTTTAAAACTAGTTGGGCTTCCTTAAAAACGCTGTGTTAAACAGCACTGGGGAATACCTCATCTGGGGACAGAAGAACTCTGTGACCCCCTCCAAAAAAAGTGCAGCAGCCTAGGCTTAACTTGGAGAGGCTGTGGCTTGACTGATTCTTGTTGCAAAATCATGAACTTTTGTGGCAACCCACAGATTTGGGGAACACTGTCCTCACCAGAAGAATAAATAGTCTCAGGGTGTCCAGCCCTGCAAACAGGAGCTCAGCCACACACACTTGTGGTCAGGAGAGCCTGATGAATTGATTCAGAGTGGAAAAAAGACTTAATTTTATCAGAAAAAGTGAACGTTTGTGCACTGGTGTTATATATGGGTGGAGAAAATGAGGCTGAGGCAGCGCTATTGCCAATTATTTTCTCCCTCACATTTAACTCCCAACTGTATGTTACATATATTGGTAGGACCCTCTCAGAACATTTTCTTGCTGGGATTTTAAAATGGAAACATAATTATAAAAATAAACAATACCAAAACAAAACCCAAAAAGAAACAATAAGCTAGATATTTTTGATGAAAATTTTCTCTCCTCCTGCTGGGACACTGCACGGGCTGGGGGCTCCCTCGCAGCCTGTCCTGTCCCAGCCCCCAGCCAGGAGCAGGACAGGACATGGGGCAGCCAGGACAGCCCCAGCCCTGGGCATCAGGCACCTCCCTGGGTCCGGGGATGGGCCAAGGCTGGGACAGGAGGTCAGGCTCTCTGGGAGCTATGGACCACACAAGGCTACCCTGGCTCTGAGACAGCCCTGAGCTGGAAGCCAAACCTCCTGGATTCTGGGAGGGGGATGCTCCCAGAGTCCTCACAGCTCTCTCGCAAGGCCGGTAACACTTGCTGGGAATGTGTTTATTTTGCTAAAAGGAGAGGAAGGAAAAGCACTTTTGATGCCATATCACCTGGTGGTAACTTTCCCGTTGTATGTGATTTTTGCTCCTGTGATCCATTCCATCTCAAAAGAAGAGTGGGAAGGTTGGAGGGTGGTAATCAATAAGGCAGAAAACATGGAAGAAAATGAGAGATCAGTTAATTGCTGAAGTTGTGCTGCTATGAGCTGTGGGACCATTTGTGTACTGCAGTCCCCAGTGGTCCTCATTCTCTTATCACAGTATCTCCTGCTGCTTTCCAAAATATGATGGAGTGATGTGATTGGCATATGTCATATGTGTGACATTCTTTTACCTCAGAAAGGGAAATTGGGTAATGCCTTAGATAATCCCTAATTTGTTCAGGGCCAGGTGTGGATCTTGCCCGGTTGTAGAACGTGTAGGATGTGTACGGTGCCTGTGAAGGTGTGACATTCCCCTCTGCACACCCACAGCACGGGTGTAGCACTCTAAGGAAGCAGTCACATGGTTTTGACTCCGGAGAATTCAATTCAGTACCTTCGGTGCTCCCCGTACAACACACAGCCACACACTCCCAGGACTATTTTAGCAGACATCATTCAAATCAGATATTGAATAACGTTTTCGTTCTCATGGAGGTCTTCTTTCTGTTTCTTCCACAGACATCACCAACCCCAGCTGTGTGGCATTTCTGCTGCACCAAAGATTTAACCCTCGGGACACTGAATCATGGACAAGCCCAAACTCCTTCCTTTGGATGAACACTGAAGATGACGAGGTCCTGATATTTCAGATGACTCAGCAAATTTTAACCCATAGCATGGTCTCTCATGGTTCCAACTCACCAGTCCTACCTTTGTGATTCTTGGCATTTCTGTTAACCTGGCCTTCAGAAACTTGCACTGGAAATCCAGAAACCAAGGAACAGGCAGGTTAGTGAGTCTCAGAGGAAAATGAGGTTTTACACAACTTGCCTAGCATCACAGAGGAATCCTGTGCCATAGATTTAGGATCCACCTCTCTAAACTTGTAAATCATTAAACTAATGATGGAATAATTTCTTTGCCTGCAGTCCACTGAATCAGATTCCCAAATTGTTTAACAAGCATCCTCCGGGTAATGGCATCCTCCTTCATGACAACATCATAACTCTACACCAGAGCATCTGATCCTCATTCATCAAAAGAGATGGATCTAGCAGAGAAGTTGTAAATTCATAAAAGTATTTCTGCTTCAAAGTGCACACACATAGTAGCAAAATAGTCTTAGATGCAATCTTAATATAGTAATTTTTTAACTTTTGAAGGCTAAAATTTGAAACCTATTTTTTTTATTTTGAAAAGTGTAGTATAATTTTAAATGTCTCATCCAACTGTTTTAAGTTGTTAAAGGAATACTTGTAAAATCTGCCTTCTTCAGTAATATGCACACTATTATTATGTTCCACAAGCAAATTAGCTACAAAGGACCAATTATATACTGACTTTCATGTTAGGTAATTTCCAAGTGTGGGAAGTGTAATAAGTACATTTCTTTCTGAGGGGGGAGTTCTGAGTAATAGTGTTTTACATCCACTTCATACTTGTATTTTCTCGGTGGCAATGCCTCTGTAAGGAGCACAGAAGAGAAGAATCAGGACCTATAATCTCAAAGCCAGATTTTGCAGCCCCCATGCACTGAAATGTTCTTTCTTCAGCTGTGTCCAGTAACGTAAGAAACTTGAATTTGTGAGGTACTGAAGTGAAGCCATCTGATGAGTGAGAGAGATTCAGCCCAGGAGGATTGATACCATCTCCACCAACAAGAGTTTAAGACACACAATGTAAGGCTGGTCCAGACTAATAAACTGATGAAGAACCCTGGGTGGGCTCAACCTCATTGTAAACAAGGGAGGTAAACGGTTGGGTGCCTGCCACAACAGCAAGAGCGAGTTGCATCAGGGCTGCAGGCAGGACCGAGAGCTTGTTCTGCAGGGATGTCCCCGGCATCCTGAACACAGCACGTGTGACTGAGAAGCCAAAGGGAGTTGTTCATGATGCTCCATCTGCCAGCATCATGGTGGGCCTGCAGGACGAAGGGGGTAAATGCCAGGTGTGAGCCCACACCTGCATCCTCTTTGAAGCAGTGCCTGCTTCTCCATGCTATGGAAAAGTTGTACACAACATGGAATATGCAGAGTGACAGCAGTTGGCAGCCGTTTTAGCGCAGGCAACTATTTCATCGTTAGTCTAAGTACACAGTCATGCAAACTGATCACGTTTATTGCTGATTTTGTTTATACTTGCGTATACCAAGGGGTTTTCAGCCAAGAGTAACTCCCTTGTTCAAACCCAACTCATTTGCAGCAGAAGTGATCCTCATCCCCGCTGCATCTGTGTGCACCCTTGCGAAAACAGAGGGTGGGTGGCAACAGCAGTGGGAGCAATGCCAATCTCGCCTTGCCAACGTGGATGTGTAGTCTGAAATATCCAGAGCTACTGTACATGGGGAACCGTGGTGAAAAGGACAAGCAGATGTGATTTACCTAATTGATGGCCTAATTAAGATCCGAAGAAGAGGTGGGTGATTTAGTGCTGTTGGAAAACAAGTTATTGAAAGGATTGAAAATTAATATAAAAGGTCTCAGTGGTGTTTAATAAACAGAATTCACTCAAAAATGTTTTTAAATGTTCCAGACCTCATTTTCTACAAGAGCTCTGCCAGCTTATGATCACCATGTTCAGTATGGAGCCAAGAGAGCACAGCTGGGGTGAGTGGGGGCTGCCACTGCGTTTTCTTGTTCTCATATGTTTGATGTGATGCGTGTCCCTTAGACTGTGGCATTAGTCAGTAGACAAAACAGAGTGCAACATGTCTCTCACTTCAGTGAGACACCCCTGCTCATTATAACATGTTTTGTTCAGCAATTTCCACTCAGTTGCATTTTTAAGTGCTTCAAAACAAGTCACTCTGGGCTGGATGTGGTTTTAAGAGCAGGGAATTCTTATGCTCAGTCCTGAGGTGATCCTCGTGGAGTTCACCTTCTTCTATTTGCCCATTTGCCACTTTTTCTTTTTTTTTTTCTGTTTTCCACACAAAAATTAACAGCCAGATCTCACAAGGTGGTATCAAATTCTAGGCACCAGTCATAAGCTGGTGCTACACCGTGAGGGAAGCCAGGTGCTGGTACCTGTCTCTGGGCCAACCTTACTGCTAGATTTCTAAAACAGACATTTGGGCAGAGGAGGTTGGAAAGTGGAAAGAAGACTTCTGCTTGGCTGTTTGGGAAGTCAGTAGCTTTTTTTCGAAAAGGTGGTCTTGAGACAAGTGTGGGAGGCAACATCTGTAGGCGACAAGGAAGTATCTTGCACAGTCTGAGTCACTCAGCATTTTACCCTGTGGGAAAGGAAACTATTTAGTCCAGGGAAGCACTGGTGATGGGATCCCTGAGAGAGCCACCTTTGGTACCGCAACGTGAACGTGAGTGACAGCAAACTTGACTTCCCATGTAAAATGGTCCCACTAAAGTTACCTCTCCTTCTGTACCTGGACAGCTCATCAAGCTGTGACGCAGTCACACTACACTTGTTGTACCGGGGGGAACCCACACCTGTGGGGTACTGCCGTAGCCACGATCAGCTGAGATTGGTCAGCCCTTATCATTTAGAAAGGGGGATTATTCAAAGAATCAGGGTTCCTGGATTAGAGTCTGCAGGCGTTTTGCAAGTCCAGCTTGCCCCACGGACACAAAGGTTTTTGACCCTTCTGGGACGATTCAATCAAATTTGACAGAGATGCAGAGGTTTCAGAGATATTTAACAGCTTCAAAGAATATAAGCAGTTAAGGAGACCCTACAAGACATTCATGTGAAAACAACCAAAGGATCTACTCTGGAGAGAGATTTCATAATTATCTCACTACAGGGGTAAAAAGGCGGGGGGGAAAAACCCTCAACAAACAGAACAATTTTCCCCAAAATGTCAATAAAAGAGCACCTTCTCAGACACCAAAGTCAATCTCAAGACACAGCTTACTAGAAACTCTGACTCTGGTAGTTCAGATGTTCACAGAATAATTTCTTCTCTGTGGGAAGCCTTCTCCTTTGAACCTGCTTCCTCCACTTGGTCAAAAAAAAAAAAAAGACGGTTTAATGATCTTCCCAGTGCAGTGCTTGCCTTTAAAGACTTGGCGGTTGTTGCAGGGAAGGCCTTGAAAGAATGAATGAAAGATATTTTTTGCTGGTGGTTGAAATTAGGTGGGGTTTAGGTTGCTTTTATTTTAGATTTATGACAAAGAAGCCTGGAGCACTAGATGTGTTTTCTTGTACATTTGTACTAGAAAATGAAATATAATAAATCCAAGAATAAGCATTATCCAGTCCTTGTTTTATGAGCCCATAGAGATCTAGCCCATAAAATAAATGAGCACAATATCACTGAGTGCTAGACTTTGTTCAGAGTTAGCTGAAAGTTATGC
>JAOXJK010000012.1:134515595-134535477 GCA_025774025.1 Xenus cinereus | reverse complement strand
AATGAGACCTGCTAGCTTAAGCAAGAAGGACATTAGTCTCCAGTCACCCGTTTTCTCCTCTTCTCTTCTGCACTCTGTTTATTTCAGGAAGCCTGTGAAGTTCTGATCTTCAAAAACGTAGCCTGTGGAGAGAAATACGAGAAACTGTTGATGTGGCTTCGCCATGGGTTTTGAAGCAAACCAAGGTGTTCACTGTGTTCTTGTTGCTAATTGTCTCCAGTTTAGAACCGATCTCATTTAGCACAATAGAAATGACATTTTTTAGCTATTCAGACAGATTTAAACAGAATCAGGTTTCTTTAGGACATCAGTTACTGATCCAATTTTGATCCAATTCAGATCAGTTTGATCCAAACTTGATACTGGAGAAAAAGGACCTGGGAAGAATTACTTGTGACGTTTTCAGTTATAGGTAGAGTCACGAAGGGACTTGGCAGCTATCTCTGCTCCTTCAGACTTACTCCCCTCATTTACTGCTTTATCCTGGAGATGCCTGAGGAACTGAGGCTATGAAGTGTCTGACACCGGGAATTGCTGTCATTCTGTCAGTGCCAAACCAATTTTCTGTCTCAGAATTTCTGGCAGAACTCCCCAAGGAGGCAGCAATCAAGCACCTGTGGCCTGCATGGGTTGGTACCACTGCTCCAGCTGCACAAAAGGGGGTTTGGCCCTCCAATTTCTGCCACTTAAAACCCCATGAAATCTTTTTTCCAGTCATCACTCCCAGCTAGACTATGAGCTAAATGTAGGATTTTTCCATCCAAGTTCTTAATTTGCTCCACCACCAGAACAACATGTAAACGATGCAGAAAGCACTAAGTACAGGGCTTCGGATACTCCCGTACTGATGAAGACCTCACATCTACTATCATCTGACCCTGCCAGAGAGATACATGGCACAGCTGGGCATGGATCTCTTCTGGGATCTTCTAGTGCAGCCGTAACACATCAAAAACCCCTATAGTAATTGCCCCTTCAAATCAGAACAGCTTTCCACAAATCCTTAAGATTACCAAAATGAGAACTCATTGGATCTGAGTCTTTGGAGTGTCCATCTCCACAAATTTGAAGAAATTTTGAATGTTGCAGCTCAGTATTGACTGAAGCCGTGCCTGTCTGCACAACAGAGGATTGAGAAGATATTAAAGGCAACAGCCCTATATAAACAAAAGGTAACATTTCAAAGCCACCTTATTTCTGCTGGTACATTTCTTCCACACTCATCTCCGGTGAGAAATACCCTGGATTTTTTCCCCCTGAAATGCTAACTACTCTGCTGTAAGAGAAAACCCAGTTCACTTTGAAGTGGTGAGTATGCTTAAATTTGCTGCAGGCTTCAGTATCCCTGAGGGTCCTAAGGCCTACAAATTATTTTTATTCATTTAAAATGAAATAGAAATTAGAAAAAAAATCCCATACAGCTAAAAAAAAAAGACACTGGAGAGCTTTGTAACCCCCTCACTTTCCCTATAGTGTTCTGTCTTCTATCTAATAGGGTCTCCCTTGTCTTTTCTTCTGGAGAAAATTCTCCTTCCATTCAGAGCAAAGTAAAATTTGACACATGGTCTGGAAACGGCAGAAAATATTAGTGCCATAACTCCGCTGCCTGGTGTGAATCAGGGCTGTTGGTGTGTTTGTTTGCATATTCTGCCAGCAGTGTATATGGAGAAAAGCTCCAATGAAAGTGCTGTCACGGACCAACCGACTGCTGCACCCAAAGGTGTGACTACAGTAAAGATGCTGTGTTTTAACCAGCCCCAGCAAAAGTACAGGGAAGACCAGGGGTTACATTTAGTCGTACAAGAAGGGTGTTTAGCAGGTAGCCTCTGCAGCTGTCCCTGCTGCTGCATCTTCCTTTCTGCTGCTTCATGGTTTAGCCTTGCTGAGGCTATTGATGATGTGTCTGTCCACACCGCAGTCAGACCCCCAGTTACTCTGCGACAGCAGCACAAGCAGACCCAGTGGGAGCACAGATTCAGTCTTTGGAAGCAGTTTTCATTGCAGTTTGTGGAAACAGGAAACTCAAGGAACAAATGTGTCATCCAGCCAGCTCATATCAATAGATAAAATACCACATCCCCATCCTCCAGGCTATCGACACCTCTGCCTGATTCAGCTAAATATTCCCCCAAACAGTGAAAATTTTTCTAAGAAATGCTTGTCACCACATATTTGGTTTAGGTACCTGTCCTACAAACTCTGCTTAATCTCCAACCTCCTACAGCGATGAGTATGCCATTGGCACGGGAGAGCTCAATGGCATTTATAATTCTTCTTTAAAGTCCATTTATAAAATAGAAAGTCATTTATACTATGGTTTGTCAAATAAAGAAAGTGTTTGTGGACCAGGTTCAGATCTGCTGATGTGGGTGGGAATTTTGCTACTGCCTTCGGTTGCATCCAGTATGGTCCTTCTGCTGCACACCATATGTCTCGCTAACCACCACACAATCCCTCACCCCAAACTGCTAGCTCCTCTCTTTTTTGGAAGGAGAACTAGTGAGACTGATTCATGCAAAGTACCCTCATTGTTTATAACGAAGATTAAAAGCATAATTATTTTTAGGAGCTCCTCAGTGATAGGAAATTTTAGACTTCAGAGAGAGATGCCAGATGATCTACTCCTTGACTTCAGAAAAAGGGTCTGTGCAGGTACGGCGTTCTCTTCTGTTTCGTGTCACTGCACCCGCCTCTCACCGGCTCCTGGCTGCCATTTTAAAGAATAGGATGGGAATTATTTCAGACATATAGAAGATAGGGTGTGATTCAGTTCGAGATCTCAGTGGGCTGCAGGGATGAAATTGGCGATTGTGAAAAATCTTCCCACACATTTTCCATATATTTCACATGTCATCCCACAAAAGAAATGAAAATAGAAGAGTCCCTTTTACTGAAGCTGCGACAAGAGGATAGGAATAAGAGAGGTGAGTAAAGTGTGCCAGAAGGCCTCCATTTTACACAAGCCATTCCAGAAAAAACAGGGAGCAGGATTTCCCCCCCAGTATTTCTTAAAACCTATGTCACTAGATCTTAGAGTATGAGAAAAATCCGTGACACTAATACAATGCCTTCATTATTTATTGCGTGCAAGCAGTGCGCTCAGGATTGAGAAAAAATTCAGAAAGAGCATGACGGCTCCCCAAGAAAGCCCCAAAAAGCTAAAAGTGGAACCACCAGCCAACAAGAAGTCAATAAACAGCATTTTGGCTTGTGTGTACTCGCAGATCGGTATTACTGGAGTGCTGGACAAGGTACTTTGGAAAGAAATTTGGACTGAGTAAGGGAGTTCCCTTATTTACTGCAATGAGGAAAGACTTCCATGTGTAAAAGGAAGCATCAAGAAGACAGTGTGAAAGGAACTTTATTCTGCACTGCCCTCAGAAACTCCTGAAAAATACTGCCCGAAGAGCACCAACCTCTTAAAGCCTCTCTAAGTTAGTTTCCAGCATCCTATTGGGGTATCTAGAGTGGGACAACCCTAGGTATGAAGGCAACCAAGGATCTTGCAGAGGGATCATTTAAATCTCAAGAAGCAGCATGTGTTTGTCAAGATCCATCTTTGTGGTAGCGAAGGGTGCTAAATTTTAGAAATTCAGTGCTAAATTGGGAAGGCTACAAGAAGTTTTAATGTCTTGCATTAACTTTCTCTTGAACTCTGTTCAGCTCTGCCTGACTCTTTATGCAATATGGGACATATTGATATGTGTCAGTTCTGTCTGGAGGGATGTACCAAAAATATATCAATCTTGGTACATTATGAGACTGAATTGAATATTAAATTGTTATTCTACATAGGCAACACATTGCCTAGGTTGACTCACACATACAAAAGGAAACGTCTGACTTAATTTCTGTGCTTTTTATGTCATTTCTGTGCATTTCTGTCATTTTAAGAGGAATCTGGTCTACTTTCACATCTGAAGCTTGTTTCTTGTGAAACAGTGACATCCTGTGGTTCAACTGTAGGAAAAGCGCATATTTTGTCACTACAATTTTCTCAAATGTAGTTTCTCTTTTTCTATATAACTTAACAAGAACAATCCAAATGTTGGCTATGAAAGAAATTGTTGATTAGATAGTCTCAAATAGCACTTTATCTTTCTGTATATGTAGGATTACAAGTGTCAAGAAAGTGAGGACATTTAATAAATGTGACATTTTATTTTTAGTTTCATGCTAATCAAAATAGATTAGGGCTATTTTAAAATAGATAATAATAATAGAAAATAGTTTAGATCATAATAATTTTAAAATAGATGTGAGAAGTGTTGCTTTTTTTTAAAAAAAAAAAAGTCACATCAGGCCCAGGATCTAGCCCTATTCTGTCATAAGCACCTTTAGAATTTACCATCTTTGTAAATACTTCACCTCTGTTACCAGAATGTATTTGAAGGAATAGACTTTGATCAGAATATGATGGCATATCTGTAGGGTAAGATGAGAGCACTAGCAAACATAATAATTTAGTGAAGAATGGTCATATTCATGAAGAAAAGAAAAAAAAAAGGGATTTATTCAGGTATATTGATTTAAAAGGTAATTTCTTCACGAGACCCTTTTAAACTATATTGTTTTGGTCATTATGGAACTTCTGATAATCATGTACTGGTAGAAATAATATCTTTAGATAGAGCTGTAACAATTTAAAATAATGTACCAAAAATGATGCAAATGGAACTCCACAAAGACCTTGCAATAGTATCAAAATTGTATTTCTCTAGGAGAAAAGAGCTGCAGAATTCCTTCCCCTTGGCATAAACCTAATGTCATATAGTGGTGATATCCTTAAGAACTTGTCTTAAGATTCTATTTTCTTTTTGGATGTGTAAATCAAAAAGATTATTTCTGCAGTTTTCCTCATATCAAAGTCACACTCTGGATTATTTTCCCAGTATCTGTTGTACTATTTGCATATTTGTCAACTGTGAAGTCATCCCTTACTTAAATTTAGGTTTTTTTAATTAAGATTCTCTGAGACACATAGTCACTGGAACTGTTACATCATGACTCTCCAGTTTCCACTACAGCTCTTGATGGTGGCAGCAATACAAAGAGCAAATGTTTTTCTGTCCCATGACTTCCCAAATACAAATGGCCGAGTGGATGGGTGACAATGATGAAGAATGAAGTTGGAAAAGAAAACAAACCTGTTCAGACAGAAAGGTTGAAATGTGTTTCTTGAGCATAAGTTATTTTCTCCAGGGCTTCAATTTCACGACTTTTTTTCCCCTTCAATGCAAATAAACTCCAAAGGCAAAAGCGTGTTTATAGAAAAGGGGGTGCTTCGACTGGATGTCAACGCTGTGCAGGATGCAGACATCCCTTGATGGAAGATGAGAATGCCAAACCATAAGCTCTAAAAAAGCATTGTTGCCAGTGGATTATTTATAACCTTTCTTATCCTTCAAAAGGTACACACTTGGATAGGCACTTTTTTTTTTTTTTAATATAAAGCCAAATAAATCAGTAAATCCCCACACACAGCGTGGAGAGTGTTCACTGAGATTGCTAATTTCAGAGACAAAAGAATATGCCGTCTAACATTTGCATGTATTTCATTATGTTTGACTGGCATATGGTGATCCATAAGCTTGCTGCTAATATAGTGCCTGTGTTTTTTAATTAAATTGATGGTCTTAAAAAAGGTACCTGGTCTCCTGAGTGAGGTATAATCTCTTCAATTTTGAATATTGCTTGGTCTCACACCAGCACTGCAGTAGTCCTAAAATTGCTTCAGACTCTAGAAGTTGCTTCAGAATAATTTTTAAATATAGGCTTGTAAAATTATAGTAAAGGACAAAGCAAAACTATAACCAGGGATTTCCCCAAAGAAAAATGAAACAAAGAACAGCGCAGGCTATAATTCAAATTGTCAATTAGATTTGACTCAAAGGAGTTGGAAAATTAAGTTTTTAATTTCTATATACTCCTTCCACTAATCTGTTTGTGAACTTTAGACTGTCAGCTGAGAAACAAAAAGAGAGGAAAACTAGACTCTTTTGAACCAGAGATTTAATAACTCCCCCAGGTCACGGTGCTCATTATAAAGGGAATGAAGTGCTGGTTCTTGGGCAACAGAGCAAACATCTGCATCCTGCAAGAAGCCAGGTGCTCTAAATCAGGGCAAAACCAAGGCAGCCCAAGCAGCAAAATCTGAGCATGTCCTCTGTCTCTCCAGTCTGCCTGGGTCCCTGCTATGATTGTGTCTGCAGCTGGAGCGACCTCCCAACCGAATAAGCACACCTGGAAACACTGATGGGCAGCAGCTGTCTGGCACCCACAGCGAAATTCCCAGCAGGCGTCAGGTGTTTGCCTGGCTTTTCCTAGGGGAGCTGGATGCATGTGCACTCCGCAAGCTTTCAAATGTCATTGTTAGTTTGCGTGTCAGTGAATAACATTTAGGTCTTGAATTGAAATGACAAGGGAGAGAAGCGTTCGGCGAGAGGTTCTGTTATTGGCAAAAATGCTCACTGCATTTTTATTGTGAATTTCCTTTCTGTAAATCTTTCAAGCCTCTCTCCCCCCGCACAATAAAATTTTAACTTACACACAGCTGAAAACTGTGCACACCTATCACTATGAGCAGTGTATCATCTTCATTATATTCTCTTTCCTAGGCAGTGCTTTACCAAAGAACGGAATCGATTTTCACACATTTCTTCAAATAGTTCTGTATAATAGCAATTTATATGATAGCTGCTTATCTGCTTTGTTCCTCCAACTCCGCATTTGCTCATCAAAGCCATATACTGTCTGCTTCCTGACTCCCAAAATGAAGAGAAGCGTTCAAGATAATCACTATAGTAGATGCCTATTTACATAGAGGTTGGCGTACATACATACTTTTTAATACCAGCCGTGTACATGTAGGAGTATGCACAGCCCTGCAGATATCCTCATGAACAAAAGCTTCCACAGTTGAATGTTTGCAAGTCAAAGGCAGAGCAAATGCCACCAAAGGCTGCTTTTATGAATGGGGATCATGTGGTTTTATTTTACTCCAAAGGTTTATGCATCTGGGAGATATGTTGCATTGCTTGAATGGTGCATTTTTGCTTTGATATGATTTCATTCTCAGCTTGGTCCAGGAGTCATTTATTAAACACTTACTTTCTTTCACTGGATGAACAAAGCATTGGTTTTGCTCATACTGTCCGTGTCCCAGCCCGCAAATGCACAACAGGTTATCTTCCAACTTCTACGAAATCACCTTTTGGGTAAATCATATGTAAGAAAGAATGTTCCCCATTTGTCTGGGTTGTCCCAGGCATGTCCTCTTTTTACCCTCATGATGAGTCTTAGCATGTAGGAAGTCCAAAAGCAACCAGAAATCCTACGTTGTGCACATGTGCCGTATGCCTGACTGCGCCGGTAGTTTATAGACTGTAGAGATGACAGCGTAAATGCAATGTGTACGGGGCCCATCTGACTGACTCTGTGTGCACAGCTGCATAGCACATGCACAGTACATCAGACATGCTGAGGTTGGGATGAACTTCCAGTCCATGTGTAGGCCATCTGCGTGGTGCAAGCACACATATTTCTGGCCAGGAAACCCCTGTCACAAATACGGCAGTCCTAATCTAATCCAGGAGCAGGTCTGGAAACAAGTGCCAATCACTGCAGCTCTTCCGCTTCCTCCCTTTAGGTATGTCTTCTGCTTTGCAGATCGGAGATATACTACCTGGTCACATCACGCTGAACTGCTGCCTTCACCTTTCTTCTAATGTTGCTATTCAAGAGGTTTCCCTCTTTTTCCCATTTTTCAATTTATAGTGACTTCCAGATTTATTAGCTCTGTCTCCTATTTTAAAGGTGTCTTTATGAAAGGAACTGCTTGATAATAGAGACCATATTTGGCATTCCCAGAGAGGCTTTCCAACTCCATGTTCCTAACCATTTGAGAGATAGTGAGAAACCTAGTGCTTTTACACAGACAGACCTGGTCACTACTGTTGTGTGCGGAGACCAGGGTCAGTCGCTGAGAATCAGTTACACACGGTGTCTCCAACAGAGCCTGGCTGTGTATTGGCAAAGCCACCCTGAAACCCTTTGCCACACCGAAAGCCTCCTGTAAATGATTTGGCTTGTCTTGGACCATTTCACTGGATTACTTGATATAAACAGTGAGCATTTGTTGCTTGCTGTCACACAGTGCTCTCCAATTAGTCATCCACAAATTACTGGTAAAAGTAAACTAATGCTTTGCCGGTCTTTTCTGCTTCTCTGGTTTTGTGCTCACTGATGAGAAGAACCTGCTTGTTATGGATGAATGAGTTTTTCTCAGAATTTCTGCTTTTTCTCAGGGTGTTGTCTACAGAACTGGATTGCGGTTTTAATGTGACCTCAGCTCTGCATTTCTGTGCTGTAAAAGAGATTCAGATTTGATTTAGCCTTTGCCTACATTTACATGTGACTTTGGATGAGGCTTTTTTTTCTTAAAAGTTATTCAACACTTCAGACTGTAAAGATGGCTTTCAGCCTTAGAGTCACCTAAGCAAATATCTTTGCCAGAGTTACAGTTATCCACCAGCCTTTCCAGGCTAAGTACCAGTGAAGAGTGTGGCACTGTACCTAGATTTATGTCAGGTGGCATCTTATGAATCGAGTTTTAAAATCTGTATATGCACACATATATAAATATGCGATATATTTTAAGAAAAAGCATGCAGGTTTATGTAGTTAATGAGCACTAGGACTGCTGATATTATACCATTACGATAACTTTGCTGTTTCTCATCTTACAAATTTTAAACCATTGAGAAGCGAGAGCTACCAAGGCAATCTTGACTCTGATCCATATCTCCTTAAGTCACCTGGCTGTATTGCAATAAACCATCTGGTCACTGCCAGTAAGTTAAGCGTTTGTACTACAGGGGTGTGGATTTGCTTTCAGAGATGGTACATTGGGCCTCTCAACACGTGCAGCATGGTAGTAAGTCAAGGGATAAAACCCGAGATGTTTGCTTTCTCCTCTTGGCAGCAGAGATTTGAAAGTCTTGGTAATGTTATTTCAGCATTAAGGATAGTCTCGATAGCTCCACATCTTTAGATTTTCATCATTGTTAGAGTATATTGATAAATGACATGCACATTTTCTGGAAAAGGTGGATCTGGTAAAGCAGGAGGTAAGATATTTCAATGACTGTCATAGCACTGTTGGTGGATACATAAGCAGTAAGTGTTGATAGAAGATCAGAATTATTTTCTTTACATTATCTACTATACTTTAATGTAATCTGTGTCTGTCCAGCAGATATTATCTGGTAACACCTAGTTTTATAAGAAATCCTCATGAAGTTCAGCAAGGACAAGTGCAAAGTCCTGCACCCAGGGAAGAACAACCCCATGCACTGGTATACACTTGGAGCCATCCACCTAGAAAACAGTGTTTCAGAAAGTGACCTGGGGTCCCGGTGAACACCAAATTGAACATGAGCCAACAACGTGCCCTTGTGACAAAGAAGGTTAGGGCTGTATTGGGCAAACCTTTACTGGGAGGTCAAGGGAGGTGGTCCTTCCCCTCTACTCAGTACTGGTGAGGGTGCACCTGGATTCCTGTGTCCATTTCTGGGCTCTGCAGTACAAGAGAGACATGCACATGGTGACCAGAGTTCAATGAAGGGCCATGAAGATGATTAAGCAACTGGAGCATCTCTCCTGTGAGGAATGGCTGAGAGAGCTGGGACTGTTCAGCCTGGAGAAGAGAAGGCTCAGAGGGGACCTCCTCAATGTGTACAAATACCTGCAAGGCAAGTGCAAAGAGGATGGAGCCAGGCTTTTTTCAGTGGTGTCTAATGACAAGACCAGAGTCAATAAGCACAAAGTTAAACATGGGAGGTTCCCTCTAAACATCAGGAAACACTTTTTTACTGTGAGGGTGACTAAGCACTGGCACAGATTTCCCAGAGAGGCTGCAGAGTCTCCATCTTTGGAGATATTCAAAAGCTGACTAGACATGGTCCGGGGAAACCGGCTCTAGGTGGCCCTGCTTGAGCAGGAAAGATTGGACCAGACGACCTCTGGAGGTCCCTGCCAACCTCAGCCAATCTGTGATTCTGTGATTCTGAAAAAAGCTGGATTTTTCAGCAGCCAAATGTTGCCATTTTTAATGGCAACACACATGATTCATTTTAGCCATTGAGTGGGGCTGTTCATAGTAGCTGTATCTTCTGGAAGGGACAAGTTGACCGAGGATGATTGCCTTTGAGTGGCCTTCTCCATGGCCTGGTTGTTTTGCTGCCACAGCCAGCACTGTAAGAGGGTAAAAGTGAGCACCGTGTGAGAAGTCAATGGAAACTATAACATTGCTTTGTAAGCGAGCTCAGGTCTTGAGATCACTGCGGCTCACAACCTAGCAGTTAGGAACACACAAGGACCTCTTCAGTGTTTTCTTCATTGTTCTAGCCCTAACATTGCTGGCACGTCAGCTCACTGAGAGAAAAGAGCAGTGCTTATGCACAGTGAGCACGATGAGAGTAACCCAAGGGAATGGGACCCCAGCATAAAGAACATGCTGTTTTACTTAGAAGCTTTTTCAGGAAAATGAAAAAAACTTAAAACAACATGTATGCCATCGTTGCAGTTTCCCTTGGATTAAAAACAGAACATTAGACACGTATTTAATCAGTTTTGCTGTCCCTGGGGGTGTTAATATTTGGCACTCTCCCTCTTTCAATTAAGAGCTGGTTCTCTAGTTCTTAAATAAAACTAGTCAGGAAATTTCCATGAATGCTTTCTCATAGAAAGTGCATTTTCTGCAAAACTGAACTTTACTGCGAGGAAGTATTAATAATATTCTTTGAAGTTTCTGAATCTTCATTGGGCAACACTGACTCCAAGGGAAACATTTTGATTAGTTAAAACACTTCAGACCAGATCAGTTAGACCTGGTGGTCACAAAAGTCACAGCAATGCTTCACAAGAGCTTAGTTCAGATAACGCGTGGCCCAGTTCTTTTTGCAAAAGCTTCCTTATCTGAGCTACACCATAGAAATTCTTGAAGCTGAAACATCAGGCAAGATCCAGCTGAGATGGAGATCCCAAATCACAGTGGAAAAATGGAAATGCTGCATTTGAACTACAGTTCCCACGAAGAATCAGAGTCCCTCTGACTCCTGAACTAAAAAGTTCAAGTCAACAAACCAAAATTAGGCATTTTTATTTGGAAATGTTAAGGCATGTAACTTCAGTCAAATGAATTGAAAGGATCTGCTGAAATGCTTTTTAACTAGTTCTGTAAAAGGATTGATATTCATTGTTTTCCTCCTTTTAAAAGCAAAGATAAATTATCTCTTGGGGTTGTTGATCTACCTTTATGTGTGAAGCAAGGGGTGACAGAAACCTGGCCTGACCCAGAAAGTCATTTCCCAGGTTACTAAAGTTTAAGGTCAGGATGGACCAACATCTCTTTTCATCTGTTTTCCTGCACATCCAAAAGTACAATGTTTTGTCCGGTCTTCACATACGGAGTGAGCTCAGTAATATGTGTGACTAAAGTAAAACTTGTGTTGAGTAAACACAAGTCTTCCAGAAAAGCATCCAGACTTGTTTAGGCAATATCACTGTTTTTTCAGTATTGTGTTGCAGCAGTTACTTGCCCTTGCTGCTCAGAGTGTGTTTTGTGTTTTCTTCTGACTTCATCTGGCCAGAGCTTCCAGCCATAACTCTTGTTGCGGCCATATCTGTTCAATTAAAGATTACTTCAACATCCATCTTTTCACTCGAATAAACACACTGAGCTTCAAGTTTGTGAAGGCAAAGTAACTTATCTAGCTCTCAAATAATTTGTTTACTCTTTTTCCTCATTTTCCTTTGCTCTTTTTTTCCAATTGCTCAACATCTTGTTTAAAAAGCTGACTGTAGACCCATGTGCCATGGTCTCATATTAGTCTTACAGTGCACACACAGGAGAAAAGTAACTCCTAATTTCTACTTATCGCTGACCTGCTTGTATATCTGGGGGCTTCATAAGTCATGTGACCTCAATATCAGAGCAGGAAATTGTCATGAAATTTAATGAGATTCCATGTCCTATGCCTTTTGTTCCCTGCCTTATAGCTACAGTTCCTTTGCATATACTTCGTAAACTCTACTAGGGCATTCTAAATTTTTATAGAGTACTACAATTGTCCCTTGATGAATTCACCATATAGGAATAAGCTTAATATATTCTATGCTCCAAAAAGTAATCTGAACTTTGACTTCTTTTTCCATAAAATTTACAATTCTTTTGAGAGAAAGAAGTTCATGAAGAAGTGGTAATGTGTCCGTTCTTTCTTCCTTCTCCTCCCCAAATCTTTTTTTTGACAGAACAACACAAAAGCAAACCAGCCAGAATACGGTCAGATTAATGGGCAGTGAACAAAAGTTTTCAACTTCTTAATTTTTTTTCTTCTTTTTTTCTTTTTTACTTTTTTTTAAATTTTTTTTTGTCTCTACAGATTAATATAATATGCAACTATGATCAACTCTGGAAGAAGAGGTGGAAGAAAAAAAAGTCTGGGATGTTTTTCCATAGGGAAAGTAGAACTTCTGTTCTACCTCATATTTTGTAGAAAGACAAAATAAAAAGGAATAAGTACAAAAGATATAGGAGCTCACCAAGAGAATCAGATTGGAGAGACTAAGAATTAAAAGAGATCTGTAAAGTCAGAGCTACTCAAACTTATGCATCTTCTCAGAAATAACAGTGAAGGCAGAGGAGTGTAAAGCTCTGGGGTCCTGGTCTGGTCTTGCAGACTGAGGTAGGAGCAGAAGAAGGACTTCGGATTCCTTCCAGATGGAGACAAACAACTTAATGTTCCAGAGGGGTTCAAGGCTAGAAAGAGGACAGGAAACTGCCCCAAACTAACCCTTGAAGAATAAATACCAGTGGTTAGGCTTGCAGAGTGGCTCCTCGTTGAAGGTGGGCTCTAAAACTATGACACCCCCTGATTACATCTCCATGGTCCCCAGAGCAGCAAGAGCTCTTTCCATGAACTTGCCAACCTTAGCTATTCAAGCTGCTTCCAAACCTCTCTCCTTAAAGCCTTGGTTGTAACAAAGCCACCAACAAAATTCCCATAGATTTCAGTAAATACAAAATTTCACCCGCTGTGCATTTGTGCTGCTCTACTGTTCATAAAAGCTCTACGAGCACATCCAGTAACAGGTGAAAAGAACCCAGTTCCCTTCTGTTGTTCTTGGTACTGCATCTAACAGGGATGAAAACCAGCACCAGGGTCTAGCTAGGTAGGGGGGAACCAAATGCTGCGTGAGGAAATATACCCAGGCAAGCTAGTGTTTTTGCATACCTGCTTTTCAGCTGAGGATTGTTGATAGAAAAGTTGGCAGAAAGTTGATAGAAAAGTAAGAGTGACACTCCTGAGCTTCCCATAATCAAACTACTTGAAGGGCACGCAAATAAAAGAAGGTGATGCTCATGATTTTTTCACGCCATGCACATACAAGGAGCTCTCCATCTTCACCCAGACTAGCCAGGAAGTGGCTCTCCAGAATTTGTTAGACCAGTTCTCTTGTACCTCAGCTGGGAATCAAATTGCTTTTGTTTGCACTTTTTGATTTTAAAGGAGCAGAGTACTCTTTTTTATGGTGACTTCTTGTACGCCTGTTTCTGTGTGTAAATCTATACAGAAAAGCTTAGTGTAAAGCTTGGGATAATGATTATAATATTAGGTAACAGAAGCAACAAAAAAACCCAACCCACTTCCTTCACTTCACTGAAGTTACAGAAGAGCATGACAAGGAGCAAAACCCAAAGCCATACTCAGCTCTGGTTTCTGGATGCTGGATCTGAGCTGTCAGTGGCCATTTCATCATATAAGCCATGAGCCTAAGCCAAAGTCTAAAGAGTTAAAAGGTCAGGAAGGCAAAGAGAATCAGGGCCAGTGCAAGCTTTATAAGTCAGTAAAAGAATTTTAAAGCCATATGCTGCTTAACAGGCACCAGGGTAGAGGGAACGTGAGACTGGAGAAATATGATCTGTAGATCAAGTCCTAGTAACAATTCTGGCAGCGGCAACATTCAAAACCATCTGCAGCCAGTTTAGCAAACAATCTGGAACACCACCAGGAACAAATTAAAATAGTCAATCCTGGAAGTCATGAAAGCCTGTATGAACAAGAGCCTGAGCAAATGAAATGGTGTTTTCTTGAGAGTATCTTGCAATATTCTCAAAAACATCAAAAGAATTTTTTTTGCCCCCTCTTTCATGTGAAGACAAAAAGCTGAAAGGAGAGTCATATGGGCGAGCGGAGAGAAACGCCTTTCGGCGCTGGAGCTCCACAGCAATCAAAATGCCACGGATTTCACTGGCAGCAATATTAATGCAAGTCAGGAAGAGTCCTCCTGTACACTGCAGGGCCTCAGACCCGGATATTCCACTACACTTTGCACCACATGTTGAGCGCGGGAGCTGGGAAGCAAGTGTGCCGAGAAATCCCACGGAGAGGGGTGTGGGTGAGAAAACTGGCTAGCATATGTGCTGCTCCCACATCCAGCAACTGAACGCTCACTTCACTCCCCCAGAAAGTGAAAAAAAAAAAATAAATACAAAAACGTGCATGTGTGTAAGAGGTTAGGAGTTTAGGATGCAGTGCCAACGGGAAACGGAAGGGGGGAGAGAAGAAGAAAACCAGACGGTTGTAGAAGCTGCAAGGAAGCACACGTCCATCAGTGCCATCCAGCCTTGTCAATTGGCCGGGATGGCAAATTGTCAAAGGGAAGAACACGAGAGAAAGAGTCTTCACAAAGGCCCACACACGGGATGCAGCGCAGTCAGGGATCCCTGCCATGGGCTAGATTAACTCTTTTGGGGGACTTGTGTCTGCCAAGTTTCACTCCAGGCCTGAGAGGCAGCTCATGCTGCGTTCGCACCGTCCCCCATCTCCGCTCCAGCAGCGAGGGCAAAGTCCTTCCCATGTGCTGCTCCAGCTCACCCTCCTCTTCACCTGGGGAAAGAGGGGAAGGTTTTCAGTTGTATGTTTCTCCAGATTTTTTTGATCAAAAAGGAAAGCTGAGCTCAATCCAAATCCCCAGCACTTCAGATTCTCGCCAGTTTAGCTGAATACGAGGAGCTATGGGAGAGTTCTTTTCACAGAGCAGTTTGACCCACCAGCACAGATGGAGATGCAGAACATACGGTCTGGGCCAGGTTCTCCTTCAGACACTGCAGGATGTGAACAGGCAGGTTTCATGCAGTGTCTGTGAAAAGGAACATTAGCATGATATTAGCTTTTTTTTTTTGAGCAGCCAGGAAGACAACATGAGAGCAAAAAATTAATTTTGGATTAATCCTACTGTGACTCTTGTTTTAGTCACTCTCATCTCAGCTTGGTTACTCTGGAATTGGTAGATATTAAAACAGACTTTTTCCCAGTGTAATTGCAGATATAAATCCTATCTTCTCTGCCTTTGACTGGCAAGGGTGAGATTGAACCCTTGGTCCCGGTCCTGAGGAGGGGTTGTGCTCAGGGGTTGTTGTGGCAGCAGCAGAGCTGTGTTGGAGCTGGCTCGTTCCCAAGCCCTGCTGCTCCTTCACTTTGACCAGGAGAAGGGTGTTAAGCTCACAGCACAGCCAGGGCTGGTCTCGCACCCAGCTGTGAAGAGCCACACAGCTCCCACTGGGTGATTGTTTCATTGCTTTTCTCTCTCTGTTGGTTATGTCATGGCCATTCTTAATCTAGCCCTAAATCTGCAGTCAGAACAAAATAAAATAAAATAAAAGAGTGATTTATATCCAAGAAAGTGTTTTCTGACAGACTGGGGTAAAGGAGGGGAAGCAAAGCAGGCACCTATAAAACACTATTTCAATTTGTGTATCAAGACTTTTATTAGCAAAGCGGATGGCAGGCGGCACTCCGGGCTGATGAAGTTCACAATAAAAAAACCATAGAGACCGTTCTCTGGCTTTTTAATTGTCCTTTCTAAATCACCCATGGTATGGATTTTGGAATTAAGTGGTTTAATAGCTGACTCAACCGAATGGTTTTGATGATGGTTTTATTCAAATGAAGGACAGGCTGCGCCTGCCGTGCGAGCAGCGGAGGGGCTGGGGAGGGAGAGGGAGCCTCCCCGGCGGCGGCGCCAATGGAGATGGGAACGCCAGGGTGCCAGGAAGGATTTGTGCCCCCACACAGAGCCCAGCAGCCCCCCAGGGTAGCTGCCAGGCTCCAGGTGAATGTGGGGGGCGGTGGGAGCAGCCAGGACCCCTGGCCGGGCAGGAGCCAAGGAGTGGGGAGGGGGCTCGTCTTCACCACCAAAGGCTTTGCCTTTCCCCTGTGGATGGAAGGAGCAAGACAGGGCTGATGGCTGTGGGATTTCAGGGGACTGGCAGCTGCCCAAGCCCCATCGCAGGCGAGCAGCGTCCGTACCGATGCTGCAGGGGAGAGCTTGGTGAGCTGGGCCAGGGGGGAGGTAAAACATAACAGCTCTCTCAGGCTCTGAAACACCAGGATTGTTCAGTCCTACCTAGCAAGAGGTCAAAGATGGGTTTAAAAATAGAAAGGAGGTCTTGTATTCATCCTCGCTTGTAGCCTAGCTCCTCGTTTCATGCCCAAATCTCGGTACATCCCTCTATCTCACTACAGCACAGCGTTGTGTGACAGCACAATCCCACCCTCGCTAGGCTGATACCAGAGTAGACACAGAGAGCACAACCTGAGACAAGAAAACACTTGGTGAAAGCCAAAACACCAGTTCATGCACCCTGTCCCTCCCTTCATGCATCAGGAGCAGGAGGGGTACAATATTTGGTCAAAAGGGTCACCAAAGAGGGGCACCTGAACATTGTCACAGTCTGTCTGGCTAAAGCAGTATCTTGTATAATCAATAGGAAACCCCAGATTCCCTTTAAGGTCCCCAGAGGGGGAGGCTGTTTCTCATCAGATGCCTTGCCAGAAAAAAATCTGCCTCCAGAGATCTTCAATGTCCCTTACCTCTCGGTCACCAGTTTAGGGCATACAAGCTTTGAGTTTAGCGGAACTGTTTCATTAGGAACCCACAGCACAGACCTACGTTTGGCAGGCAGTGCCAGACCTATTAAGCTCTACTTTTTTGCAAAATACTCTTTTCAATCTTTTAAAAATGCTTTATTCCTATTTATATCTATTTTTCTTTGAAAGCATAGAGGACTTGGAGTCAACCAAATAAACTTGTGAAAACAGAGATAAGCACCATTTCTCTTTTTTTCTGTAAGGCTCCCAACCCTCCATAATATCTGGACTATAACTGGGGGACCCCACTTTTTACAGACCTCCAACTAGATCCTGTGCCACTGATCAGGACCCTCTGAGCTCTGTCTTTCAGCCAGTTCTCAATCCACCCCACTGCCCATCCATCTAACCCACACTTCCTAAGCTTACCTGTGAGGATGCTGTGGGAGACCGGGTCAAAAGCCCTGCTGAAGTCAAGGTAGACAACATCCACCGCCCTCCCCTCATCTGTCCATCCAGTCGTGCCATCGCAGAAGGCTATCAGGTTAGTCAGACACGCACACACAGTTCCTCACCCGTCTTAAGAGATAATGCAGATTTCCCGCACCCCTGGGAAAGGGGCACCAGAAACCCCAGTAGGAAATTTGTGGACAAATAAAGTCACACCCCAAAATACACAACTGTGTGACTGCAACAGGGGCATTCTGTATTCGTAGAAACATTTAATGAGTCTTGGATGAAATTCTAAAGATGAATGTAAAAAAAATATTCTTTATTATACTTTATTAGTAAAATTGTTTTATTGCTAGGAAACACTTATTGAAAGAATTTTAAATTATTGTAATTAAATACTTATGAGCCCATTGATTAAGAAGTATCCTAATCATATGGTATTTTAAATTGAAAAACTCTTCTATGGAAGAAATATTCACTGTTTTCTAAAATTTTCCTATTTTTCTGACTCCCAGAAGGTGCAATTATGTTTGGAACTATCCAGAAATTTTCAATTGAGTAACTTTACATTAAACCACTGTCTCTCCTGTGTACTGACATCCATCAATCCAAATCATTGCTTCACCATCAATCACCTGGTAAAAGAAATAACGTTATCGTAATAGCACAATAGATCAATATCTTCTGCTTTGAAGATAAATCTCATTTCAGTAAATGCCTTGCCTTCCTGACAGCAGGAGACTATTACTCTATGAAAATATTCTGTTTCATTCAGATTATCTCTTAATTAAAGGTTTATGACTGTTCTATTAAAGGTATGGTCGGGAAGGCAATTTCTTATGTAAAGCTGAAGCTAACTAGCTCTGGGGTAGAAATGAAAGGAAGATGGGAAAGATGCTTTCCCCAGACCTTGGCTCTTGGTGCTACCTCCTGGTTATACCATTCCTCACACTCCCATTCTCAACAACGACACTTCACACTGGCTTCACGCTAGCTCTTCTAGGGCTACAGATAGATTCTGACCTGTACTTATATCTCCCAGCCAAATATGTCTTTAAAAATGGGTTTTCCACCCCAACCTAACTTTAATTCAATTTGAATTAAAACTGTAAAAACCAAGAAAACATTTTTATTAAACCAATGAAAGTAATACCTCAGAAATTGCTTCAGATATTACAAATATTTTGTAATTAACTTGGAATATTTTGTCTAGCTTAGAATCCTTACTATTTTTAATAGAAAATAGACACAGTTTGGAAGTAAAAAGTCATTTTAGAATCAGCAACATGGTTATCAGTGTTTCTAGGTGTTCTTGAAATAATATTTTGGAAGAAATTTCTGTTCCATTTTTTCTCAGACCTTTTAAAGATTCTGCTGGCAAGAGAGAAGTGTCACCCCTTGAGCAGAGTTAAATCCTGCCCAGCACAAAAATAAGTGGCAAAAACTTTATTGACTGGATGGGCGAAGCATTACTCTCCAGCAACTTGAATTCCCATCATTGTAGTAATTTCCCTGTCAAATACTTCCCAGGTGAATACCACAGCCTTTCTGTTTTCTTATGAAATATTTTTTTAAAATGTTCTCCATAATGTTATCGAGTAGAAATATTTTATATAGGAGTAGACTCAGTTAAAACTTAAAGTACAGTTTTTTTCCCATAGTTCTTCCTTTCTTGGCAGGAAATCCATATAAGGCTCAAAAAAAAAAGAGGATTAACACCATGAAATTGAAATAATTTATACAAATGGATGTGCACAGAGAAGCTGCAGTTCTGAAAATTTACAGCAAATGAAAAGCTGTGGATCAAGTATCCAAACTCTCCTTCCAGATAGTGAAATGGGGGCGATTCATCATTCTATTGGACAATTCATATGATATACCTCCAATTACTTCCAAGGTATAAACGGATATAAAGCTTAAGGTACTCCAGGAGATTTCAAGACGGCTTTAATTGATTTCAGTGGGAATTGCATTTATGTATCTGAGGGGAGAATTCAGCTGTTCATATTTAAAATGCAGAATTCAACATACTTAAATAATGTTGCAAGAATCTCAAAGAATGGGCAGCTTAGCTTTTTCTCAAGAGACATGAGGATGCTGCAGCTTATCTGGGGTATATAACAATAATTTTAAAAGAGAGCTATTCACATCAACAAGGATTTTCCAGGGCAGAGATGCACTTTGGATAGTAGGCCTGCATTTCAGATCAGAAAGTGTGCTTGAGTTTACATCGGTTTCGTTTCTGAGAGAAATAACAAAATGTGTTGGGAGAATTAAGTTAAGGATTAATATGCAGTTAAGGATCGCTCTACCCCTCTACTCTGCGCTCGTGAGACCCCATCTGGAGTCCTGTGTCCAGCTTTGGAGTCCTCAGCACAGGAAGGACATGAACCTGTTGGAATGGGTCCAGCAGAGGGCCACGAAGATGATCAGAGGGATGGAGCACCTCTCCTATAAGGACAGGCTGAGAGAGCTGGGGTTGTCCAGCCTGGAGA
>JAOXJK010000012.1:134494080-134515495 GCA_025774025.1 Xenus cinereus | reverse complement strand
AGGCTGGATGGGGCTTTGAGCAACCTGGTCTGGTGGGAGGTGTCCCTGCCCATGTCAGGGGGGTTGGAACTCGATGGTCTTTAAGGTCCCTTCCAACTCTAACCATTCTATGATTCTATATTTATATTTATTTGGAGCAGCTTGGTAGGCTGACTTGTCCTGTCTTCGTGCCCCTCTGCAAGGAATGGCAATGCCTATGTGGTAATGAGCATCCTTAAGGGTGGAGGGACTTCAGGCAGCTCTGGGGAGGGTGCTGTGTCGTCCAGCAGTGTTGCATTGAAGTCAGTTGGGGAACAAAGAACCTGCATCTCCCTCAGTTCAAAATACTCTCACCACTATTTTTTTCAGGACTGGGAAGGGAGAAGAAGCAGCAGCCTTGCAGACCCTTCTCAGGGATTTACTAAGCCACAGATTTTTTGGCTTTGGCAGGACGGCCACGGGTCACGCACAGAAGTGTGCGTGAAGGGGAGTGCTAATCGGGTGAGCTGTACGATAGCCAGGGAGATTAGCACTTTTTAGCGTATGCATTTGTGTGTTTTATTCTCAGCAGATGCCAAGTCAATGGGCACCAGGACAGCAAGCAGTAGTTTTTATTTCCTGCTGAAATGTTTTTCTCAGTGTAACTTACAGTCAGTAGAATTACTCATTTATGTTAGTGTGGTTAGTGTCTATGGGGCATTAACTGAAGCAAGTGCACCCTGCTTAATTTCTGACTTGCCAAATAGAACTTTATTTCATGCTGTATTCTTCTTGTAAGAAAGTCTAAACAATATTTTAGAAGGAGAGCTTGCCTGTCCCATTTTTCCCTCTTGCATTTAGTCGCTTGACTCTCTTTAGCTCACTGCTGTCTCACAAAATCTCCTTTGGGCAGTGGTAGCATAGTTAAAGGCTCAAAGATTTATGACTTCAATTGTTTAGCTCGCCGGCAATAATGCATCATGACAGAAGCAATTGTTGGAACAGACAGCTATGATACCATTCTTTTATGAAAAACTGTAGTTTGAGATAAGGAAGGCAAAAGAAGTCTCTTGTGAATATTATTATCCTCTGGAAATTATCCCAAAAAGATTTGCAGTTTCTCTATAGACTATGGCTAGAGTTCATTGATCCACAGACTATCATCCTGAATAGCAGATTAAAAACAGATGGCCATAGATCTGTTCTTGGCTACAAATCTCAAAAGAAATGAAAAGGAGTACAGTGGTGACTGACCACAAATGAAAGCATAGAAGGGATTCTTTTTTTTTTTCCTTTAATTCCCTCTTTGGTTCCTCTGTAGTGTTATACAAAGTCCATTGTAGTTAGAATTCAAATAATATCAACACAGAGAAGGTATGCAAAGTATACTGAAGTAGATCAAAATTATACAAAGTATTCTAGAAATATACTACAAAGTCTTTTATGTGGGGCTTTTGTTAGGTTATTGTGCTGGAGCAGCACATTGCCAGTGAAAAGGGTCTTTGTATAAACTGACTTGAACTGATGGTAATCCGTTTGCTTTAGTGGCTTGGGTCAAATGACGAGTACCTATAAATTATGTGTCCTCATAAAAGTGATAAATATATACTACAATGTAAGGCAAGACAGAGGATGAACCTCTGAATATTTTAATTGTCATGTCAAAATCCTTGATTTCATTTCACAGATGCAGATGTGTAGATTTGTTCATATAATAAGCAATGCCAGTCCTTACACTTGTGAGTGCAACCTCACAGACCAATATTTTACATCTTCTTCTTTCATAGTTTTTAATTCAATTTATTGTGTAATGCCTTTCATTTTCGAGTAACATTTTCCTTTTTCTCTGCTCTGAATTAACTGAAATGGTTAGCTGAATTTCCAAAATTTCTCATGGAATAAAAATTCCAGAAAGTTTTTAGTACATGCTTGCTGAAGCAATATATTTCAGCAATATATCTAGTGTTATTTTTTCTGAGCTCAGTAACATCATTCTAACAACATAAAAATCCCTCAATTTAAGATTGTAAAAATTCATAGTTTCTGGTTATCATTTTAGATATTTTGTTTGGAATTTATATGGTATTCAAACATTCATTGCATATAATACAATAATCAATGCATCTGGATAAGATAGTTAACTAAACCAAGTAAAGCAGCAATACACCTTGGTTTTACTTTTTTCATGGTATATTTTCTCAAAATCAGTAGATTAAGTATTTTGAAAATAATGAAACTGCATTTTTATAAGGAAGCTATTCTATAAATTTGTCTTCAGGCACTGCTACTCTTCCACAGCAAGTCACGAGTCTGGTTAGACAGTGAAATTCCCATAGAGTCTGTTATTCAGTTTTAGTTCAGCTTTTTATAAACATTTTCAAATACAAGCCCAAACAGTTTTCAGCAGGAATCTGCATAATACTAACAAATTACCGGAATCAATAGTATTATATATGATAATGCATGAATGGTATAATCAATATTATTGTTATAAGTATGTAGTGTAAATGGTCAGAGGAATCAAATGACATTGTTTCTGTTCTTAGATTAGGAGCACTTTTATTTTTAATTTAATTCTTGGAAATAGTGTTCAGGCATAGCTGTGTATACTCCAAGCTCACTGTCAGTGAAGTAAAGCGTCTATATAGGTCTGTTGTTTAAATGTTAGTAAGAATTAAACACAAAATATTGACCAAACCTCATTTTTTTTCAATATTGACCATCCATAAAATACATGGATTAATTAGCTGGATTTATCATGGTTGCAAAAATAAAATCATCTTAGCTCAGTTAATGTTCGTGGAACAGCATCAAAGTATTGGAAGGTGTCAGCCCTTTACAATCTGCCTGTGTTGGCATCTGCTGGAATGGGTAACAACTTGGAAACACAACACCACAGAAGTTTTGGTCAAGACAGCTCCATCTTCTGAATTAAAATCTGGATCTCATAGGCAGCTAAAACATCAGACGCAACTCAGACTGAACCTTTGGAAGGATGTTAAGGATTTTCAGCCGAACAGCCACTGAGGCTCTCGCCTCCCATAAATTAAACTTGTTTTTCCCCCAGCAGATTATAATTTCATTTACATCATTGTTATTCTCCACCAACATGGAAGGATTTAATTCTCATTTACAACAGGCTAAATTGACAATTTTCCATCAAAATGTTTTCCCCTGTGAAAAATGATTTTTGCAATTAACAGGAAGTTTTACTAAAAGAATTCAAGAATGTCGATCGCTTCAATTAGTGGTATAAAAACTCAAATGGAAAATCTAAATATATTTTCTGTCAGTGGCAGACAAAAAGCACTTTACTTTCATATTTTAAGCACCAAATCAATGTAACTGGTGGAACAAGGGTTTTTTCATCAAAACAGCTTCTTTCCCCTCCCCAATCCCTTCTAAAAGAAAATAAAGTGGGTTTGTTTTTTTTTTCAGAATAAAATTTAAGAATTAACTTATTCTGACATACTTATCGTCTCTTTAACCATCTATATTTTTTGATGCTGCTGGGTAGTGTCAAAATTCACCTTCTAGGCAAGTCGGGGAATATCTCAGGCATAACAACTCTTCTTCAGGGGTCAATCCATGAATCCAGCACTTCTTCAACGATATTTTTTGATGACCAATGAACTGTTCCCTAGTGTCTCAGGTATGCTCTGCCTTTTCTGTCACTGCAAGAGCTAGGTATCTTCAAATCCCAGACTGGTGAAGGCAACGCTATTGTGTTTATTCCAGATGTCACCCCACAAAACCATTTTGAAAAATTCTTACAATTCCAGAAAAACATTACCTTGGATAATGAATATTGTCTATTTTCTCTTCTTTGTGACTGAATTTTGATGTAAGTTATACTAACAAAACTTTTCAAGAACTCCTGGTGGAGAGAATTGTTATTGGATATATCTGTTTCAGGGCTATAATCCAATATGGAACTCAGGTTTCAGAACATAAAAAGAGACTAAGCAACTGCCTCTTTTCTGGAATATTGCTTAGCACATGTGTACCTGAAAGTTACTACTGAGAAGGTATTATGTTAAGCTCTCAAAAACCATAGGCTCCTCCAAAACATGGAGACAAGTGTTTATGTTTTTAGGAAATGGTGAGCAATTTGAAGTGACACGAAGGGAGGATCTTACTTGTCTGGTTTAGTAAGTTTTGCAAAGAATGCTAATTCTGATGAATTTGTCCTATAGCAAAATGAATTCTCCTTTTATCCTCATGAGCTAAGTTAGGTTCTACAAGTCTAGGGACTTAAGCAAAGAGGTCACCCACGCTGTCTGAACAGAGTTTGGAAAATGGGAATTCATAATCCATTGATTCCTTTGTTGGCAAAAGAAGTTCAGTCCTTCAACACAAAATATTAGACAATTTGGAGTTCAGCTACACAGTTTTGAACTCCGTGGAGGAGCTGGACAACAATGAAAGTCTTTCATTAAAGCAAATGTCAGCCAAGTTTGCAATGCCTCTTTGATTAGCAAAAACGGCTTTGCATGTTATGCCTTAGAGTACTTCCTCAAGGTTCCATTTCCCTAATTTTCTAAATGTGGAGTTATTAACTCTTCACGTACTGACTCATTGTCACCGGTCCAGTAATAAGCACTTATTCTCCCTGTTATGGCTGTGCTGGTTACCACATACAAAAAAATTTTCATGATTCTCAACCGCCAAGGCAAATTCTTTGTTATCCATTCTCCATTTTTACCCATTTGTACTTCCAGGGTCAGGTAGGGCAGCACATACAATTCGTATGGAGACCACAGGTGGGATTCTGAATAATTTCCCCAAGCCTCCAGATCATTCTCTGGCTGAGAGTATCATTGATCCAATGGTTAAGAATTATTTTGGACAAAACTCCTCTCTTAAATAGCCCAGACTCAAATCCTGAAGTGTTAATTATGTGAACAATGAATGTGAACAATGAATCAAAACATCCTGCGGTTAATATGACTGTTGTATTGCCATATTTTTAAGGATAGCCGCTATTTTTCTGTGATTTACTATGTCTTACACCATGCAAAACCAGGCAATTGTTAAGCCAAGAGAGGCAAGGAAGGTTAACTAGTAGTTCCAGTCTCCAGAGATCAGTTGATGGCATTGATTATGCTGTTGTATAAAGAAGGAAATGAGGAAGCCACATTAGTTTTAGTTATGTTGAATACTCATCATAGTGAAGGGTCAAAGAAAAATTAATGCCTAATGAAAACAAGTGGAAACATTGGAATGGAATACTTATTCACAAAGATAAGAATGAAAAAATTGCAAAGGAATTTAGTATTTTTGTGTGCTGTAAATTATGTTACAGAATACTAAATCTAGGGAGGAGCGAGATGTATTCAGACTACCTCTTTTGGTCAATAATGCAGACATAGATGCTTAGAACTACACTTATCTTAAAAAAAAATAATGATGGCATAATCAATCTTACTAGCCAGAGCCAGTAAATCACACATACACATTAGATGGCAATGACACGCTGGGAAATGTAAACTGTCTGAATATGGCTCCTATGTCATTCTATAGACTGCCCAGGGAGGCAGACAACCTTTGCTTCACCCACTAACTGGTATCTTGACATTAAACATTTGTTGGGTGTACAAGCCCATTTTAAACGCTATAGTAGCTGGTCAGTATATGCCTCGTTACCACCAGCCAGTCGTGTGACCAGCTTCAGAGAGAAGTATCTACACTGCAAAGTCTATCCACAAAACTAGTGCAAAGTAATGGGTTGCAATTTCTGCATGCAGACATATGCCTGGCCAGGGATAATGAATTAATTCTCTCTGGGACCGAGACAAATGCTGGCAAAGCAGAGAGAATTTGCACTGCTTTTTATTCTTTTGCTGTGCTTTTGTAGGAGGCAGGCTGGCTGTGGACCGATCTGTAGTAACCACTGAATTTACACTTAAGCAAATACCCTTTTTCAGAGAATGCAAAAAAGCGCAACCTGGTGAATTTAGCACATTTTTGCATTTATTGCATTGTAGGAGAAATCAGGTGACGCCACAAATGAAATCATGAGAGAGTCCTCCACCAAGATTTTAAGGGACAGAAGTATTTTCAATAGTAGGACATTGGTTTAAAGGCTTTTAGAAAAACCTCTCCCCCCTTCTCTTGGCTTTAGGTCTATTTTGAAACATAACAAGGCTATTTTGCCCTCTTGGCCTTCTACTGTCACTGATTTTATCTGTAAATATTTTTTATCAGATAGGAGTGTCCTGTACAACAGGGAAAGAAAACATTTTTGCTCTTTAAAAAAAAAAAAATTCAAACATTTCACTGTGGAATGAGAAAGGGTCTGATGACATTTTCTAGCAGCCAGAAAAATCATGCTGTCATGCATAGGGAAAAAGCCACTAAAATATCCCCAGCTAAAATATCGCAAAATTATGTAGAGCTCAATCCTAGGGAGCCATCTGCCATGTGAAAGCTCCACTGATTTCTAAAGGCGTTCATTGCAGGCAGGCTTGCAGGACTGGACGCATAATTTGTCCTTTTTAGAAACTGTAGCTGTCGAAAAGAAGCCTTCATCAAAAACACTTGAGTGGCAGAGGCTGCCTGAAAAAAAAAAAAAAAAAAAGTCTATGAATTCAATTGGGAAAAAAAACCTCACCACGTACCCTCCAAAAGGAGTTTGTGTGCTGGCTGAAAATGCACCACAACTACAGGTATAGAAATGAGCTACCCCTGAAAGGTCTGATCCTGCCATGTGTATGCATGGAAATCTGCCTGCTGTCGGGGAGACTTCTGTTTAGAAAGTGTGCAGGTAAGATTCCTCCTCAGCAATTGTCCTTTCCTGAATTATAGGCCCTTTAAAACTAAAGGTAAATAATGCCAGGCCATATGGAGGAATTTTTGCCATACACCACACATATGTGGAGAGATGTGTATATGTATATATGGATAATATTTCAGTATTGCCTTTCATTTTGTTAACAAATACCTATTGGGAATGGTTTAGAAGGTCCTGCCTCGGGACAGGGAGATGGTCAAACAGCCTTTCAGGGTCCTTCTCCCAGCTCTGTGTTTCTGGAAGCACTGAACCTCAATGTGGAGGAAACAATCTGCAGAGAGGCAGAAGGGGATATGTTTTACAAATTGCAGCCTGATGAGCTCTGCAACAACATTAAACGCCCATGGAGAGCTACTATAATACAGATACTAAATGAAAAATCTTTTATGGCAGTAGCGAAAGCAGAGCCTTTGATATATATATATATAAAATAGATAAAATTCCATTAATTTTCAACTTGGGACAGAAGGTATATTTGAATTTACAGACATGCCAAATGGTAATTTTGGCTTCCAGTCTTTGAGATGTGGCTGATCTATTATGGGTGATAACAGCATATGCTACTTTCTGAGTCAGTTTCTGTTATGTCATGAGAAGCACCATCACTAGTAACGGAAGGCGTTTTTACATTAGCTAAATTATCAAATGAGGTTCATAACACAGAAAATAGATGGGCTCCAAAGGTAAACTCAATATTTCAGATGGATGTCAAATTCAATGCTTAGTAAATAAATCAATGAAAGCAAATCTCACATGATAAATCAACACGGCATGTCGTTTGTTCAGATTTTTTGTATCTTGACAACTTTCTTTAGCTCGTTATGCCTGGGAGAATCAACAGAGACATTTGGCCTTTGTGGATCTGTGTCCGAACTTGTATGTCCCGGGGAGGTAAGTAGCTGCTTGAGATGCCATGGAGCAGCGGCGAACAGCCGAGGAATGGGAGCATCTGAGTGCAATTTGATGGAGCAGATGTTGCATCCCAGCACTCCACAGCTGCCTCAAGGCTTTGTCTGGTGTCAGCCCTTTCTTAAATGAGTTTTCATAATGAATTTATCTGTTAATTGACACATAAAAATCTATGTTAATATAACATTAAGGACCTATCTTAAATTTACGAATGCCAGGAAATTAGAGGGGGGAAAATAAGCCTCCGCTTGACTGTCACCAAAACCTACCTGCTGTTTTCCATGGGCAAGAAACCACTGATGCAGACTCACTTCACATACCACAAAATTAAAAATTTCTTACTCCTTGCAGAAATATAAAGATGCTCCCCATCAATCTCTCAGTGTTTCCACTGTTTTGACAGCAGAGAGCTAACAAAACATAGCAGTGGCTCTCATTTCAGACATAAGCTAGGGCAGCTCCTTCAAAGCAATAGCCCAGTTTTTGCTGTACAAGATGAGAAATCCAGAAACAACCTCCTTCTCAGGCTAGAAAGATTCAAATCTACCATCTCACCTTCAGGGGAATACCCTTCCCACTGGTGAGTGAGGATACCTTCCACCAAAGCTATACCAAGAAGAATTTAAGCCCGAATTGGGCAGTCTAGGAAAAGGAGAGACTCCGTTCTATTTCCTTTGGAAGTCCTATGAGTGGGGAGCTCCTAGGCACCAATCCGTCTTCCCAGGACAATTTATATATTTAATGTTGAACCACCATTGCAAAGAGCAGATCCCGGGAACTTCACTTTAGATTGCCAGCTCATGCCCGCTGTTGTCTTTGCCCTTGGCCCCAGTGAATCCTGTTGCACCCTTTTCTATTCAGTGGAATAATGTCCATAGGAAGGAGAAAACATAGAAGAGTTCAGGCACCTTCCTGAGGGAGGAACAGGAAATGCGTGGCTAAAAATATCCAGCCAGAAACTGATTAAATCTGGACATCTCAGCTCTCAGGAGGTTGGTTGAACCACGATGACACGTAAAAAGGTTGAAAAAGCCTAAGACCTTCTCCAGCTGTGTTTTGAAAAAGAAAGAGTAAGCCCTTTTTACTCTGTTAGCAGAAAAGTCTTCATGAAGTGAGGGCTGGGAAACGCAGGGTATTACACCATGGCTTCCACAACCCGGAATGTGTTTGATATTTGAGCAATATTCACATAACCCCATGGTCCAGATGCCACCTGCCTTAGTGCTTGTTTCCATATTGACTGACAGTCAGTGTTTAAGAACAGAGTATCAGCCTTTGCTGACTGTCTGGTGAGGGGAAAATATTGCCCTACAGGCCCCTCTACAAGAGCTGGTGAGAGGCAGGGTGGCAGCCAGCACACGTAGCAGAAAGGCACACTTTAATTCACCAAAGTCATTGTGGTCCCCCAGGCACACAGAGAGTCACTGAGATTGGAACGTACCTCTAGAGATCTCTTGTCCAATATCCATGCTCAGACCAGGGTCAGCTACAGCTCAGGTTGCTCAGGGCCATGTTCAGTTGGCTTTTGAATACCTCCAAGGATGGACATTCCACAGCCTCTCTGAGCAACATGGTCCGGCGTTTGACCACCCTCACATTAAAAGTATGTTTGAATGGAATTTTCTGTACTTTAATTTTTTCCTGTTGCCTCTTGTCCTGGGCACCACTGAGAAGGGTTTGACTCTGCCTTCTTTACTCCCCCATCAGGTGTTTATACACATGGATAAGATCCCCCCGAGCCTTGTGTTCTCCAGACTGAAGAGCCCCAGCTCTATCAGCCTCTCCTCCTATGTCAGGCTTCATGGCTTTTGCTGGATGCACTTCAATACAGCCATATCTTCTACTGGGAAGCCCAGACCTGGGCACAGTAAATTCTGGTGATCTGGAAATACTCAGTTTAAGCTCTCGGGCCACAGCTTGGTGCACACAGCGCAGGTAGGCAGAACGTTGCCTTTCTAAGCTGAGGACCATGTCAAAGACAGATTTAGCACCCACATGGATGTCTCTCTCCTGATAGACAGTGCAATAATGCCTCTGGCTACAGTTAACACCTGTGCTAAGTGAGTCACAGCTGTCCTCTGTGTAGTGCCTCCACATCTCCAGGGTACCTCAGTGCAGCTGTGAGGGTGCACAGAGGGTACTAAAGATGTCCCTCTACTGCACTGCCTGGTTTGGCCCTCCTCTGCACAGGCAGAGCGGGGACACACACCAAGGAGCAGGGTGTCGTGTCCCTGCGGAACTCCATCAACATTGTTCATGGCTAACTGTTGACTAGTCCTAACTGACTGGTTATTCTAAAACTATTATCCTAGCCTCAAGTTAACCTTTTGACTGAAAGTACTTCCCCTTTACCATTCTCCCTTTTGGTTAACTCGCTTCTAGTCCTATCCTAAATTTCCTTGGATGCATGCCATGAACAGAGCTGCCACCACCCCTGCTGGTTCCTGATGAAGTATCTGAGCGGTGACATTGATGGAGAAATGATTGAAGTGCTTTGAGTGCAGTGTTTGCAGTGACTGTCCATAACATGAAGGTGGTAACGCTCAGGATACACCTGTTCATCCTTATGGACCACCTGTCTCTCTGAAAAGGTGCAGCCTGTGAGGCTGAAAAGAGGCAGATGTGAGCTTGCTTATACATGTACTTTCTACTTATATGGATGAAACACCTATAAATGCTGCATTTTGTCTGAAAAAGAAGCCTTACTCCAGAAAAAATAGCCAACCCTCTCCTTCTATTGATATGAAGTAATTAAAATGCTGTTAAAACCACATTAGCAGGATCAACGGCAGTGTGGGGAAACTATCCTTGTGTGAGGCAAGCTGCACTTCTGAAGAAAATGACCTTACATGCTGACCAAGGCCTGCCAATAGCGGTTGGTTCAAATTTTTATGGTCTGTCTCTCCTGTCTCCAGCGTCCCCACGCAGCCTGACATCCCAGCTGCACTGTGTGTGCTCTTCAGCTTTTTCATCCATGCACAATACCACACAGTCTCTCATTCCCTTGAGCTTTCTTCCCACGTGTCCTCTCTTCCCACACCCCAGTGCCTTCCTCCCGCTGCACCGCAGCCTCGCACTCCACCAGCGTCTGAGCCTGATCTCCAGCTCCACACCTGCACCCTCAGGAGTAATTTGGTCAGTGCTGCACAAACCAGAACTTGTGGTATGCAGTCTGTAGAGCAGACTGTCTCCTGACGGGAGAGATAGGAAGGATGAAGGAGTGAGGCAAGCAATCCCCTGGTCTGCAGAGCATCACTGGTCCCCTACAGGTCACCGTCTCTGTTTCATGGGGTTGGGAACCGAAGAGAAGAGACATAGAGGGGACATGTGAAATGAGGGCAACAGCAGAGCCAGGCCAGCACTGAGCCTGAGCTGTGACTGACAGATCTAAACGCGATTTTACTCCTGAAAATAAAATGGCAATGATCACAAATTGCAGATCGCAAATGTAATATTCCAAAACCTGTTTCAAATCTGGAAACACTCCAAGACCAAAAAAAGTGAATTTTTTTTTTCTTATCAGCTAGGATTGCTCTTATTCTTTCAAAACATGTCTTCCTTTATGGAGGTACTCTGAATTAAGAATTTGGCTATAGGAACCAAGCTAAAACAGAAAGGAATAAGTTCCAGAGATTTTAAAACAGTCACAGAGAGAGCAAAGAGGAAAAGGAAGCAAAATGTGTTTGAAATTGAATGTTTGAAATTATTAGTTTATACTGGGGTATAAACTAACTACACTGGAATATCAACTCACAATTCCAGTACTGTGACTACTAAACCCTCTTGGATAGGAAATGCCATGATGCTCTTTTAAAACGTATTTCAGAAGGACTTTACTGATAGAGATGTAAACACAGCAGGTCCACAGAGGCAGAGCAGAAAATCAGCTTTAGACGTTGCAGTAAAATACTCTAATGACCACAAATGAGACGGATCCTAAGGCAGGCGTGATGTTCGGTGTCTGGTGCATGATGTATAAAAATAGACAGTTCTCCTCATAATGACAGGACTAACGAGACGCTGCACTTCTTCCTTTGTTAGAGAGACCATGCAGGATGGATTTGATCTACCAATTACTTCATTCTCAGGACTGAATTAGCAAATATCATCTGCTCCTTCCTGCTTCTATTCCGGAGAACAAAAGACAGAGGTCTTGTTCCCCCATCTCATAGGCGGATTTACAGTCTGTCCCTGCAGTTTACGGATTGAAGAAGTTGTGTGAGAAGATATGTGTATGAAAGTCAGTCAGGAATAGGGCAGGTAATTGGGAGTGGAGATGTGTGAAGTGCTTTAGGGTGGAGATGCACAACTGTTCCTTGGGTAATATTAATTTTCATTTCTGAAAAACCTCTCCCCAGCCACAGACTACCACAATGAATCATTGCTATAATTACTATAGCCTGTTCAGGGTTCCAAATTTTGAAATAGCAAGCCACGTCCTAAGTGATCATGAGTTTAAGATCATTCTTGGAGATTATGAAGCATGATTACCAGACCACAAAGAAAATGCAACTCCGTGATGGAACAGGTCCTTTTCAGTCCTCTGTTTCTAAAATCATATACATTTTCTATCAGTTTAATGGTTCAATCATCCCAGAAGCTGCAAGGGGTACAAATCTGAAGCAATCCAAGGGATGTTATCTATCACTCTGACATTCCAGCACTTTGCCTGTGGACTAATAGAGACCTCATTTCCTGAACTGATGAGCAGCAAGCATTTTTAACTGTACTACCTGGGTCTATAAACGACAGACTAAGTTTCATATTTGCTGATGGTTTTGTTTATATAGAGTCTGTGATTTACTCAACAAAGCAAAAAATGTGCAAAAAGCACCTTCACCAAAAAGTTATCACTATTAATTGTAAGTAAAAATTAAGGGATCAAATAATTTTGTCTCTCAAATGGAATATAAGGCAGCGTATCCAATAAGTTGGACATACTTTGTGGGATTTAAATGAATGTATAGGGTGCAGCTTAATTCAACATTGTGGAGTTTTAAAGAATTGTTAAGACTTGGCTGCATTTTTAAACTCTGACAGCATCACAGTCAAAGCACAATGGGCATAAAAAGTATTTACCATCACGTCAGTCAAAGCGATAGCATGGACTTTTATGACAACCTGTGCATCGCTATGAGCCACTCTCTCAGTTTTCCTCAATCCTTGATCACCTGAATGTATCCAGTACAAAAGGTCTCTTTATTACTGGAAAAAGCGTTAGAAAAAAAATATATATATATAAACAAACAGCCATTTCTCTGGTTTTGCATGTCATGCTCTCCTGAAATGCCGTGGAGCCAGAGGATTACCCTTAGGGGAGGAGTTGCTCCCTGAGCTACCTTTCAAGTCCCCGGTGAGAGCTGATCTTGGACTTCTGTGCTCCAGATCCGGTAACAAAAGGAATGAGGCTACTCAGCCATCTCACTCCAAAGTAGTTTCCTTGCCATCGTGCGAGTGTAATCGAGAAGCATAGCTCTAGAAAATAACCTGTGTCATTAAGAATGTTAAGCTGTATAGCAACTAAGAGTTTATGGCACTGCGAATTGTTTGTACTTTTGCAAATCACTGTAAAATCAAAGATGTAGAGCGTGCATTAATTTTGGAAGAGGCAAATGCTTTCATAAACTACCAGGCTTGAAAAATTAAGCTGCTACTTTCAAGGCCAAATTTTTAAAGGGATGTCAATCTATTTTCCATTAATGCCTTCAGTTATTGGGAGGTGGGTGGGAGGGTTTACCTATAATTTCCCCTCTACTGGGGTAAGGCACAGACCATACATAAGCAATACCATCAGTATGCACAAATTGGCTATGAGGTGCACCATCTGTAGGCACAAATGACAATTTAAAAAGACTTATTCAAACAACTGTGCATGCATAGAGGTAGTATTGGAAAAAATTGGCCCAAGATTTCTATATCTCTTACCAAGGTAAAAACTTCTGTTCAGTACCACACTCCCCTAAGAACTGTGAGGAAACCAAACTTCTGAATGTAATGCAATTTGTCCTCTTTCATTATTAAGATTTAAGTACGATTAATACATTTTGAGGTTGGAGAAGGCAACATATGTCATTACAGACTGGTTAGTGCAGAATGTAAAAAAAAAAATCTGCTAAGTACTGAAATAATGAGAGCATTTTTTTCCTTCCATGTGTAATTTGTCTCATATTCCAATTTATTTCTGTATAAATTTATTGTTGCATATGCTAATACACAGGAATGAAACAAGAAAAAAATAATTAAATGCATTGTAAAACATATGGAAACATACAGATTATGTGATCTTTACTAAAAATCCATCTTAATGATGAAAGCACCATTTAGCATCAACTCAAGAACTGCACTTGTTCATTTATTTATGAGCCACTACTTTCTGTAGACAAAGAAAGTATCTTCCAAAAATAGGAATGCCATATTTTCAAGGCATACTGTATATTTTATTTTTGTAACTAGTAAATGTCAAACAGTATTCATACAGAGTATTGACGCATTAATGTTTTCATTCAACAGTGAAGATACCTTTCCTTGTTACATTATATATTTATGACACACACAGCTGTCAAATAAATTATGTCAAAACAGCTAAAATCAGACCTTGTGACACTTGAATCATAGAATCAGGGCAAATAACCTTTAAAATGAAAGACATATGATGAGAATTAGGAACATTTAATTTGCATAAATGTAATGTTAACAGTCTTTTCCTTATTACATATTTTATGCCTAATTTATAATTGTCACTATATTCATTTCTTAACATCAGCTTGCACTCTATTTTTTTTTTCCTTATTGCTCGCTTTGTTTTGGAATGTGTGAAACACAAATTCTGTAAGAAGCATATGATCAGATCCCCATTTTAACATACTCTGATTAGCACATCTTAAATTTTGTGGAAAATTCTTCATTCATATAGTGTACTATCTAACATTTTGAATTAATTCCTAAAAATGGCTAAAAATTCCTAACACATCTCTGAAAAATACAGGTCCAATTCTTGAAAACAATCTTCTATGGGTATTTTCCTATATAAGTGCAGAGAACACCAAAATGTGCAAACTTGAAGCATTGATTTTCATAAGCTAAATTGGAAGAGGGGAGATTTAGATTAGATACCAGAAGGAAATTCTTTACTGTGAGGGTGGTGAGACACTGGAACAGGTCGCCCAGAGAAGCTGTGGCTGCCCCATCCCTGGAGGGGTTCAAGGCCAGGCTGGATGGGGCTTTGAGCAACCTGGTCTGGTGGGAGGTGTCCCTGCCCAGGGCAGGGGGGGGTTGGAACTTGATGGTCTTTAAGGTCCTTTCCAACCCAAACCAATCTATGGTTCTATGATTGGCTGCCATCTCCTTTCATCTACTGAACCAGCCAGGCTTATCATCACCACCAACCTCCTCCTCAAGCAGCAAAGGTTTGGGGTTCAATTCCAATTTTTGGCTGCCTAGCTGTAGCAGAGATGAAGACTTAGCTCCAATATTAACAGAATGGCCTATACTGAGCTACAAAGCAGCATTCAAACACTGCTCCTCATCCCCAAAGCTCCTGGCATGACCCCGACGGGGCCTCAGAAGGGCAGAGGAGCCAAGGCAGGGCATTTCCTCCAGTCAAGGACACCACAGACAACTGTCACCATGCACCACACCAGAGGCGGTACGCGAATAGCTACAAAAGGCCAGGGGAAGCCTGCAGTGTCGCTAACTAATAAGGTCAATACAAACGACATCAACTCCTTTAGGTCAGAAGGAATGACAACCGGGACACGCCACAGAAGGCTGCATGGAGAATTCACAGATGGACAGGCAATCTCAATTAAACTGTCCTCCCCTCCCATTCTCCTCTGAATTACTGCTCTAAAACCCCTTAATTATCTAAACTCAATTAGTCTTAGAATATTTGAAGCTTCCTGTTCAGACTAATTTCTCTCTCCTTCCTCATTTGGAGTGCTTGACTTGCATTAAAGAACACTTAGTGCCTGTGGTAAGGAGAGCTTTACAAAGGCAGGTCAGGACTTTGGGGTATTCACAATCTCCCCTCTATCCTCCCAGTGCCTGAAAAGATCGTGCACTCGGTCTACGCGTGTATTTATCCAGATGAAATTTCAGCATCTCTGACATGCTTTTTTTTTTCTTTTATACCTTAAGCTAAACATTTTCATTGCTAGTAGCAACTATCATCCACTGCAGCTATTTTCACTCCTAAAGATTTCCGTGTGTACTTCCCAAAATTATTTGCAAAGCAGTAATTTTCTATTATTGCTATTATTATTCCCAGGAACAGAAAAACATGGTGTTAATTCCAACAAAAAAAGAACATCGGTGGCAAAGCAGATAGTAAGACAAGACAATAGGAGGAAGCAGTTAAAAGATTCCCTTTCGTTTCAATGATGCGAGTTCTCTGTGCAGACTGAACCTGCACATTTTCATTCAAAGGGCAGCAATAAAATTACTGCGTTTGGAGCTTCGTCGTGTTTTAGACTCTGCAATGATGGAGACCAAAGTCAAGACTTCTCTCACCTTATTTCCTTCGCTTTCTATTACAGCCTTGTAAGAAACCTCGATCGTAAGGTTTTGTGCCCCTCTTGAAGTCTCAGTACCTCATTCTCCCTACAAAACAGAGATGAATCTAGTGTCTTTTCAAGTGGGGGACCCCACAGGATAAGGGCCCCAACTAGCAGGGTAGACTCAAACCTCCAGGGTTGCCTAGAAATTATTTGATCATTTGCGTGAGGAGCCACACAAATGGTAGTTTCTGTCCCTCCGGCCAAGTTTTAGAGAAAAAAAAAATTTTTTTTAGTTGCAAGCACATGTGTGCATGGACCTGTCAGCTTCATTACCTTGATTCAATCAGATTTTTAGATGCATCTGTCCAAAATATGTACACTGAGTTGAAAATTGGCTACTTTAGTTTAGCTTAAACCTATTCCAAAACTAACCTTAAAACGGTTAGCTTGCTTAACAGGTTGCACTGAATTAATATCACATCTGCACTTAAAGCAGTTCACTGATGCCTCATGCAGGCAAACTCGCACGGATAGGAAACTGAAGCCCAGACAGATTAAAGGCATTGCTCAAGATTAAATAAGAAATCTCTGGGCAAGCCAGAACTGAACCCAGTCTGAGTCCCGATTCAGCACATTAACCACAAAGCTGTCTCCATAAGAGTACTCACTGCCTGGGCTATGGTTGCCGTGTGGGATCCAATGCAAACTGCTTCACCGTGAGCTCTCTCGGACAACCAGACGTCTCATCTGACTAAGGTGTAGCAGCAGGATTACACTTTTCCTGTTTAAGAGGAAACCTCTCTCTCCAGCCCTCCAAAAACATAGACTTGTTCTGGCCTAGAACCGGCTGGAAAACAAAAATTCCATTTTGCAACCATTTTTGAGGTTTTAGTTTTATTGTTGCATTGGGATAATACTGAAATTAAAAAGTAGACTTCTTTTTTTTTTTTTCCACCAAAGCCAGAGAAAAGTCAGGTTAATTAAAAAAAAAAAAAAAAGTTCAGAGACACAAACCTTTCTCTCCCACGTCCCTTAGAAGTGCTGTTACTGAGAACACCACCCATCCCCTGCACTCTCAGATCCTCATATCCTGAACTCTCTTCCCTCCACAAGTTCTATCTCTGAGCGAAGAAGGTTTTGAAGACACCAGTTTCTTTGAAACTAATACCTTTCTACCCAAAGTTCTGTTATGAGCAAGGTATTTTTTCCCAAGTGACATTTCTTTAGGCATGTAACTACAGGAGGAGGAGGAGGCTGTATACTACACTAATCCTGGGCCTCAAGATGCAGATTATAATGCAAAGAATCATTTTGTGCCGTTGATGGTTGAAAATGCCTTGCAGGTTTGCTATTGTGGAATGGCCCATTTATGTTTTCCGGTCACATTTTGTGTTTGGGTTTTTGTTGGTTTTGATGTTTTTCCTCCCTCTTTATAGCTGTTGATAGACAGGGAGATGATGAAGCTTTTAATTTGTTTTGTAGGATTTTTAGGCTTCAATCTAAAATACACTCTTCATAGGTACCAGGCAATAGTGTAACTCCTCTTTCAGGTGAACATCAGTTCATTGTTGTGCCTCTTTCACCTTTTATGGGGAATCCTTGTACAGAATTTGGAAAAACGTAACTGAGGTTCACAGCACAGGTACGTTCCCACCTTCCAGAAGCCCAGTTGGGTTCCAACAGCTCTTGCTGAAAATGCCAGGTTGTCATTTTATCAGAGAAATTTCTGCAGTATTAAATTCATATAAACTTAAAAACCCTATGAGTATGAGAAACACTCACTTTAGCTAAAATACTATTATTTATGCAAATGAGAAAAAACAGTGAATACTGATTTATTTCAGCACCCAGACAGGGATAAGAAACCTTGCAGCTTTTATTTGGGTAAAAGCCTCCTTTCACCAATAAAACATTGTGGAAAAGACTAAAGTAAAGCTAAAACTATATAAACCAAAGTTATTCTAACAGCTTGTAAAGACAGATGAGAGTCATTACATTATTTATGCACACGAGGGTACCGGGATAGACAGGATTAGATGATTTACCCCAGATCAAACAATGAGTCAGTGACACAGTTTTCTGCTGTCCAGTGAAAACACGGATGTACAGTAAGCTGAAAAGAATTCATTTATTCCCCATATCAAAAGGATAAAGGAGAGAGCATTCCCTCTGCTCTCCGAGCTCGTGGTTCCAATAAGTGTTGATAGAACCGAATTGGGCAAGCAGGAAATTAGTTGCACTAGTCACATATGCAAAGCATTTGCTGAAAACAAAAGTCTTGAGTTACTCAATTAACAGCAGTTTTCACTTGCCGAGGCCACAGGCCTCGCTATCACGGCACCAATTTACTCCTTTGCTGCTTTCTTGAGAAGTTAGAAAGGACAGAAGCCGTTCAGTGTCCTTGGCCCAGTGTAATCAGTCAGGACGTTGTGCAATGCCCGAGTCTTGCCTCACGTCTGCGTTCGAACTGCACGGACTGACTCGGTTTCAGTCAACACCAACTCAGATGGTGGGATTTTTGAATCGTTCATGGCTCAGATTTTCGTGGGCTGATAGGATCAACACAGAGAAGGAACAATTCAGCTGAAGGCTTGTCAACCCTCAGAATGCCCTGAAGTGGGCCATATCCTGCCATAAATATTTGCACAAAAATCCTGCTGACCTCAGTGGTGGTTCTCAGTACAAAATGATGGCAGGATGTGGTCACAGTGATCTTTCTAATAATAGGTTTTCCATTGAGATCAATGGACATTGGGCCCCATTTCATCGCCAAAGCTTGGTTCTGAGCTCTAAAGAGAGACATTGTTTTCCTGCAGCAGGGAGCACACAATTGCCAAATTTACTTCTGGCAAAGGCAGGGGTTTATTTTTAATACTGAATAACACCAAAAATGTCTGATATTAATTAAGAGAGTGTCTTCCTTCTGCATATCTCAGAGAAAAATAATCTTCTAATGTTGCTGCTGGAAAGACACACAGAAAACATGAATATATCCATATTTCAAGCCAGACACAAAGTAAGCGAAAACCACTTTTCTGTTACCTGAATGCAATTCTAAGGTGAGTTTCCCATGCATGGAAGGAGCAAGTGCTCAGCTTTTCAGAAGAGAAGTCAACTTAGTAGAGGTGTTGAAGACCCAGACCCCCAAATAAGTTCCACACAGCCACATTCCTAAGTCTGTAGGCAGCACCTTCACTCCTTGTTCCCTGAGCCCATCCCTCCCTTGGTGTTCATGACAGCTTTGATGCCTCTATGTAGAAATCCTTATCTCCAGGATGCTAAAGGATGACTAAATGTTTTCCAGTGTTTTAATTCATTATCTCAGTTCAACTTTTAACTGATTTTCATCTTGTGGTTCTGCTATAAAGATAAGAAGCAGCCTGCCAGGGAAATAAGCATTTCACAGGTTAACAGCACAACTCTTCTAAAGAGGAAGCAGGTTTGTTTTCTGCCTTATTTTCTGGAAAATGTTAAAACAATCAAATGAATGAGAAGCAGTGGAGAACAAGTTGTAAAGGAGCTAATTTCCTGCTCGCAGCAGCTCTGATAAATTTCAATCTTGGCTGACAGGGGCTGTGGAGAGCGAGGGGAGGGACGGCTCTCTTCCTGGAAAGCCAGACAGGATAGGATTGATTTGAGACATCTTCATTGCCAGAACAGCCGGTATTGGCTAATCATCAGAAAACAGAGACTTCAACCTACAGGAAGCAGAGAGCAAGGAAGACGTCTGAATCAAACCTTCAGGTTCCAAATATGTAAATGAATAAAATAATAACAAAACAAAACAAAAAAAAAGGCCCTACTCACACACAAGCCTTCCTGGAGGCTGACAAATGCCAAAGGAAGTGCCAGTGCCCTGACTAACAAAAGAATCCTGAAGCGCTGCAGGCTCCGGTGCCAGCAGCGGCAGAGCCGGCACCCAGTGAGAAGTGGGTGGCTGCCTGACACGGCTGCTGCCGGATGGAGCGGACAACTCAGCATGAATCACGGGGCAAAGGATTCCTTCAGTCCGGGAGGAATCGGTACAATACTCAGACTGCCTGATGCCTTTTTTTTTTTTTTCTTAAGTACTCCTGACTTTGAGAGACCAGCCGTTTCCTTCCTGATGTGCTCTGTGGGTGTGCAGCCGGCAGATGACTCCTCACTGATGGCACTGATGTGTGTATGTGAGCGAGCGCATGAACGCTGTAGTGAGAGGTCCCACACTGAAGCCCCCCGGGGACTGAACACCCCCCCACACACCTGGGGAGCCCACACAACCACCGCTCTGCCTGGCTACTAACAGAGCAGATCTCCCACCATCGCTCTCTCAAGGGGATCCCTTCACCCAGGTCACGCACTTTAGACACACACATACTCACATGAGATTACTACTAGTCAATCCTACAGCAGATTTAATACTCTTGGAAATCCTTCCCGGAAGGAAGAATGTCTCCATCTCCCTGGCCACAAGGCTGGAAGTAGGGCAGAGGGTAACAGAGTTTTCTTACACCCACAGGAGCTCCTTAATTAGGGTTACAGGCAAAGATGTCCTTGGTTTACTGACTCCTCTTGCCCCAGAATGGGGAGGGGAAAAGCTCCTATGAGGCTGAGCATGTATGTTCACTCTCATCTCTGTACGTCTGGGAACTATTTGAACCAGACTATCTTGAATCTGGGGAAGCACTTGAAATTATTCTCACTGGCCATTCAGACTTTTGGTCTCTCTGTGCACCCCGGGTCTGCTTTCAGAGGTAAGGCCAACATAATAACAAGCTTATCTTCTCTAGATACTTGGAAAGGTAGGACATTGACCGCAGTCTCAAGACATGAGACCACCACTGTGGAAGTTAAGTCCAAAAGACTCACCGAACATTTCAACTCTGCTCATTGCTATTACGTCTTGATTATTCCTTTAGATACATTTTGATTTGTGCTTTTCATAGAACGAGAAAGAGAGATTAAAAACACAGCCAAAGGAAAAGTGATTTTTAATCAGATATGTACTGTTACAATACTACTGACATCAGTTGGGAGTCTTAGCATTTATTTCAGAGGGCTCTACATCAGCTCTATCACCCACTCGGAGGCTACTCTGAGAAGAAACCGCTTTAAAAGACAGACTCTCATATGTCTTACAGGACTGCCTATATGGAGAGAAAAAAATCATAGAATGGTTTGGGTTGGAAGGGACCTTAAAGGTGATGTAGTTCCAACCCCCCTGCCATGGGCAGGGACACCTCCCACCAGACCAGGTTGCTCAAAGCCCCATCCAGCCTGG
>JAOXJK010000012.1:134464910-134493980 GCA_025774025.1 Xenus cinereus | reverse complement strand
GTGTCCCTGCCCAGGGCAGGGGGGTTGGAACTCGATGGTCTTTAAGGTCCCTTCCAACTCTAACCATTCTATGATTCTATGTTTCATGCATTTGGAATTCAGGAATGTAAAATCTGAGCATCTGAGCACACATAGAGGAATCAAAGTGAATGGTTAGATTTTCAGAATTGCTGACTAAGAGTAGTAAACTCTTAGTTGGTTTCACTGATTGAAAGCTGGTAGTAAGAGACACTTCCTTGAGACTCAGCTGGTGTGTGGTGGATCTCTCACACCTTTAGACATGCATCGGGAGGGAGCTCAGCACTTCTCAGGACTCTGCCCCCATTGCTAACACGGCACAAGCTTGTCACTGCAAGCCCAGTTAATTAATAAAACTTCACATTACTCTGAAAAATCCCTAGGGATGTTCAGGTAAATAAAGCTGGAAGGCACAAAGATAAATGCTTGCCTCAGGAGGGCACAATAACTCAAACCCTTAATCTTCCTGGCTGTAATTCACCTCTGCGTGGACCGTGAGACCAGGGCTTGCGCCGCTGTGAAGAGACACAGACTTTGTACAGTCTCTTTGCTACGGGGTGAGTTTGGCTCACTTTGCCCTTCAGAAGAATAAATATGGTTTATTCTATTCTGTTCTATTAGTTTGTAATAATGGTAGTTGGGCTAGATGATCATTGTAGGTCCCTTTAAACTGAACTATTCTATTCTATTCTATTCTATTCTATTCTATTCTATTCTATTCTACTCTGGTGAAGCTAGTTGGGATGGTTTGGATTAAGGTCCTATATATTTTCATAGTAATTCTTCCTCAGAGCCAGAGGGAAGCCAGGGGACAGTCTATACAAAGAAGCATTGAGCAAAGAGTTGAAATTTATAGCAAACTCCAAAACTTAATCTAGAAGGTTTAGGGTCTTTCCTTACGTTTTCAACAGAGAATTGAGCAGCTGTACATCAGTTGACTCTGCAGCTGAAGCTAACACACCACCACCAGTGATTTGCAGAGAGCAACTCGGGCAAGACTCTAAGCAATGGCCAGCCCACCAGCAGAGTGACCAGTGATCTCCTGGCAGTCAGTCGCCAGGGCATGAGACCTGATGGCATGTCATCCCAGTCACCTGAAGACAGGCAACGAGCAATCACCAGTTTTAGTAAACGTCAGTATCTCAGAGGAGTGGTGGTGGGGAAGAATAACTGCATCAGCAGTGAAGCAACGTGCCCTCCTAGGCCAATGGTAAAAAAGGAATGACCCTCCTTCACCCACGACCCCTGGTTCTGTACAGCAGTTCCAGTCTGACAGACCACCAACAGGTGCTTTAGAAGCAGAAAGGACAGCTATGTTCATGGGTCCCTTGAACACTCCATTCTGCTGAGGAACAACTATCCTAAGTGGTGACACTTGCCAGAAGGGGAATCCAATTTACAGTGTATATTCTCCAAAATAGAAAGAAATTTAGCCTAATAATATAAGGTAAAAAACATCACAGGAACATTACAAGTATCCCAAAGCCCAGTGTTGGAAGGTTAGGATATTTAGATTTATGATAAATGTTTTAAGGGAAGAAAGGTATTTCATCCCTGATTCTGCCCTGAGAGACAATCAAGCAGTAATCACAGCATTAAGACATTTTGAATTTTTAAATTGACAATTTTTTAAATGGCACTGAAGGTCTTTGAGCTAATGGTACATAAATGTCCATCGCAAAACAGCCGTTGAGCTGTGGAAAAGTTATTCCTATTGAAAGCAGTGGATAGTGGAAGTCATTTTGATTAACACAACAAAATTGTTAATTTGATGCAGAGGATTTCATCAAGGGCTAACATTACAAAGAATCTAAAAAGCATCTGTGCTGCTCCATTTACAAGATCATTCAGAACAAAACCGAAAGTCTCCTGGTAGATGCTATCTTTGCTGAAGACCCTATTTTTAACAATTTCATTAATCAATTTATCTCCAAACGTTCAGAAAAAACATTTAGTCACCAAAGAATAAATACTGAACTTAGTAGAAAAGATACCATTTACTCAGTTTGCAGTTAACTAGAGATCTCCATTCAGCTGTGACACACAACTGATGTTTCTACAATTAAAGTACAATGTAAATAGTTTCTAAAGTGTTAATAAATTACTAAAACTGTTTGAAGAATTTATTAATCAAATGTTATAGCCTGTTACTGAGTCCGAGGATGTAATGAGTAATCTGCAATCAACTACGCTGTCTGAAATGAATGCGCTTGGGACAATGTACAGAACTTATTTCTCCTGTGTATAACAAGCTTCTCACAGTTACTAATCAACCCTTTACAAAGCATTTACGAAAGCAGTCTCAGCAGAACATGTACAGAACACTTCTGGTCATCTGTAGGACAAAGTAGGGAATAACTCCAGGTGTCACCCGTAGCTGAAAGGGTAAACCCTCCCCATGCCTCTCTCCTGTTGTCTTCTAGTAGTGTGGAATGACCAAGACCAGAAGAAAAGCCTATCAACTTCTTAACACAAGTATGCAGAGACATAAAAATCACTCCATGAGCCATCTCATCTGCTCTAGGCAGCTGCTTTGGGCAGAGAGACAATGAGAGTCCAGGCAAACATATGTATGTAACTGCTGCTGAAAGCAGGATGCTTAGCATTAGATTTTGCCTGTACGCTCCAGCTGCACAAGGCACCCTTATACTTCTCTCCTCTCTCTGCTGCTGAGATGGCCGTTATGGCTGTGGCACATTCATCAACCTTTTAGCTTCTATAGTTGATTTAAGTCTTTGTGAGGTCTTTGCTCAACTCTTCCATGTTGCTGGTAGTGTTCGTGTATGGCAACAAAGATAGAAGGAAAAAGTCATACGTGTTGCCACATAACTTGATACTGATATGATAGCATAATCTGACACAATTGATGGCAACATCTAATTCCAGATCAAATACTCAACCCATCAATTCCTCTGCCGCATCTGTGTGCTCACACACTGTACGGTACACCAGAATTGGGACTCAAACATGGTACACACGTGTCCCTCCACTGTCATCACCCAGCTGCCACAGAGGAAGATTTCAACACCAAATGAATCACAGCTCAAACTGGAAATGCAGACTACTCTATAGTGGAAACAAGAAAAAGTTTTGGAAAAATATTACCAGTTGTTCCTCTTCGATCTGAGCTAAAGGATACCTGTGGCTTTGAAAATGTAGCAAACCATAATACTAACTCATGACAACTACTAGAGGGAGAGACAACCCAGTGCACTTAGCCAACATACATCCACCTTCTCTGAATATACGGTGCTCTCACTGACCTTGGCAGGCATTAAAAAGCATACAAAACAAAGTATGATAAATGGAAGAATATGATAGCTCTGCTACAATGCTGTTACTGCAAATGGCTATCTTGAACAGAAAAAAAAGGATAAGTAAAGCCATTAGAAACAGTATGCGCTGGTATACGGCTTCCTGAATATACTGTATCAATTATAACACACTGTTTTTAAGAATCCATAATGTCTCACTATTCCATGCACAAAACTACAGATGCGTATTACAACTAATGTTACAATAGAAGATATCTAAAAGAATAGTAAACACAGTTACCAAAGAATGGTAAACACAGTCAATACCTCATGCCTGCTTCCTAATAATTTGTACCTAAATGTATATAAAAATATTATATAAAACCACTATAGAAGAATTGCATGAACGTTCTTTGAGTGATGGCAGCTGAAAGATTTTTGTGCTGAGTGGCAGATCTGTCATTATTGAATGTTATAAATATATATCTGGCATATAAAAGATCATCTATGAGATTCCCTGGAGAAAAAAGCTAAGGAGAAACTGTGGTGTAGTTCATTCTGAATATGAGCAGATCAAACTCATCACGTTCAATGGGTCGACATCACACTTCACTCTGCTCACTGAACTTGCTGTAATTCTAAATTGGGAGAAACAGAAAAAAATGTATTATAATGTTTTCCTAGATTGCCACGTAAAATTAGCAGATGAAGCAGTGCTAGTTTGCAAACGACACTGTTATAAAGCCTATAAATCAGAAAGTTATTTATGATGAGGATGAACCACATAAAGCAACAGATGAGTCTCTTACCAACTTATCAACATGAAAATTAGAATTACATGACATTATCCTTGGAGGATGTGGATAAGATCATCTTTGCATTTCCAAACAACAGCAGAGATGAAAAGAAACCATGAAGCCCTTGTGACTCTACCTTTCTGCCAGTGAAAGACTATTTCCTGCTGTGGGCAGAAGCTGAAATGTAAATTGGAATTAATCACTTTCCATAAACCTCCAGCTCCTTCCTATCCGGTTCCAGCCCATCCCATCCCATCCCATCCTATCCCACCATTTTTATTTCACGTAAACACACAAAATTCCTGCTGACCTCAGCATCTTAAAAAGGCACAGGAAGAGTACATTGACACTGATTGTTACAGTGTGGTGCTGTTATTGCTCTCATGCTCCTGTCCGTCTCCTCTTATCTCCAGGTGTTAAACACAAGGAACACATAAAAACCCCCAAGTCACATACTTTGAATACTCTGAAGTGGCATCAGCAGCATATATACACTGTACATAACTACATTTAAAATTTGAGGCTGTGTGCAAGCCTTTTATACTAATCTGCTAAGGCACTATTCAGAGTTTTGATTTGCTTAGCAGCTCTGGTAGAAACATGGGATCAGTTCCCAGAAAAGTGGGCTTCTGACCTTTTCACTTTGAACATTTGTCCTAGATTTCCCATGTCCCATTTCCATAAAATGGGAAAGCTAGTATGTAACTATCTTACAAGAATGCTAGGAAGGTTAATTAATGTCTATAAAGAATGCAGACATTTTATAACACAACAATCATCCTAATTCATCTAATCAGACACAGACAAAGTATACAATAGTCATCCCAATTATTTTTGCCCTGTAGTTATCATTTAGTAAATTTTATTTTATTTTATTTTTTCAGGGCAAAAAAATGAAAAATGTCGAAAAGCTCTGAAGACAACATGTTTTTCTGGTCAATCCACTAGACCAACTGTGCCAACTCACCTTAACTGGATAAATCAGTGGAAAGTGATTTTGTCCATAGGCAACTGTAATTTAATTAGCAAAATATAAAGTGGAGAAAAAAAACCAACCAAAACCACAGACCATGATGAGTTTAATGTCTCTTGGAGAAGGCTCTGAGCCAAGCTCTAGGCATGTTTGGAATCATAAATAAAACCATGGGAAAGCACACTACTTGTAATGCATGCTCAGTTATGCTGGGATTGCAATGGAAAAGGCTCACGGGTTTATGAGGAAGGCCCAGGTTTATAGCCTTTTAACAAGGAAAGCAAGGACTATTATTGAGCAAGAAAATGCATGTTCAAGCTTCAAGCCCCAACTTCTGAGCCAAGCCTTCCTTCTCCCTCTACATCTCTCTTCCACCTCGTGCAATTCCTCTCCCCTCTTTCTGCTGGTGAGTCAACACAGCACACTACAGTGCAGGGTAGAGGCAAGCTTATTAGCTGCAAAAAAATATGCTAAGAATTCAAAAGTGTTTTGGTTGGAACAGTACAGTGCTGTGTGAAGCAGCTTTGAACAGCCCAGGCGGAGGAACGGAGTGTAGTTTCAGTAATGCAGAACTGGATATGAGTGAATTTGCCTCACCTAGGAGCTACCTGAGGTATTTCTAGATGATATTACCCTGTCCAGTGGAGAATACACCCAGATTAATGCACCACAACCCATTGCTTCTGGATCTTGCGTAGAAGACCAAGATGTAGTTGCTAAAGGGGAGAAGGTGATGGGAAGAGCGAGCCAGCAGGAAAAACTTGATAACTGCAGTCCAGAGGCTGAGGACTGGATGTAGAGAATAGACAGATAAAAGCTTTCTGCACAAAAGGTTCACTGGGCAACTAAGATTTCCCCCGACTTTAACAAATGGTTGTCAGCATCCAAGAAGCCCTCCAGACTCCACCCTACCCCCGCTGTCCGTCTCACCCTGTGAATTTGAATGGCATCAATTGCTGAAGAAATAGATTCAAAGAAGACGGGATTTTCAGATTCCAGATTTCCACCGTACTGCATTGCTTTTACCAAGGAAGCTGCAAGAAAACAAACACACGAGCACTGATGAGGCAGCGAGGATATATAAACCGCCATGTTAAAAACTTTGCTGTAAACTGGTACTTGCCTTTGCAGTGTGCTAGCAACACATCGATGTGCCTGTTTTTACAGTCCATGTAAATCTATACGTGTGAAGACATGACATTCATTAAAAAAAAAACAAAAACCAAACCTATTTAAAAAAACGACAGAGAATAAAATACACCAAAATAACATATTCAAAGCCAGCAGGGAGAAGTGCTGCTGTTGCAGCTATGCTGCCAGCAGCCACCAGAGCGAGCCCTTCTATAATGCAAACACCATAAACCCAGACTCATTTCCTCCCCCCTCCTCAAAGTACCTGACGATTAAATCTGAATTTGATTTAAAAACTTGCATTTTTTTACTATATTTTTAGGCTTTTTTTTTTTTTCCCCCCACTCCTCATTTTTCAGCAAGTTTCCCCATTTCCTCGCCATATACTTATCTACCAGCCCATAAAGGGATGAATCGGACCTGGGGAACTTTGAGATTTCCAGCAGTCTATCAGAAAATCACCGTAACCATCATACTCCATTCCGCAGTAAGTTGTTCTTTATTCTGTCTTTGAAAATGTTCAAATTCATGGAGACTAAATAGTCAATAAGCTAGAAAGTAAAGAGTAGGGCTTTTTTTTCTGGAAGACGAGGAACTTCCAAAGCAGTCCCTGCTTCAAGAAATGTTTAAATAATCCGTGTAAAGTGGAATGATTCTGAGAGAAGAGAGTCGATGACAACTACATCAGAATACCCTATATTTTAAAGGTTTACTCAATCTAAAAATTCCTCCAACTCTAGCAGCAGTGCCGACATTTCGGGAAGGAGTGTAACAATATTGAGTGTGTTCCTGTTCTGAGTAACTCAGTTTTGGACCAGCCATTTGCTCAGAAGCTGCACTCCCAACCTGTGCACTTTGCAGCCCACAACGGACAAACCTCTCACAAACATGTCAAACAGGTTTTTTAATATAATTTTGTAGTTCTGAGGTCTCTAAGATCTTTTGGTAAAGGGTTTCACAATTACTGTTTTTAATTAATGCTTTATTGAATGCCCTATATTTTGAGGGGAGATGTAATAGAGACGAACTCCCACTAACTTTATTTTTCCAATTTTCTTTTTGACAACATCCCCACCTATATGTGTAGCTTTGATTTAACATTTTTAAGGCAGAACTTACTTCCCTACTTAATCACTGCAGTAAATTGAGAAAATGGTTAGGGTAAGAAAAGGCCTGGGCTGAGACCCAAGCTTAAATCTAGTCTTTATCTTACTCAGAAAAATTATATGAACCAAGCCTTGCATACTCACTTAAATCTGCACCCACTACACAACTATTAAACGCCAAACCCAATGGAAATGTAAGAAATCGCATTTGAACATAATTTTTCACCCACTATACAGAACTGTTCATTATGTGGTGACTGGTTTTAGTCTTCTGGGAGCTTCTGCAATGCCTGAGGAACCCAGCCTGCTGGGTATGTAACCCACAGGAGAAATCATGGAGATCATTAAGACCTCTGGCTTAGCAGAAAACTGGACATGCGGATAAAATCACAGAATTAAAAGCTGAAATTGTAAAGGGGTAAATCCACACATGGCTGCACTCCAGCTGTTGTAACTGACATGACAGGGTCAAATATCACTTAAACCAGCTTTAAAATAAAATAAATTTAAAAAAATAGTTCAGAAACTCATCTCCATTACATTCCAATACTTACATTTGCACTGAATGCCACCTAAAATCTTTAGAACTATTTTTTATATAATTTTATATATAAACACAATGCAGTTTAATGCCAAATCTGTGTTCATCTTTTTCACAAGCGACATGGTTATCCAGTGATATAGGTGAGGTGACCAGCAGCTGGCTCCAATAACTTGTATATGTAATTATATTTCTATGTAAAGAATTTGTCTGATGTCACGAGTACCTGAAGCAGCACTGAGACTCCGGTGTAGTCAAAGAAATTCAGCCCGCTGCAGTCTAATATCAAAACACGCCACTCACTGTGACGGGGCTGCAACGACTCCCCTGCACATTTGATAAATTAAGAACTTTAATTATAAGGGAGAATAGGCAAGAAATGCATATAAGAATAATGACAGTTTAACAAAATAAGTCCAAACTATCACAATAAAAATTTTACTGTTATGTACTGGGGTATCAGTCAAGCAAATGGCACATTTTAGAAGCACAAATGAAGGACGTTCAGAGCAATGGGATGAAGTGTTGACTGGCAGAACATATTATTCATGAGATGTTTTCAGCAGGAACAGTCTCTCAAGAATTAAACAATTGCTTCTTCAGATTTGAATTTATGTTAAAGATTTAACTGTGCGAGTTTTTGTTTGGTTATTTTTTTATATAGTATCATGTGTTGATGCTGGAGAAAAAAAGGTCTTATACTCTTCAACTTCAGGGCATCTTGTGGTTAAACTAGGCAGACTCCATACTAAATGCTTCCTGAACTAACACATAGATAAATGATTCCTGGCTTTCATAAAGGGAAAACCAGAAAATAAAGCACATCTTATTTACATTGCTCTGTGAACAAATGTTAGTTATCATAATGCACAAAACTCTTAAAAAAAAAAAAAAAGATGAAGTAAGGAATTCTGACTGTAAAGATGGGTTAAGCTAAATGGTTTTGACAGAGCAGAGGAAAAGATTTTAAACTCTTGAGGGGACTTAGAATTTTCCCATGGTGTAGATTTATCATGGTGCTAATCCTTTTCTGACAGTAGCCTGAGAGCCAGAGCCTTTTGGACTTGCACCTCCAGAGATTTACTGCCTTTGTACTGTCCAATGTACATTAATAGGTAAGTACCAAACAAAAATACAGGATTTAAAAGGAAACCTGCTGCCTGATATTACTGTGATGGAAACCAAGAAAGGATTTGTGAGATCTGCTAGGCTGCTCACCGTAATCTTTTCTATGCACCTCCTCTGCCTCTGAAAGGAAAGAACATAGTCTTTCTCCCTATTCCTTACTCGTGGTACCTTCCCACCCAGATGGCACCAGGCACTGCTGGAGAGGCTGCCTGGCTTCTGAATGACGAGGGCAGTAGGTACGGACCTGCTGCCCCTCTGAACCAATGGACAAGGGCAACAGCAGCTGTTTAATTTGGTGCTGATACAGACCAACGGCAAATTGGTATTCCCCAGAAGGAGAAAGGAAAGATTTTGAGGAAGATGTACATTGCTGCGCCCTCCAGGACAACTGTTGTAAGGATTAAGGTTTATGCTTTCCTGCTCTCCTCCTTCCTAAAAAATTAAGCCCCATATTTTGTTTTCTGTTTTATAGTGACTTTTCATTTTAAAGCTCCCATGAAGACTAACCATAGACTGGTTGGTACAAGGAATGACAGAGCGTTTAAGTCCTCAAGGCAAGACTTAAGGAATCAGAAAGGAGGTGTTCTGCTGTCTGTCACTTCTGTAACTCCAGAAACCAGGTTATCCAAAAAGAAGACTGAAATATGCACTGCCAAGACCTTCCAAAAAATCTCCTCACATTTAAAGTGCTTTACACTCTTTCAGTATTTTACAGTGTAGCCCTGAATAGTCTTCGGTAGCCATTATCATTGTGTTGCTACGTGTTACAGCAGAGCATTTTGTCACCCCCAAGTAAACTAAACACTGCAGTATCATAAAAATGTCATGAGTCTAGTTAATACATGTAAACATTCAGAAAACAGCCCCCAAATCAGATTCTCTACTGTGGCCTTAATGCTTATAAGTGTTTTAAATAAACACAATATTTTAATTCCATCCACAATGAAGTCATCTGTATAAAGTATCTTCTGCAAAAGGTTGCTACAGCTGTCCCATGGGAACGTATGTGCTCTGGTTTGATTTAAGTGTTATAAAACGTGGGCCGAGTGGAATTGTCCAGCTTAATCCCTAATTGAAAGCAAACCCTTAGGTTTTTTCTTTATTCTGTCAGGTATCGATATACTGCACAATATCGATGGCCATTGTGTCACTTGATGCTTTGTGAGATTTTCTCCAAAGTGTCTTTAAAAAGCCCAAAGTTTTAACATGGCTCTGATCTTATCCTGTTTTTACTTTTCCATGCTAAAATTCGAGTCCTGCTGTCAATGCAAAAAAACCAAGACCAGAGCTTAGCAAAACAGCCCCTTAGGCCTCTGTCTGAAGACAATCCAGGCAGCGATGCGGGAAGCGGTTCCCCCGACTGTGTACCTGTCCCCAGTACGCACACAGTGGTTCACGAGAAATAAGCAGGGACACCTACAGAAAAGGTATTTTCATTCTTAAAACGTCAGTCAAGAACAAAATAAGTAAGACCTGTTAGGCCAAGGTTAACAGAGCTTTAACAGTGTTTAGCACTCATGCTTTGCTGAATGCGTGGTCTAACTGAAAACATTAGTTTCTAGCCAATTTGAGTTCACCTAGAAATAAATAGGAAAGCGTGGAACCATTTTGCATACTTACATCCATCTTGGTTTTAATATCATTTATAGATAATAAACTCACCATGACAACTTCCATTAGGAAATGAACAGAGCAATGTGTTCTGCTCACACTGAAATAAAAGCAGCAAACTATTAACATACCAAAGAAAACTAGTCCGATGCATAGTAACCAGAGAAAATCAATGCAATGCATAAGAATTCTGCTTCTCAGCATGAAAGTTAACTCCTTCTCTCCGGAATCATGTTGCATGCAGCGGCCTATTGGATCTATAATATTTGCTGAGTATGTCTCTCAGTATTCTTCTAAACTTATACCAAACTGCTATCTTGCTATTCTTTTTAGTTGACTCAACCTCTGTCATGTTTGGATCCTCTAGAAAGCATATTATGAACCCTATGCTTTTAGGAAAGCAGAGGTTGAAAGATAAGTGGTCAAAAGATGGGGAAGATAACTTTGAAAAGACAAATTCTAGCCATTGATTTTATAAAATTAACTTTTGATTCATTTTCTACTTGCTGTAGTCTCATCTGCTATGCTAATATTTTAGTGACAACATTTTTGACATGTAAATTTATTAAAGAATTACCTTATCTTGAGAATTTTTTTTAAATGATTATTTCAATATGAGTTAAACCAGAAATACAGCAGAGAACCAAAATCCAAAGTACAAGTTTTTTCACTCCCATTATGGGCTATAGAAAGACCTTTATTCCACCCAAAAAAATTATGCACAGTATTTCAGGCAGTTGTACTGCCAAGTACCTTACCGAAGAGCCAAAGGATAAAATCTCCTTCCTAAGTAACTTATAAATTAACTTATTAAATTAACTTATTAACTTATTACACTTATTAAATTAACTCATAAATTAATTCCATGCAAATCCTAAGTAATTTCTCACTGTTTGGGGGTTTGTTATCGTACTAATCCAAATCAGTTAGCCTAGCAGAACACGGGAAAAAAAGCGGTATAATTTCTGAGCTGAATTTCTGAAGAACGAGGAGAAGCCACCCATCAAAGTAGATGAGTAGCACAGCTCTTTGGAAAGAGACAGCAGAGGTGGTAGACACACATTGCTGAGCATTTTCTTAACAACCCGTCTGAAAAATGGCTGTGATTCTCTCAGCCCAGTTTGCCAAACTGGATGAAATTGCCTACAGCAAGCATTGTATGGTATTGGATTGTCTTCATTGTAATGACAGAAAAATAACGAACTTGGGTGGGTAGGTTTTTTTTTTCCCTTTTAGGGACCATTGTAGGAAACTGTAGTAGTTATGCACAGATAAACTTGAAAAATACTATGCTTATGGAGATTTTCTCCAAAACAGAGTTATACATAATCTTCATACTGTTTACTTTTCCAGTAAAATCAGTGCAGAATATTAAAAAGAAACACTACCTTTGAGAAAAATTTTAGCCATTTTGTACCTTCTTCCTAATTCTCCTGGAATTATTTATAGTCAGAAACAGAAATTAGGTGTCTATCTCTTATGGACTCATCTCCAGAAAAAAAAGAAATTGCAGTTTATTCAAGTAGATGTGTAGTTACTCATTGTATTTTTAAAATCACAGCCTTATATTAGCTGAGGTTATGTAAGTTCTGCCAGAAATTTTGAAGAGCTTTGGATCAGTACTTTACTGTCTCGTACAGGATCATTTACAGAAATAGTAGGGATATTCTTTTCAAGTGATAATAAGAAAATAATCCATACTGAATCTGATTAAGATAAGGATTAGCATTATTCTATTCTAAATTAATCACTTGCAATATTACCTTTTTATATCTGTTTCAATATCTGATTGTATTCTCTCAGAAATGCAAGGAAAGCAATCATGATCTTCAACACTGTCATCATGATTACTGAAACACGTAGCACATCCTACCTTGTTTACATCTTCACATGCCTGGCTGCTTGTGCTGTCCTTCTGGATTATCTTTATCAGGTCAGCGTGAAATTTCTTGGCATTCAGAAAGACTAATGGGTTGTTGACTGAAACTATCTTTACCTGTTTTAGTGATTCCTGTGGAATGAAATAAACAATGCAGAAAAGATTATCTTGGGTTTGGAGACTAAAAACCAAAGAATTTCTTTAAAAGTCCCCGAAATTCCTGTAAATCAAGCTAGAAGGAGCTTTGGATTGTGAGAATGATTTAACGTGTATCTGTCTTGATCAGTCTTCACGCAGAATTGAAATAAAAAAAAGGAAATATAAGTAACCTGACATAAAATTATCCTAAATTTGAGTTAGTGTGAAAGAATAATCATATTCATTACAATGCATAGTACTGAGAGCTATTAGCTGGCACTGTTAGACGTTATTAGTGTCACTGTTTCAGTTGGTATGATCCCCAAACATAGGCAAGACAAGGTTTGCAGACACGGAATATCTTTTATTAGACAAACACACACACTAGAAAAAGTACGCAAGGTTTTGGGAACACTGAAAACATTCATCTTGGTCATCTGAAGATGACCTTAGTATAACAGGGATATGCGTCCACGGAAATACATAGTGGATCCAGACCAAGCTTGAGTGACACATTTAAAATGTTGCCAGCATGTGTCTACCGTTTATAACCAACACAACAAATAATCCACATAAAAACTATCAACAGCCCCCAATTCTGCATCTATACTTACTTGAGTAAGTTTCAACCAGTTTACCAGCTACCTTCAATGAAACTGTGTAACCCCAAACACAGACGTTACATAGCAGAACTATTTCTGAAGGACATCAGATAAAGATCAGAAACCCCCAGGTACCAGCGGGGAATGTATCCCACAAAACAAGCACTATTTCTCTCATTTAATAAGACAATTAATATCTATATACAAATATAATGGGTATCATCAGTCACAAGCTCAGTTGAAATGCTGGTTTTGCAGGTCAGTAGAATTAAGCTAACTCTACAGAAATCTCCATTTTCCTTAGGTTGTGAACTGTCTCTCTTTTTCTTAGGAAAATTAGGTCTGAGAGACCAAATTCAATATGGACTACAGCTGCTTTGATTTCTGCTTCTTCTGTTTCAGACTTGAGGACAAGTCTGTCGGTCATTAGGGTCTTCTCCTTTTTCCAGTTGTACTATTTGACCTAGTAAAAGATATTACATCCATTTATAAAATTCTTTATGTACATTCCAACAAATAACTGTATAGAACTTTTATGCATCTTGTGTCGTAAACAGGAATAAGCAGAATCGTGTGTGGCAAGTAAAAGTTACAGTAGCATTTTCTACTTTTTCTACCTGACAAGCACACATGTAACTAGAGAATCTCAAATAACCACAATAGCACTGCTCATAAGCACTAGTTGCCAAAAAAGTAATAGGATTAATTTGCCTTTCAGGCATGTCTTTTATGGAAGCTAGGGATCTCTAGGTTATATGTGGAAGTTCAGAGCGTTCTCCTTCCAGGTGAGAGGAAAAGAGGATCCTTGAATACACCACCTGAACATCGCACAACAGTGATTCCCACTAGGTATTTTCACATGCAAAACACGGTGTTGCTGAGTGTCGGTTTCAACAGTCACACAAAAAAAAATAAATATGCCCACTTTGGAAGAATGAAAGTAGGATGAGAGACACCATTCTGCTGATTTTAACGGGCAATCACTGCAGCTGACAACACCTCAGCAGGTCAGCAACAGACCGTGAGGGCAGATCAACAGATCTGATTCCAAGAAGTTCTCCAAAAGGATTGCAGTCCGCAGAAGTGCTATATGCAATAAACTATGCTATCACTAAGTGCAAAAAGGGGTCTGGATACAGAAAATATCCATTTACTACTTGAATAAAATATCTGATTTATGTGAGTATCAGCTCTCAAAAATGAACTACTTGTGACAATGGGTGACAGGAAGTGAAAACCAAGAATTCACAAGAGAACATAGGTTCAAAAAGCCCCTCTTCTTAACAGAAGTCAGAGACACATAACAAGGTCACGCTCAAACACAGACAATTTTTTAAGTAGCTCAGAAAAGTGTGGGATTGCATTGAAGACACACGGTTTTCCCAACAGACCTTCAAGCAGAACAGGAATGGAAATCTTCACCACAAACCACACAAACTACCTCCTTTTTGTAGGCTGCTATTCAGACTTCTGGGAACCAGATGATCTCTCAAGACACCACCGCAGCGACCATCATACAGACTAAGGAAACATTTCAAACATCCAAAACTGAGGCAATGAACCCCAGACTATAGGGGGTTTTGCACAATTTGTATAGGGACTTTGCGCAATTTACCTATGAGTGTGATTGTGGCAAATATCACATCACCAACATACCTCAGTCAGTCAAGTGGCAAAGCCTAACTAGCAATTAAAATGACTAAGATTATATGAAAGAAAATTCTAAAATAAGGGTAAAACAGAGGGCAAGATATGCTTGAATGAAGAAATGCTCCTACATCCCACAAATTCCTTTATAAATGATGCTATAGTCAGCTTGGTGTGGAGACAAGTGAGCACTTTGGTGCCATACCAGAAGGAACAAAGTAGAAGGTGAAAACTAAGGAAAAGGAAGACTGAGGTGCAACACTCAAAGCCTGTGATGGTCAACAAGCTAGTAAGCTTTCAAAAACGCAAGGTGGAAAATCTGAAGGGCTCAAATCATTAAGGCCAAATGAAGCAGATGGCAGACTTAGGTACAATCTCTTGTCCAGGATGGGCAAGGACAATTGTGCCAAAAATTGGCCCAGTTATTCCTGGTTCCGGTTTGGTTCCAGCTCCTAAGAAATGTATCAAGAAAAATGGACTTCCTTTTTGTCACGTCCTTGCCAAGCAAGCAAGAAAATTATCTCAGGTGGCCTACCCCCGCTGTCACTTAGAAGGACACCAGCAATTGCCCCGTGCACTCTGTATGGTACCGTACACTTGGGTAAGAATTCAGTTCAGGGGAGGCCTGCGATGTCATGTGTTTCACATAAGCTTCTAAGTACCCTCTTGATTTTTCCACATTAAAGTGTCGTTTCTCCTATTGATGAAATAACCTCTATAAATCCACAGACCTTAATGGCAGGGTAGATCATTAAGCTTGCATATTTTCATGTTTAAAAGTCCTGTTGTTTATGTCTAAGCTGTTATTTACCAGGAGAACTTGGATCAGTCTAACATTCATACATTAAAAATTACCCTAAATGCCTGCTGCAACCCAGTGACTTGAAATTCAATTAAAGGCATTTTTCTGAATCTTAAAAATATTTTCCTTCTTTGTTTTGTGTAATAAGCTCTTGAGCAATTTGCTTTCTTAACAAAATGTTATTTTCCTCACTGTCTACAGACACTAGATTGTTATTACTTGGTTACTGGCATTAATCTTAATGATTAAGGAAAAAAAAACATGGGAGCAATTAGTTTAAAAAAAAAAAAAGATGCATAGGGATTTGCACAAAATATTTCTGAATATATGAACCAGTACAACAACAACAAAAAAAAAAAGCTGTCAAAACAAATTTTGGTTACCCATCCCTGACAAAGTTACCCCAACATTTCCTTAAGAATGAGAAGTGGTATAATAATTGACAGCTGGGCCAGCCTCAACAACAACGTTTTTAATTCACATTTCAGAGCCCTCCCCGTACTCATGTACCTCTCACATTCCAGCACTGTTCGGCATGCCAAAACAGTAAACCCTCCTGAGCAAAGTTCAGGTTCTGAGCCCAAGATAGCTCTGATGGGAAACATTTGCCAGAAAAATTCTTTTGAGGAGGGCTTCTTAGTAGTGAGGTAATAATTGCTGAGTATGTTGCTTACTGATACATTAGACCCTTCATAAGCACTAGGAAAGAGGACATAGTAGAAACTGCCATGGTGGAGAAGGCAGGATGTCCCAGGACTCTGTGCTGAAAGGACACATGGTTCTACTTGTCTCTTGGCTGCTGACCTATTATTTCATCTCAGAGGAGGGAGGTCACCTCTCTGGGTCATTACCCTTCTCTTCTTACCATAGGCCTGACCACAAGCGACTTTCATGATAATTGCAATGAACATAACCGAAAGCATTTAAAATCTCTGACTGGTAGGTTTAAGTTTGGAAGAAGCCAAATTTTAAAAACACAGTCTTTCAGAGAGATTCTTCCATCAATTTTTCATGTGAGGGTAACCATTATTTGAGTACAGGGTAAGTAGCCTGTGACAACTTCATACTGCTGTCCCTCCTTTGCCAGCCACACAGGGTGTCTGTCCTCTGTGGTAGTGGGATCAGAAGGGGCTGGTGGCAGAAATGGGGTCAGAAAGGGGGCTGTGGATGATGAGAGTATCAACGGACTTTCAGGAAATAAGGAAACCGGTTAAGACTATAGAGACAGCTCAGATGTCCCTTGCCCTTGTTACGAAGAGATTTCCTTAGACTTAGGTAATAGGAAACTTCCACAAACAGCAATTCTTTATTTAAAAGTAACAAATAAAGAAAGATAGATCTAAGAGGACTTGTCTAACTTTGCAGACCAGAAGCACAACCAGGAAAATATTCCAATTTCTGATGCCCAGGCTAGTTTTGAATGTACTACATCATCCTGGTTTTAGATTTCAAGTGGTCATTTCATAAAAATGTTCCCTTGACTCACTGATTACAATCTGGTAACCAACTAGAGAAAATAAACAAATCTGAATTAGTGGAACACACACACACTCACACAAAGATAATTTGACTTACACAATTATCTTCTGGTTTGTATTTATATTCCACTTCTTTCACATTTTTCAAATTCAGTGTCTTCGCTCTGTAATCAATACACAGAGAAAATCTATAAGGCAAATCATCAGTAATCTTGAACAGAAACAGGAAGAGACACATCCCAAAACTACAGCATAGAAATGGCAATGATGCAATCCATACATGTTTTTGTGCATGTGAAGCTTATTTTTGTTATAAGGATCCAGTTAAAAGAGTAAAAAGCACTTTTAAAAATTATAGTATATCACTTTGAAAATTCAATATAATTATTTTTTATTCAAATATGAATAATGAAAATTTCTGGTAAAAAAAAATCTTAAATTAAAGTTTCATTGCTTTTTTATAGCTGGCCAGAGAGCTCTTCTCAAGTCAAAGTAGCTAATATATAATCTACAACTTCAAAAGTACAGAGGTTTAATTAATATTTTTTACCTGAATAATCATATTGTAAGGAAGGGAGGAAAAATAGATATTGAATAGCTATGGGTCATGAAAACAAAAGATGTTTTATTTGTCACTAAATTTGATGTATCTCTGTATGATGAAGCAGAAAGTTACACTCTAGCTGTCAAAGTGGGGGATTTAACTGGAAAAGCCAGTATCCCTAGGCTTTCTACACAGAAAGTTTCCTTGAAAAGTCAGCTCGGTGTACGACCTTCTGCTTCAACACATCGCTTGCAGGAAGGCATTTAACTGCAGAACAAGAAGACTATGAAACTAGCTATCATCTGAGCTCTGTGCCTAAAGCTAGGCAACGGAAACAATCCCAGAATACAAACATTTAGTAGACGCATCGAAGTGCGGGGTGTGTTTGCAGGTACTGGCAGTGGCTAAATGAGGCTTGCAGAAGTCAACTGTTCTCCCCCGTTTGCATAAATCGAGCTGGAGCCGTTGCTGGTTTTCATACATTCTGATACATTAACATGTACCACGTCCAATACTGTGGCGTCTGAACCGAAGCTTCACAATAAATCGTCCAGGGTACTTTTCTTACTTTACTTTTCCTGAGACTTTTGCCCATGACTGGATGGCTTACTGCCTGTTCTCTTGCCAACCTCCCCTGCGCCGTACAGTTTTTGAGTCCATTAACTTGTTCAGTGCCTTTAGATTGCATGGACAGTCACCTGCCACCTGACTGAAGAGCACAGAAATCACTGGGAAGAGTTTTATTTACTTTAATTATTATTGCAGGTTCAGATTCGTGCCTCTGTTAGATCAGAGGACAGAAGATGGTACTCTCTTTGGGCGAGGTATCTCTCCCCCTCTGCTGCTGCAGAACCTCAGACATCCAGACACAGGGTGTAAACAACATGAAACTGTATCTTAACCTTTACTAGCAGAATTTACCAAAAGTTTAGTTTGCCGAGTAGCAGAAGGTGACTGAAAAGGTACTGATTGATTCAAGTGGAAACCACCTTCCATGATTTGTAATTCCCTTGCAATTTTGAGCTATTTTCACGCTGGTTCTGCAACTTCTTCTATGAGAACAGAGCTATGCCCCAATGGTTAACACGATTAACTTTAACAAGCATTAAATCAAGCTGTCTATATTGTGCTTAATTTCAGTGGGATTCAACGTTTGTGTGAACAACTGACTGCAAGCAGGAAGTCATTTGCAGGGCTGGTGAGCTATGGATTAACTTTGTAGCACAAAAGGCTCATGAACATCAACTGCTATTTTTCCTTTACTTATGATCCAAAATAGCAACTGCAATATATGGAAAAGAATATACAAATTTGTATTAGCTCGAGTTTCTTTGTCCTGGCTTCCCTAATTCATACATAAAATTTATAATGAACTTTTCACTAGATAACAGTTGTGCAGTTACATTTCATTAATATATATTTCACAGAATCTTGCAGAATATTTGCACTTCAATGGCAACTTTTAACTCCTGTGCAACATGGTATCTAGCAGTTTATAAGGAGGCTTCGTTAGGAAGCCTTGCCAGGCATACCTTCTCCTTAAGAACAAATAAGTATCTAAGGGAAAAAATTAATATCATTGATTTTTCTGTTGATCTTGTGCTACTTTCACCTAATGAGTCATGGAGATGTGTAATACTACGAGAAATCACAATATAAAGAAATAGCATGAAATGTTTTGGAGATCCTTAGCCAACAGTAAATGCACAGATGTGACTTTTCCTTTTGAATTGTCTTATCTTTTAATTTTCTGCAACTAAAAACCTGAAGTTTCATTGTGAAAGAGTGTACTGTATGTCTACCCTGACAGCGAAGCAACGTGCCAGAGAGAAGACATAACAAGATGCTACTAGAACATTTCAATAAATTATTTCTCACCTGGGAAAGCGGAAAATCACAATTACTATAGTGCAGACAACACCATACAACAGTCCCACGTTAGCAGCAAAGCATATTGTAAACACGTAGGTACTAATCCATATGCTCTTTAAGGAAGGAAATAGAAAAAGGTGATTAGTTTTAATTTTTCTAACAATGCACATTCTGTGAATCAGAAACAGAGATTTTTTTAATTAAGATAGTTTATCATAAGTGAACATTTGGATCTTTGATCTGGAAAATAATGAAGACTGAATTAGTGATTGAAATAATGTCTACCCATGGGAGAACACATACGACACAGCACTGCTCATCCCAACACTCACAGAAGTTCCTTTCAGAGTTACTTAAAATAGCACATTTAGTTGCACTAACAGCATAATTCAGAATGAACTCGGTTGTTTCCTAAAACCTCTTTTATTTTTCCTATACCAAATTTTTGTCACCTTCTTCACCGCACGCATTTTAAATCCCCCTTTCTTTCTACACAATGAGGTACCCTAAAGTTCACAGACAAAGATCTCTTCTCCCACTAATAGTATTATAATTCGCAAGGAGGTTAATTAAAAGTGGCATTTATGAGAGTACAGCTGACTAAATCAACTCTATAATATTTAAAAATTATTGGGGAATTAATTTATTCACATGGAAATCATGAGATTTTGGATTACTTGCCCATCTTTCAATATTTGATTAATAAAACTTTAGATTAATTTTAAATACAATTAAAAAAACCCAAACAACCCAAAGACAAAACAAAGCACATCTGAAACAAGTGTCACCTTTGAAAATGACTTAAAAATATTTAAAAAACCAAAAGATTTTAACATTTCAAATTTTTTTGTTCATTCTTTTCTAAACAGAAATGATCACTTATATTTCCGTACTAGAATGACATGTATGGCTGAGAGATATCCAGATTTTACAATTGAAAGGAGAAAAGTACAAATTACTTGACTTCTTATACCAACCTAATGTCATCAGATATTTCTTTCCTCAATAGATGCCTTAAGCAAGGACTGTCACCTAATCTTTATATAAAGAGTGTGAAAGAAGAATGGAAAGTATTTTCACTCCTCTGGATATACTGATCTCCACAGGTGCCTATTTCAACAATTATAGTGCTTCTTGTTAATGTTTGCAGAGGAAGAGATCACATTACAATGGCAAAATCCATTTTAAAATTATCCTTTCTGATGCTTTCACTTAGATGGGGAAAGCCAGAGACAATAGAATACTTTCAGCCTAACCACAGGAATTTTGCTTGAACAGATTTCGGAACTATTATTTTATGAATTATAAAATGTAAGTCATACCATACTAATTTGTGCTTCACAGAAGATGGAGTGTTGCATGAGTCTACTGAGAAACCTTTTCCTCCCTCATCTTTAAAATTTTAAACTACTGCAAAAGGTTGTGCAGTCTCTTCAACAGCTTGGCTGCTGAGAGGTAGCTCACTCTTTGAAACACTGCTCAACCTCCAGTTACATTTTATAACATCTTATACAAATTGTAATATATATTAGGAAAGAATACCTTTTTGAGCAAAAACATTGAGTTCTGATTAATCAGTGAGAAAGTAATTCTAGGATTTACAAATACAATATATATTTATAAAGAAGTTCACTGGACACGAAAGAGCTAAAGGAAGCACTACAAACCTGAAATTCAGGTAGGATCAAGATTTGGCCCATCCTGATAAGGCTGGACCCTTGATAACACCTGAGATCAAACAATCCACTTCAGCTCCAGGCCTGAACCTCATCACATCTAACTAAATCCCTGCTGCAAGACCTGCAAAATTCTTGTTTCAGAAGAAAACAGAAAGTATGAAAACCCAATATGAAGTCTACATAGGAGGAATCAAAGCCAAACATGTTTAAGTACTGCTGAGTACTAAGCAGCCTGGTATCTCACAGCTTAACTGTAACCAGAGATTGCCATTTTTGTAGAGGATGAGCCAAAACAATCATATTCTCATCTGTCAATCACCCTTTCAGTGCTTTGTATTGGCCTGGAGTCAGTATTTTCTTAGGGAGGGTGGCATCAAACTTGTAGAAAGAAGTTATGTTAATCTGATAGACATTTTTTTAATTCATGGGTTGTCGCAAGGTTCAACAAAGAAGTCATAAAAATATCAAAGTTTTCTTTGGCAACTTGAACTTCAAGATGGTTATTGTATATTCCAGGACAGCTAGAATATAATCATTCTTCAAATTTTAGCAAAAATGTATTATAGGCATGTTATTCTCAAAATCCAAAATAAAATCCAACTTCAAAATATGCTTGTATTGTATTAATTAAAAAAAAATCTGAAGAGGGAGAAAAGAAATAAATAGCAGATATGGATTTATGTTGAATTCTGCATATATCAGAAAGTATTGGAAGCATTGAGAGATCCTGTGACTGTACATATAGCAGCTGCCTCTTAAACTCAGTGGATAGTGTTTTTCCCTGTAGACCTTTTCAATTTATGAGGTCTACCCATCTACCACTGAGGGAAGTGTGAAATGGGAACTCCGTGAGGAAGAGAAAACCATATAAATAGGTGAAACGAGAGAATACTCTCTTTGCCAATGGCTAAACAAGGCAATATTAAGATACTGTGAGACTAAATGTTTCTGTATCACTTTGAAACCAGGGTATAAACTTCCCTTTTTGTTGCAAACTGAGGAAATGATCAACTATAACCTGTATGGGTCGGGTTCATTTCACTTGGCATTAACTATCTACTGCACAGATGCCTACAGCTCCCTGAGCTGTCTAGATTCCCACCATAATTAATAGAGACCTGGTTATTGAATTTAGGGGAATTTAGGATGCAGTTCACCTGACTCCTATCTGATTATGCTTCTGCCTACTTCAGGAAGAGATGTATCATACCCTAACGTGACTTGACTGACCAGCTCTGTGCTGTCTATAACACGAGGCTGTGATGACTTAGAGGTCCTTGCTGCAGTCACCAGCATGAAGCCAGAAGAATCCTACTAAACTCCTGTTCATTCAGGGGGTTCCTTGTCCGAGAAGATACTGGGGTCCAGGAGGACACTCTGGCTCCAGGGAGGTTGTGTAGCATGCCCATGCTCTCACATCCTTCTGCAGACAAATGACTGATGCGTGCACGTGTCCTCATGGCACCTTTCATCAATTCAAGTGCTGAAGCGAAGACCACTATAGCCATAAACCAGGAACTACTTAAGAGTAAAGTGGTATGGTAGTTCTTTAATATAATTTTTCACAAGCATTCCATAGACAATGATTGAGAAGGTATTTGTTTTCATAGACTGCCTTGGAGACAGATGGACTGATATAAATATTATTCTTTAAAAAAATTTATATGGCAATCACACTTTCAATGGATTAAGCATTTGTAAATTCTTTCCCTCCCCACTGAGACTAACTACAGCAAAACTAATTTAACTCAGGGTAGCATATTCACTAATATGGGAAAGATAGAAAATCTCCCTAGGATGTCATATGCTGGAAGCATTCATGTAAAATTATTATCATAGAAGAGATGGCTTCCTGCTCTTTGGAAAATTGTTTATATAGTAAAGCCCTCAGTGATCTCTCATGAATCAGGGCCCCTATGTGATGAATACCTGACCAAATCTAAGAGTTCATCTCCCTCCTGAGGATATGTTAAAAAGTTCTAAAAACATATGAAATTGCACCAGGGAGCTCCAAAATTACATGGAGCTCTCCCTGCCCTCCCTACTCCAGTCTATTTCATTGACAGGCTGGTGGGTCCAGTCTTAGAAACTCCAACTGGCAAGATCTTGGAGGGCACTTATTGATCCTCGTTGTTGGATCTACTTTAATTGCTGAATTGGTAGCATTCTTTACATCCTTATATGTTAATATATGTGCATACATTTATAATTCATATGTCTATAACTACCTCTCCCATCACAGCACTATGCAGAGAATGTCTAATTTTTACTGTAAATTGTTGCCATTCTTTCTGCCTTACAAATCAGATATACAATTTAGCTCTGCCTCTGAAATGCTTTCCCCCCATCTTTTGTCACTTTCAAGTCCAACTGTTAACAGCAAGAACAAGATATTTTTTTTCAGAAGTTCATTACCAGGCAGTAGTCTTTGCCTAATTTAAATGGCTGCAGCTCATCTGGGATGCTCAGCCTCAAAAACAAGAGTTAACAAGAACTTCACTGGCCCTTTTGTTGATACTAGGAAATTGCACTGTCGAGCTGGAGAATAAAAAAGAGAAGTTAGTCAAGAAGTAGGCCTGCATAAGAAATTAGCCTTGCAGGTAGGGTATGGAAATCAATTGTTGATCCAAGGACCTGAAAAGTGAGATACGCTTACAGAAGAATTCCGGAGAAACTTCCTGGTAGTTCCCCCAAAATAGGCAAAAATTCAAGATGAATCATTCTCATGTTAACTTACAAAACACAGATAACATAGGAATAAACATCTTGGAAACAGCCAAAAGATGAAGACAACAGAGGAAGGGCAAATACTGTTATAGGTACAGTTATGTATTTAACATATATAGTGAAATAGGGCAAGTATTGAGCTGAAATTATTGAAGTCATCCAAGAAGGTGTAGGGACTGACAGAGGACCTTCACTGAAGTAAGAGGCTTTCCAATTTCATGAGTGTTGTGAATGGCAGGTAAGGGCAACAGGGTTCTAGCTGGAAAGAAATTGAACATGATTTGAGAGGTGGGATGTAAAAACAGAATATTCCTGAGAGCTGATAAAAAATAAGTTGAAAGAAAATTGAAGCAATAAATGTAATAATATTCAGCTGATAATATTTAGTATTAACTACCTAGGTCTACCAGCCTATCTGCTCCTTTGAACTCAGCTACTCCTAAACATTAGATATGCAAGAAAAAGCAATCCATGGCTGAGAGATTTCATAGATTCACAGAATAACCTGAGTTGGAAGGGACCCTTAAACTGGGCTCCTGAGTTCAGCTCCTGAGCTGTACCTTTCAACCTGTACCCTTTACATTTAACAGGATTATATCTTATAAGGAACCAATCAACAAATAAATATTACTTATCCTTTTTGTGTTCAATGGGAAGCTTAAAGAAGTGCAAAGGAACAAGGTAACAAAAGCCATAATGTTCTGTTTCCCCACACTCTCATTTGCCAGACCTATGAGCATAACAAACCTGACTTCTATGTTACATGACACACGCCCTTCAAAGAATCAGTTCCAGAAAGGACAGCTGCTAATTATTTCAAAATGTTTTGTTAGAGTTTCTATCTTCAAGACACTTTGGATAACCTGGGTAATGGAACTTAATCATTTCCAATGTGCTGTCAATTGCTGGGGTGAATCTTTTCTGGCCAAAATCAACACCAGTGTAGTTACTCAAATCACTGGGCTTGGTGGGGCTCCTCAGACCAGGCAGCAATGTAAGATCAATGTTTATAGCCTTACTTTAGATTATGCTATTTAAAGCAAGATGATTTACTCTGTCAGGCTAAGGACTCATGGTGCAACTACTTGAAGATAAATCATTGTTCAAGTATGTTCAATCAAAAAAGATAAACCCAACAAACTCTCCCTCTCTATAACCTCTCTCAGAAATAATGACAGATGTCACAGAAGTAATAGCTAACTACTCACTCATCCTTTTCTGCCAAAACCACAAAAGCAAAAATCAATCAGCCTAGTCTATCTGCAAAGACACATCAAGTCTAGTGAGATTCCAGAATATCCAGCTGGAAAACTTAACTACTTATTATCTCAACACACTGATAGAGAAGCTATCTCTCTCTCCCATAACTACCAATTTTCTTAAGTCCACTGTTCCAAAAATAATTCTGGATCCACATCATTCACCATTTGGGTCACTGGCAATATGGGTTAAGTTGAAGACCAAATACAGTACAAGTGGTAGAAAATATTTTCAGAGTTCTTTTGCTTGAGAACCATAAGATTTCATGAAAGATAGATGTTTTCTTCTGGATGATTAAAAAAAAAACCAAGCCCTACTCTAATATTGTGATGAAATGTGAAAAATCTCACATAGCCAAACTTCATGTTGTTTACTCAGCTCTGCTTTCCATACTGAAATCCAGTACTCTATTAAAAAAAAAAAAGAAAAAAGAAAAAAGGTTTATTCAATCTGGACCATTACTGCTGTAGAATACTAAGTCACTGGTGAGTTAAACAAAGTCCAGTATTACCTCCAGTAATCTATATCTTCCACCACAAGGAGGAGGATATGGCCAAAATACCTTTCTGAATATTTGTTAAGTGAAACTGCATAAACAGAAGTGGCAAAAGCTTTATGGGATGTCACTACGTATTTATGTAAGTGGTTATAGGGTTTGGTTCCACTAATTGGCCAATACATTCAAAAACTCCCTTGGAAGAGAAATCTAGGAGTTTTTCTAAACATGGATCATCTTTAATACTTGCTAGGAATTCTGTGCAAACGTATGCTAGACTATTCAGACTTTGCATTAAACAAGGTTTTCATACTCAGCCTCTTTCCATCTATCTTGAGTTATGTATCTATCTTAGAGTTATAGCAATTTACCTGTAGCACCCTAGGATGTGTATCTTTCTGCATCTCTAGTGTTTCCAGTTCTGTTTGTCCTTTATGGTCATTCCATATCCCCAGAGGACAAAGATACCGGGATCTCTTCAACAATACTACAATAGCAAAAGTATGCTAACCAGCTAGAGAAGGAATACAAAAGCAGACGCACGGCCGCTCAGATTAACCTAATCTGTACGTTGTCCTGGGTTGGGGTGGAGCAGAGCCAACCTTCTGTTCAGTGAGAGAGGCTCTTGTTGCTGTAGCAATCAAAGTCAGCTTACCTGGCTGTTTACCCTGTGGAGGGGTTGCAGTTCTGGGGAGGTGTGGACAGGTTAGGTGACCCAAACTGACCAAGAGTATGGTATTCTATCCCATCTGCCATGCCCAGGATAAAAGCTGAGGGATCAAAGGCGGTCATGTTGCCTCCTCTTCAAGGCTGGTTCTTCAATGAGGAAGGCCATGTGAGTGCATCTACCTTTGATCCCCATCAGAGTGTTCTGGAATCCAGTTCCCATTTGTCACTCAGACCAGTCTGGAACTTTCCTAGTGCCTGCCGGTGACATCTCCCTGGCAGCTCAATACAGTTTCGTATATATTTTTATATCGATTGTATCTATTTCATTATTTCCTTTTTTATTATATTATTAATATTTCATTAAAGTAGTTTAGTTTTTCCTAAACTCGTAACTCTATCTCTCTTCTTCCTCTCCTTAGAGCGAGAGGTGGGGGAGAGCACCTGTTGTTTTCTCACTGGCCAACCCAGTCCAAACCACAACAGTCTGTATACACATATTTAGAATTAGTTTAGGTTTGATTCTTTATCATTTGCTAAAATTCCATTTTTTAATACAATTGACATTACAAATGCTGGTATTCTGAGACAGACCATGAACTGATAGTACACAAAACCCCTAATAATAATGGCTTGCACTTATATTTTCTAGGGCCACAGAACTATTGAAGTTTATTTAGTAGGCATTTGTTAAAGGGTCTCAGGAAAACTTCCTTAGATTATGTTTCACTTACCCAGTCTATTTTATCCATATTCCAATACTTTTTTAAATCACGAAACTGCATTAGCATCCCCTTCAGACCCACAACGATAATGCTTGCTAGCACACACTGCAAAGAAATAAAAATGGAAAGCCATTTGTAGAATTAGTAGAGAAAACAAATGCTCTTTCTTCAATTTTGCAGTCAATATTATAATTGAATTATCAAAAAACTGAAGTTAGTGTTTAAAAAATGGGATATGCACAGGTGTCCTTGTGACACAAACATAACAGTGTCAAACCCAATATTTCTTTCCTGAAGGCTGTTTATAGGCCACTTGATTGTGAGAAAATGACAGAAAATTCAGGATGTCCCAAGACTCTCCATACATCACCAGACCAATGACATTCTGCCATAGTTTGGGGGACTAGGGAGCAAACCAGCACCCAGCTTCTACATAGTGAAGAATTTTAATCCCCCTTCTTTATTACCAAGAGAAGGCCTCTGGAGCAAAAAATCCATTAACTTTGAGGCAAACAAAATAATTTATTTTTCTCCAAATTGGAAAGGGGATGGAGAAATCATCTGGAGCCAAAAAGGATGGAGTACAAAGCAATGGACTTGCCATGCATAGGTGGGGAGGGCTGAAAAAGCATAGTAGAAAAGAAATAAAATATCAAGAAAGCAACATACAAAAATGTTGGAGGGTTTTTTTGTTTTGTTATGTAAATATGGCAAAAAAGGCCTATAGGAAAACAGTCAAAATTTACATATAAGTGATACAAAAAATTTAGGGAGGAAAGCAATATAGTAAGAAAAAGACATATTGTGCATCCCTCTTCAAGTGTCCTTACTCCGCATGGGTAAAATAATCTATAAAAGGATCTGTGTTTGAAAAGTGAGAACCTTCATCTGACACTGTAAACAATAGCACTGTAAACAAAGTAAGTTTAAAATACAGTTGAGCTAGAATTTCATATACAAACATGGCAGAACTACGGATAATTTTGGAGCTGTACTTTGTGTCTTTGGCATGCCTCTGGTTAAAATTAGCTATTAATTTGTAATACCAAAAGCTAGATATAGCCTATGTGAAAATATACCACATTGCTTTACAGAGTCTTAGTGTAGAAGATGCATTCCATGACAGAGATATAAGAATATCTCATAATCTTTCCGTAATTAAGCTCAGATCACTACCTACAATCATCTGTGTCAAAGTTATTTGAAAAGCAAAGTCATACGTCATATGCATAACTGGAGAAAAATTGTGGATCTTCATTAATTTCTACCACACTTTGTCAATTTACAAATCCACATCAATCTGGATGTATATTTTTCATAAACTACGTGCCAAAAATAAGTAAAAGAGAAACGCTTCATTATATGCTTGCATGATAGTTTATATATGCAAATATATACGTGTAAAATGTACATGTATTATGTTGTCACCTCTGTAGTTTATGATTTTGAGAATTGCTGTGCCTTTACTATTCTTTCTCCCATTGAAATTAAATAGAGGTGGTACCATACCATAGGCAGCCAGTACAGCATAGGTCCAATTGCATAGATCACCACAAGAATTAATGCACAAGAGATAAGGCAAGCCACCTAAAACAAATAGAAAAAGATCATTCAGTCTAACAACAACAACAACAAAAAGTGTGAAAAGAAGGACTCATTATTAAATATTGCAAAGTTAAGAACGGGATGTTGAAGATGTTAGGTAATCTATGGATTGGTGTTGCATATAATTTCAGTTTTAATCTCTGGTGATTACCTTCAGCCAACTACAGTGAAAACCTAGTAAGAGATCTCAGTGCTTGACCCTGTGCTTGACCCTGACCACAGAGAGAGAGACCACAGCAGCACTTACACACTTGGTTATTAAGTGGAGCGTGTGTGTGCAATATCTCATCCCAGAAGTTTCACAGCACCATTCTGTAACATATTTATAGAATCATAGAATCATAGAATGGTTAGAGTTGGAAGGGACCTTAAAGATCATCCAGTTCCAACC
>JAOXJK010000012.1:134409109-134432412 GCA_025774025.1 Xenus cinereus | reverse complement strand
AGCCTACAGTTCTGGTAGATTCTTTGACACTGACTTGTTAAAAGCTATTAACATAAAATGATCCTTTGGAAATAATGTCATTTAACTCCAAAACCTGGAAAGCTCAGTACCAGTTCTCTCAATGGTGCACACATGCACCTCACACTTGCAAGATCTGTTTCCTACTGACACCCTTTGCTGGTGCTACGCACATGGATTGTACCTTCTCTCTGACTTATTTAAAGACAAAGTACAAAGAGCTTAAAATCATTCCTTAGTTCTTCTGTCATTCCTAACCATGAGGCAAATGAAGAATGTAAAAGCAAGATGGAAGGGCAGATTCTGAAAAATGTAGCATAAATCATTCAGAGACCACACAATGTTGAGTTAGACACCACAACCTTTTTTTTTCTGAAGGATGCTTCAGTGCAGCTCCTTCCCATGTAACTGTCTCCTTCAGTCTGGTGAGAATTAAGCATCTCAGCTGTATTAGTCATAGTACCCAAATTCACAGTATTTCACATATCTGAAATGCAACTGCATCAAACGTATATTTGAGAAACCACTGTTTTACTCTGCCACATAGCAGATCTCCAGATAATAACACTTGTATCGTGATGATCCAAATAAAGGAGATGTGAGTATTATGGTAGGAAAAAAAAAAAAAAGTAGATGGCATGACCCATTTATGAATTCTCTATTCAAGATAGCTTGAACTTACTGTACATAAAGAAGCTTGGATATGCCTAAAATCAGACAGAAAAAATATGTCTATTATATTCTTTTCTTTTCATGGAGATCCTGGAAAAAAAAAATCATGACTCTTGACAATCAGAGATTAAATGGTTAGACCTCTTTAGGATGAATTTGACACAATACCTGAACACCACAGAGATTTTATAAATTATTATATAGAGAATTCTATGAGTGCTATTCTATACAGTGCTCAGCTATAGTACCTGAAGATTTTGGCTATTCCCAAAATAAAATTAAAGGGGCATTTTGAAAGTGGATGATAGGGAATTTCCTCTGTATCTCAGTAAGAATAAACAGAGAATGATATACATTATAGTTTTCTGGCAAACGGGTAACTATGAGGTAGTCTTCTGAGAAGTGTCAATGCAGCAGAGAAACAAAGACCAATCATGACTGATGACAGGCCTTCACCAAGACGAACCGGACTTTTTTAAAACCATGAAAAGGGCATCCGTTTTGACAAATTGGTGGCCAAGGATGTCAGCACTCAGGGTTTTCCTGATCTCTCTAACCTGGGAGGCTACAGGTGAAGCCATTTCTCCTCCTTCCTCCAGGGAATCGGCCTTTCCCGGGTTTCCCGGTCTCTGTCCATGGTGCTCGGCCCCAGGCGCAGGGGTGGGACATCCCGCACCGCGCATCTCACCGCACCGAGGCAAGTGGACCCGCACATTCGGGTCCAAAGGAGTCAGAGGTCCTTCAGACGCCGAATTCACATCTCTAGTAGTCTGGCAGACAGGTCGGCGTTAGCCCACGCGTAAGGTGGAAGAATTTTAACCGACGTTAGAAATGAAATATTGGATGCGCAGCAGCATCGGTGCCTTTCTCCTCTGCTGGAAAGTTGTATAAATACAAAACATTGCCCTACATTTACTTACTAACGTGTTACATTTCACGATCAGCTTACATCACGATTCTTTGCATGGGAAAACTATAACAGAGTTCAGCTGGACACCCTCTTCCACAAATCATTTATGAACTACATGGATTCTCCAATGTATTCTCTAGGAGAGTTTTCTGGCTCCGTTTCTAAATGTGCTTATTCAATTTCATCTACACATGCTATTTGTATGCCAGATGTATATTTACAAGACAGATCTACCCTTTAATAAAATTATTAGCTCCAGTTAGTCTGCTCAGAGTATAATTATGTCTACATTTATGGTCAGAGCCTGAAAAAAGCCCCGGCAACCATCACTCTTGAGAAGACACAGCTGGGGTTCCTCCATGAAAAGCTAAAAAAAAAATAAAAATATACGTTTTTGGCATCACGCCTTCCAAAACACTGGGCACCAGTTCTGGAATGCATGAAAGCAGTATAGTTCATTTTTTTTTTTAATGGCAAGCTCTCCAGCCAGTGTTAAGGAATTAGTTGTTCAGCAATAAATCCAGACCAAGATTAAATTAGCTTTAATTAAAACATACAAAACACACCAATCCTCAGTGAGTTATTATTGGGCTTGCAGAATGAAAAAAGAAGTTGGCAGGAATAACAATACTGATTTCATCAGATGCCATCTACATATTTCACTCTTAGAGGAAATATGTCTCAAGAGCCCTCCACCGCCCCCCAAAACAGCCCACAAAAACCCATTTGAGCCAAGGCATTTCTTGTTCATGATAGGTCATAGAAAAGGCAGCAAATATAACACTACATATAAATGCTGTATGAAGTGTATCCATGTGCTAGCTGACTACAAAAAATATATTTGAAAAAAAATTAGAAACACTGTCCCAAATCTGATAAATTTGAAAGTCCAAATCTTATACTTACATGCTTCCACGTGGACAGCTTTTGAGTACATGCTGTATAGCACATGGACAGATGTTTATTTCAAAACAAATAGCACAACGAATCCAGAAGAATACCAGGAACTTAGCAAGATAAAGATTGAATCCAGAAATACAGTGACAGAATTTTAGTTCAAAAAAAACCCCACACATTTGTCCTGATGTTTTTATAGATACACCTCAGTTGAAAAATTCCCAGGTTTTTCGAGCAGCAGCAGATATTGAAAGGAAACATAAGCTTGTGAGGGAACCTCCTTGTGCCCTGTGTTCTGTTCCCTTTAGGACAAGAAACATGTCATTTAGTATACCTATGAATGGAATTATGTGATAAGCAGATACATCTTCTTATCACAATATTTTAATGGAATATTTTCAGAAACTACTTTCAATTTTAAGTCTAAACATATTCATACTCCTTTATACTCATTTTAAACTGTCTTTTACTTTAAATGCCTTTTCTGGTAAGGAAAAACCTTCTCAGGTTTCAATTGACCTGTACAACTCATTTCAGTCTTATCCCTAACATAATCTTTGTTTTTCTGATCCTTCTCCTTTTCTTCTCCTACCGAAGTTTGAAACCATCTTCCATGAACAGTCAAACAAAATTACATGCTGTATTTCAGATAATGGACAAACAGTCGGCATTGCCTGTGGTCATCAGCTTCTTTCCAGCTCCTAATCCACCTAACAACCCACTTTTTTCTAATTATTTTCCAGCAGATTATTAAAAGTAGCCCTAACTGAGAGCATCAGCAGAACTTTCTTTAGAATACATATACAAATCTGAAGCAACCCACTAGCTGTCCTAGAGCCCTGCTTCAGAATTGGATAGCAGAGTCAATCACTTCATTGCTATACATGTAGATATTATTTTATTATTATTAAAGGGAAATATACCTCTATTTCTTGTATCCAGTGCAGTCCCTCATCTGGTTGGTAACTTGGATATGACAGTATACCCACTATGATCTAATCATGGAATATCATTCCAAATTTGACAGAATTGTCAAAGGTACTTGTTACTGGATCTGCAGTGTCACTTACCTATTCTTTCAAGAATTCTGAGATGACGATTACCCATCTCAATCTTTGATCTGAGTGTGTTTCATTTTCTATGTTTAATCTCAGTTACGTACTACCATTACTCAGTTACAAACTGACCACTTCCCACACGGGCAATGTCATCATCCTTCAGGAAAACTAATTTTGTACTAAGGCTTCAGTTTAGACCAAATACTTAAGAAGAAAGTACCATCTCTTTGTTTTGTCCTCTTTTTTCCTAAGGTTGAAAAAACATTTGTGCTTTTGGGTTTTTTTGGAAGGACCTCACTCAGTTGTGGTGTTGGACATTCATATTAGTAGCAAACAATTGGAACCTGTGTTCTTTGCACCGTGAACTGTCAATACAGTATTGCATGAGTCATTTCTATGTTTCAAGCAAAATCACTTGTGTGTTTCTAATTTCCCTCCCCATATACTTTTCTATTTATGGACGGTATAAAGAGTTACAAGATGATATAATCAAAAAAGCAGAGTGCAAGTATTGTGATCACCCAGTGAATGACAAAACAGAAATTAAATCATGTATTTGTCTAAGTAGAAGTTTCTCTGGTCGTTAATTGCAGAAGACGATTATAATTATGAAAACCTCAAGCAAGATCTTGGAAGAAGATTGGTGGGAAGCGTTGACATTGTCTGAAGTTAGGTACCTACATTAGGAACTTATATTCATAAAGAATAAGGTAACTTCAAGTGTTAAGCAGAACACTTGATTTTCACATTATATACTGTCCTAACCAAAATACTTCAGATACATTTGTGTCCCCTAACTATAGATAACTGTTGTACATAAATAAGTTATGTACACTAACATACATGCTTAAGCAGACTAACTTTGGGGATAACTTCTCTTGCGATGAACTCAGTTGCACAACAGAGGGCATATTTTTATAGACTTTTTCAGACTCAGACTTATTCTTTTTTTACAGTTCGTGACAGTCAGAGAAGCTTACGGATGGGTTGCATCATTATCTACATGGCTTCTAGATGCCAGCCTTTGTAGACAGTACACATAGTTCTGCCCAGGAAAAAAAACACCAAAACATACAAACAAACAAAAAAACCAAACCACTAATAAACACATTCTAAACAACAATCCAAAAGCAAATATTGAGATGTGATGTACCAACCAACATACATTGCATAATTTAAATCCTGAGAAAAGTGCAAAGCTATTTGTTTGAAAAGACAAGACTGGATGGAGAAGGCCAGCAAAATGGATTAATCAGAGGCAGATCAACAGCTTGGTAATGAATAAATGATGCCAGGAAAGATCACTTATGAAAGGCCTTGAAAGTAAAGACAAATAATTTGCTTGGTGCAATAAAAAGTTACCGCAAACTGTGAAAATGAGCTAAGCAGCTGCATTCTGAAAGGATATGAAGGGGCTATAGCACATGTTCAGAAGGCTACAGAAAAAACATGATGACAGCTTTATGGGCTACATGGAAAGACTGCATCATAACACATCTTAATATTATCAGGCAAGGAAACTGAGAAATATTCGGACACAGCTTGAAGCTGGTGAGGGGTCCAGAGCACAAGTCTTCTGAGGAGCAGCTGAGGGAACTGGGGCTGTTTAGCCTGGAGAAAAGGAGGCTGCGGGGACACCTCCTCACTCTCTACAACTACCTGAAAGGAGGGTGTAGAGTGGTGGGGTTAGTGTCTTCTCCCAAATACCAGGTGATAAGACAAGAGGAAACAGCCTCAAGTTGTGCCAGGGGAGGTTTAGATTAGATATTAGGAAAAATGTCTTCACTGAAAGGGTTGTCAAGCATTGGAACGGGCTGCCCAGGGAAGTGGTTGAATCACCATCCCTGGAGGTATTTAAGAGACATGTAAATGTGGTGCTGAGGGACATGGTTTAGTGGTGGATTTGGCAGTGCTAGGTTAACATTTAGACTCAATGATCTTAAAGGTCCAATCCAACCTAAATGATTCTATGATCAAATTATCTTCTCATGCAAGCAGGTACTGTCCATGTCACATGAAAAAGCCACAAAAAGGATTCTGGTATTATTGTGACAGGTCAGTGGACGAGTTACAGGAAAGAAAGTAAGACCTGCCTTTAACCATGTTGAACACGAACTCTGTATTACCCAGAATGCCACAGATAAAATGGCTAAGACACATTTCACCTAAATTTTGGTGCCTATACCATCAGTGTCTACATACTGATCCAGTCCCCTGTTACACTCAATGGAAATCTTACCAATCAACCTTAACAAGTAGAAGATTAGATTTAGTCAGATGAACCACACCTGTGGTGGACCGATCCTGGCCAGCAGCTAAGCGCCCACCCAGCCACTCACTCACTCCCCCTCAAAGGACAGGGGAGATAATCAGAAAAGCAAAAGCAAGAAAACTTACAGGTCAAGATAAAGACAGTTTAGTAAGTGAAGAAAAGAAAAAGAAAAAAAATAGCATTGCAAAGGCAGTCATTCACCACCTCCCACAAGCAGATTGAACACCAAAAATGTCACTAACTCACTAACTCTTATCAACTAGGACTCAATTGACTAGTAAAGAACTAAAGGCAGCTTCGTGAGACCTAGATACCTACACTGCAGAACATTTGTCTTATTAGCACAATTTTAATTTGGAGAGAAAAACCCAGATCAGGCACTTAAGAGACATCTGCATGGACCTAGTAATTGAATTTGCGTGTCTGGGTAAGGAACACAAAATGAAACAGAAAGAAACACCTTCATATGATGACTGTTGAGGGGACATTAATTAATTTTAAAGAGAAAACGAAGCAAGGAATGAAGTGCTAGTTCAAGAACCAAATTAAGGATTTATTTGTTACTTTAAAGACATCTTGCTCTAGTCTACAAAAAACAGATTTTTGATAAACATGGGCAAATTAGGTAGCGATCACCAAAACATGAAAGCCCAAATTTCTTAACCATCTGTGAAAGTATATAGCAATCCCCAAGACTGGATGGCAAAGTTCATTTTAGATTCAAAGGTTATTTTTCAATCTTAGGTATCAGAGTAAGAATAAGGAATCTGTGCCTGAAAAATGAGGTGTTGAGCTATTATTAAATGGTAGTTTTCTGTGCTGGAACTAATGAAGCTTAGTTGCTTTTACTGGTTTTGGTTTGCAGTGGACTGACTTTACAGTCTGAGACAGTGCAAGCTCCAACTGAATCTTTCCAGCAATCGGTGTGTTTGAAAGGACATTACACCCCCTCCCCCAGCTACACAGATTATCTAACGCCTAACGAGATATGAGTTTCTATTATCACTTTTTAGAACTTGTAGGGTCTGTTCCCACTGGCCGTTTTCATACAATTTGTGGAAACATAATTCTGTTTGGCACTTCTTTCTCCATCTTGTTGTAATTAGCTACAGGACTCTAAAATTAGAGGACATACACAGAGACCATGTAAGTATTGTTTCAACAGGCAAATAGGACAGAAAAGTTCAGCAGGGAATTTTGGGACTCATGAATTAAGATTAAGTTGGCATATTTAGCAGACAACGAAAGAACAATAAGAACACTTGGAGAATGACTGGTTTCAGTGATGTCTCATCACAAATGCTGAGTAGCACATCATGATAATCCCAAACCTTTCCTTCCCACCTCCCTACACTCCTCAGTCTTCTCTCCCCCACCCCAGTACTGGATCCATCAGTTGCACTGAATGCCCTCAATCAATGGATTCCTTCCGAATGGTCAGATATGACTTGGGCATGTTTTAAACAGTTTTCAAAAATATTTGAAAAGCAGAGTCAGAAGATTCACTCCCTGGACAAATTATTACATAATTTCTTATGGATTTTTTTGGTAGTTATTATATTCTTTATTGGATAACATTGTGAGAGAATAAGGATAAGACCTTAGACACAGAGCTGTATGGGTTTACCTTAGACCAGTGTTAGGCAAAGTACCACCTTACCTTCTAATCTTCCGTTTCTTCCACACTGTTCAAGAAAGTAAAGACAATTAAATCCACAGGTAGCATGACTTTCTAGTACACCATTCTTAGCTTGTCACCACAGGACATAATTTCGTGTGTGTGTGTGTCATGATGGAAGATATTTAAACCTAAACTCATATATGAGCTCAAGTGTTTCAGTTTTCAAGTACTTGACTCCAAGGTATCTTACAGGAGTTTGAAGGCTTAAATCACATTTAGAAACTAGTAATTTTGACCCTGAAAATCAGAATATTAGTGGTAGTAGATCTTTAATACTTATCCAAAATAAAAGATGGCGTAAGAACTGCTGTTCTGAACCACTCCATACCTTTATAAAAGACCTTTTCGGAACAAACATTATCTGCATACATCGATTGCTGAGATTTCTATTAATTTTCTCTTTTATTTTTCTCCCTTATAAGGCAGACACCAAAACCTGCTACTGCATAGGAATTCTCCAGAAACAAATTTCTGAAAATTCTGTGAGGAGTAGTTATGAGCATTATGCTTGTTGCATTCACTATGACACATTAAGGACGGTGACTTTCTTCTTTCCTTCCTTCCTTTACAAAGGGAATCCAGCTATGCCATCTAAAATTTAGATTAGAAGTTGGAAAACAGACACATTACACCAGATGAGCCCAGCTGCCAGCCTGAATAGTCTGGACGTGGCTAATGCCAGATGAGTAAAAAATCCCACAGTAGGAAATTGTGAAAAACATAGTTCAGTTGGAATGTCTTTCTTAATTATTCTTAAGCTACTGGACTGCTCTCTACCCTGGAGTATGCACCTTTCATCACTCAGAAAACTGCAAGTTTTTTCATATATTTCCGTAACTCAAGTTTATTTCCATATACTTGAATTTACTTAAACATGTTGCTGGAACACCAAATTACACTGTGCTGTGCATGTCAATCATCACTGGTTACTAATTTTTTCCTACCATTGTTAGAATTTCTGCCTTTCATTTTATTACAAAAACGCTTGTTTTATTTTGTGGGTGGAAGGAAACAGAGACAATAAGACCTCTCAAAATTTTGGGGGTCTTTTCCCCTCATGCTATATAACAAATGGGACTTTTAACTTTCTTGCATGATTCTCACATTAAAGGATAGTTGAGGTAACAGGAAGGCTTTGAACACTAGGAACAGAGCTAATGCAAGCAGGGTCTAAAAAAATGTGTTGTGTTCAAGTAAAAAGCACCACAAACATGATAAAATGCTTTAGTATCCAACTCTCCTCCTTTTCCATCCCCTAAAATCTTTCTGAAATCTTGAAATGTAGTGAGGAGAAAGGAAGGTAAAACAGGTCAGCAGGAGGGAGGAGTTTCAATGCATTTGTTTTTAAACAGCATAAAATAAAGATAAAATTATTTCTAGATTACATAAAAATAATCTACAAAACCAAAACCAAAACAAATATTTTCTGTCTTCACTGGATTTTCTTAAATTTATGTGTTACATTAAATTACTTCTTGCTACAAGACTCAAACATGAAAATCCTGGCTAAAACTACCAGCAGTGCAGAACTGCTGTTTAATTTAATATTTTTGATGAATTTCAACATACAATTATTAGCAGCATTTTAATTACAGTCGTTGTATACGCACATACCAGTGAAATTAGATACTTTACAGTGTTATGGTATTAAGGTTCTTAAAGTTAAATCATGCCAATGCAGATGTTCCTAATTACTTTAAAAGCACAAATACTTACACAAACTGGTTGTTTCCAGCTCCAGCATAATTGAATTAAAGGAATGCTTATAATTTAACAACATGAATGGTAGTTAAGTATGGCTAATATGGGAAATTGTTAAGAAATAATATAGATAGTTCACATAAGGGAAGGAATTAAAGTCCACCTGAGGCAGATAAGAAGCTGATTTGACTGAGACAAAATATTGCCAAAAGAAGGTGACACTGTCAAAGACCCATCAAAACGCAACAAAATCATTTATTTCCCAGTAGCAATCACTTTACAAACTTGCGTTACTGGGATTTTAGGTTTCTTCAAGTTATTGTGCAGGCTTTTGGTTTTGGGAGTTTTTCCTGTTTCTTTTTTTTTTTTTTCCTTTTTTTTTTTTAAACTGCCAAATGGAGTCTAGCTCCACCTCTACTTTATATTGCCGCTTGAAAAGAGATGTGGTAGGTAAAGTGATACAGCATTAAATCAACACAGAAGCTGAAGTATGCAAGCCGCGGGTGCAGGCAGATTCTCCCCGGGGGCAATGAATGTCTCTGACAGAAGCACCCTTTATGCACAGAAAGTTGTTAATTTTTCCTGCTTCATTCCAGGCTTCCACAGGTAACAGTTTAATGCCAATGTTTACTCCAGAACATTATGCCTTACAATGCAATTGTCAGGTAGATATATTTTGCTTACCTTTTGAAATATGGGAAGGTGGTCATTTAACTGATAAAACATTATCTATAACCATACACTGTGTGAATAGCGTTAGTGCTTTCTTATTTTCTATACTAAGTCTTTGAAAAATTGTCAAAGGGGTGGGATATATGGTAAAGTCCCAGCTCACAGAAATTAGCTACAATAACACAAGGCATTTCCATTCACATTTGCACATCCACTGTATACACGTAAGAGCTAAGACTATACTTTCTTCCCGTATATTTTTATTTAGATTAAATCAACAGTAGATATACAAGCATGTCTTTTGTTTTGACAAAAGCTTTAAGATAATATTAAACAAGACAGAAAACAAAACTTAAAAAAAAAAAAAAAAAAGGAAAAAGAAGACCAGACCCATTCAGCATGACCAGTTTTCAAAATATGAATCTGAAATGAGTTAACTGTACCTTGAGTCACCTGCTGGATGGCTAGCATCATCCCAGAAACCGTATCAGGAATCAAGTTTTCCTTCCAGTTGTAGGCAGGCATCCATGTCAAGATGGGCAGCCTTCTCATGCACCAGAGTTTGATATCTTCAAAACGCACAGCCTGGATCTTCCTCCAGACTGCACTTCTTTTCTTTTTTGCCCCTGGCATCATTCCTACCCCCCAGAAGCAGTTCTTTTTCCAGAAGAGTGAACAGTTGAGGAATCACCCTGATCTGTGTCAGCCTCCAGTTTTCTTCTGAGATTTTTGCAGTTTCAAAACTACAGGGAAAAAAAAATATTAACAGAAGCACTTGAGATTTCTGCAGCTGCTCTCTAACTATACTCAATAAAAATACTTATTAAATGCTTCAATCACATAAACAGCTACATGAAATGCAGAGATCACGTTTTCTGCCTTTTGCAAAAATTCGGTCAAGTCTCACGGTAGTTTGTGATTCTTTCCAGTAACCTCCCGCTTTATATTCCCTGTAATGCTTGTGCTTTTGGCCTCAGTCCAGTGGCAAAATGAGGTATGACTGGGTGTGTGTACAATATAGGCTGGGCTATGCTAATAGGAGCGGGAAGTGCCCGGCGGAGCAGGCATCTCCCTGCCAAGCCCAGGAGATCAGCCTTGGATCTCCCCGGGGAAGCTTGTCTGGCTGCGGTTGGAGGGCATGAAGTCCTCAGCAACCCCAGTGCTAGAGAACTTGTTTTACTTCATCACCGCTTTGTCTTCTAAATGACAGTTACAAGCTTATTTATGTAGAAAATTCAGAACATCAGGTAGCAATAAATCCTGCTGAAAACATACACAGATTTTCTCCGGAGGCAGAAGTCTCAGACTAAACTGTAGCAAGCTCAAAGTGCAGTGAAGGACTGCAAGCTTTCAGCTCCACGTGGAAAGTGCCAAAAACGCTCGTGACGACCCATCTTCTCCAAAGCTACCCCCTTCTGCTCTTAGGAGTCCACCCAGCAAAGGCTGTCTCAATGAAGACAGCTCACCAAGTGACTTTTGATCGTGTAATAACTTCACGCACCTTGTGCGTGATACGAAGCACTTGGACACAAAGTGATAAGAGCGTGGAAGAGGCTCAAGTGTCTACACATCTAAATGCCTTGTCCGATATGGAACAAGGACACAGTGGCATTCCTCAAGATTTTTGTATCTCTGGATGGCAAAAAAAATTTAAGTTAAAGTGTAAGAGCCATCACATGGCTGAAGTGTCTTCCCAATCACTGTTCCGCAATAGTCAATATAAATAATTATATTTTTAAGTATTTCTATTTCATTTATATAAATTAATGTACTTATTATTGTTTAGATTAAGATGCACAAAACTGAAGCGTTGATCACTGAAAACAACTTTGGAAAAATGAGACTTTGTTTCCAAGTGCAACAGGGAGGAAAGCACAAGGGTAAATGCACCACAGTTCATTCAGGTGGTGTCCACTGTTGTGACCCTTAGAAGTGCAAAGGGGGGGAAAAAAAAAAAAAAGGCAGGAAAAGGTTGCTTCAGACAGACCTGCACTTTCAGCTATTCCAGGCACACTTATTTTTTGCCCTGCTCATCCTTTAACCATGTCCACCTTTTAAATAACAGAAGAAACACACAAGACATGTTTACCTTACTTCTGCTCACTGTAATAAAAATCTAAGCATCTAAGCATTTTTTCTTTTCTTTTCTTTTGTTGTTTTTGTTTTGGTATTGTTTTGTGTCTGCGTCCCTGTTTTTAGCTTGAAAGCGCTGTTCAAGGACTTCATAATCAAGGCTTTTATGGCTGCCAAGTGTTTCACCACACAGACCTTTCCCTATTTCCAATGATCAGAAGTGGTCAGGAATCCTTTGAGCTACAGTGAGTTACTCAGATGGCAGGGGCTGCTTAGTTTCAATAAAGTGTTTAGTACCTCTAGCTTTAATAGCAATTACTGGGGGAAAAAAAATCAAAATACATTTCTATACATAGGTATGTATACGTAAATGTACCCAAATTCAGGTACTTGTGTAATAGACACTAATCTCAATTTTTTTAAAAAAAATCCTGGTTCACTAGAAGCTCTGAATATTCTGAAACGGTCAAAAAAAACCCCAAAACATTATGAAACCAAAGAACCATCACTAAACACACAAGAACATACTCTCCGGTCTTCAAACTTCAAGCACCAAAATGCTGAAGCCATTTGAAAGGCTGTAATTGAGATTTTCCCACCTCATATTTGCAGAGTCAGTAAATTGAGACAGTTGTCATCAATCCCAGATTATTATCTGAACTCCTAGGATTATCCGTATCAACACACTTTTGTCCACCACCAATAACAAGGGATGATTTCTTTCTATGGGGGTGTGCATGCATGAATGCAAATATCTTACAACTAGTACTTGAAAATAAGCCCTGCTAATTAGACACAGACAGAGCTGCACCATGCAAAGTCCTTGGGATGTCCGTGCTGACATGGAATTGTGTAGAAATCTTGGTTTAGTCCAACAATTGCTTCAATGAGTGAAAAAAATTGCATCGTCATTAAATCTGGAGTTGATAAACGTCATCACTAGACTTGAAAAACAGTGTGCCTTGTTGTAATTTTGGAATTAATAAACTACTCTTAGTTAACAGTGACACAAAGCAACATATCCTTTACAGCTCCCCCAGACAAAGAAACCAAAAATTTTAAGGAAAAACAGAGGTACAGGTACACATAACAGCAAACCTACGTCTCACTGTGCAGTAGTCCAACGTTTGAATCTTAAAGAAACATCAGAAAACACTTTCCTAAACCACATTGGTGTCCTGACTGAAACACATACTGTATCACACACTTGATGTTTAAATTTTTTTCCCATCAGGTGGCATTCATCGGCCTATAAACCTACAATCTATAAACCCCCCAACCTATGCAGGCTTGTCATACTTCAAACTGTATCACAATGTACACGAGCTATCAGGACTGTCAGACCCTCTCCTTTCCTGAAAGAGGTGTATAAAACTTTGATTTCTGGAACAACAAATTATAAGTGTGAGGAACCTCAGTTTTCATGCATTTAAATCAGTGTATTCGCACCCACAGAGCTGTAAAGTTAGATCACTTACAATTATCTCTTTTGATGAGCTTATACAAGTAAAGTCTATCTGGTCTTTTTCCTGGAAAATACCCAATAGTATGATTCTAATAGTGATGTAATAGTAATAGTATGATTCTAATGTACGATGCTAAAAAAGTTACTACCGTAAGTCAAAATTTAGAACACAGATAGTACATAAAAGGAAAGAATGATTGCATCATAGATCAGATCTGGTGGGCTTTTCAAGCTTGGATTATGATAGCTTCACTGAAAATCGAGGTAATCTCTGTGGGGACACTATATTTTCATCAGCTTCTCTAACATTGACATACACTGGATATTTGTACACATGTTGGATATGTGGAGTTAGGAGGTTTGATTCTCTGGCTCTGGCCTCAAAGGATAAAAAGAAAAATAAATCTAACACTGTACCCCAACCTAGACCTCAAAAAGAAAAATTTCTGGCAAACTCAGAGATAGAAGTCCTAATCCTCACTTCATATGGAAGCAGCTTTTGCAGGAAATCACTGGACTCTTGCACAAGAACACCTTTTTGACTTCACATAAATTGACAGGAACGTTTAAGAACAATCTGTAACTTAACTGTAACTGCTCACAGTTACAGTTAAGTTATTCATGTCTTAGGCAGACACGGATGCCACAATGGAAATAATGTGATTCGCTCTTTGTAATCTTATTCAAGAAAACAGTTCACTTATCAAAGATCTGCAAACATGCAATATTAAGCAGATTTGGACTAACTAAACCTGCATTGATAGAATCACAGAATCATAGAATAGTTTGGGTTGGAAAAGATCCTTAAAGGTCATCTAGTTCCAACCCTCTGCCATGGGCAGGGACACCTTCCACTAGATCAGATTGCTCAAAGCCACAGCTTCTCTGGGCAACGTGTTCTAGTGTCTCACCACCCTCACAGTAAAGAATCTCTTCTCAATATCTCATCTAAATCTACCCTCTTTTAGTTTAAAATTGTTATCCCTCATCCTATCACTACACTCCCTGATAAAGAGTTCCTCCTCATCTTTCCTGTAGGCCTGCTATAGGCTCTCCCCAGAACCTTCTCTTCTTTGGCTGAACAACCCCAACTCTCTCAGCCTGTCCTCGTAGGAGAAGTGCTCCAACTCACTGATCATCTTCATGACCCTCCTCTGGACTCACTCTAAGAGGTTCATGTCCTTCTCATGTTGGGGTCCCTGGAGCTGGACGCAGTACTCCAGGTAGAGTCTCATAAGAGCAGAGTAGAGCGGGGAGAATCACCTCCCTTGATCTGCTGGCCACACTTCTTTTGATGCAGCCCAGGATACAGTTGGCTTTCTGGGCTGCCAGCGTGCATTGCCAGCTCATGTCCAGCTTTTCATCCACCAACACCCCAAAGTCCTTCTCTGCGGGGCTGCTCTCAATCCACTCATCATCCAGCCTGTATTGGTGCTTGGGATCACCCTGACCCAGGTGCAGGACCTCGCACTTGGCCTGGTTGAACTTCATGAGCTTTGCACAGGCCATGTCTCAAGCCTGTCCAGGTCCCTCTGGATGGCATCCCTCCTCTCTACAGTACCAACCACACCACTCAGCTTGGAGTCATCCTGATGTATTCCAGCTGATTTACATCATTTGTTCCCCAAGAACATCCAGTTCATCCAAATCACTTCCCTATGTTCTCTCGTCTACCCTGACTGGGCAAGGGAAGATACATGCCATCATTAGTCCAAAGCTTTGTGCATCTTTCCAGCTCGCTGGCTGCTGCACAACTGAATCTATAACAATTGAGCTCTCCTCAACTTTTCTTCAGTGGTGTAACAAATTTCTATTATTCCTTGTCCTCTATCCTGACCAACAATTTCTATGAACTCAGTTTTGACACTGCTGTCTTTCTGCCAAACACAGATAAAAATGGCTAAAGGATTCAGAGGATGCTGGATGACAGACTTGAGAAAAAAAAGACAGGCAAAAGACTTGGTCACAAAAAGATTGTGTTTTTAGGAAAGATGGCTAAAATTCTAAGAGAAATCATATGAAAAATTCCAAGTGTGTTTGACAAAAAACAGCTGAATGGGAATGAAAGTCAGATTGAACCAGGTACTACTGCAAACAGATGAATCTTTTCAGTCCACACATCACAGAACACAGCACATGAGAATATCATACAAGCTACTAGAATGATGAGAGGGTGACAGAAAATGGAACAACACAAAAACAGTGACAAAAATCCATACCTTCAACAAAACATTCCCAAATCTCAAGAATTTGTAAAACAGTAAGTTGTTATACACATGTATTACATAAAATATTAAACTACACCACAGAAGCTGCTTACATTTAAGGATGCAAATTATTTACTATTGAAACTGAAGGAACTTGCCCCTCTGAAATTCTGGTGTATCAAAACCGAACATAACTCTCAAACTCTGCAGCTTCCTAATACATCTTTCAAAGTTGGATGCAATGCATTTATTTTCAGTAATACCCAACTGTAAAAGTTATCCTGATTTCAATCATCAAATACCTAAGTGTGGACCTGAATTGAACAAGATACGATTCTTGCCCTGGACAAACAGATTAAGCTAAAATCTCCATCATACAGGACATTTAGGAGCCATTATGGCTTGACGCTAATAGCTCCTTTTCCACCGAGTAATCAGAATTATCACAAGGTAAAGGTGAAAAACCCAGGCCCTGGCTCAAATGGCTTGGGCTCGAATTTAATGTCTCTTTAAAAGGGCTTTTCAGCACCATTGATGCTGCTGTGCTGCACAAAACTGTGTGAAGCAACAATGACATCCAGTGGCTCAGCTTGGTATTTTTCTTCGGTTATTGCAGATATGTAACCTCAATAAAAGCTTTATTCGCTGTATTTCAAATGTATTTACTGGTCAGAGATTCAAGACAGGAGGTGGGCTGATAGATTAGCAAGGTACTGAACGGTGGGAGTTCCTAACGCTCAGGAACACTCTGCTCTCAGCTCATCTAATGAATGAGAAATACAAGTGCAGAACAGACAAAAAAAGGTACGTGATAATGCAACCATCTTATTACGCTCCATTCCTGTTGTGATACTTACAGCTGTCTACTAATAATTAGCCACACAGTTTCTAAAGAATATAAAAGACATTAAAATTATTGGAAAATTATCTTAAATTATTTTAGCACACCTAAAATGAGCATAGGAAACCTATCGGTGTCTGTCTCTTAGGGAAAACATCTGTAAAGAAAATCTCATTTTTCATTCTCTTTTAAGATTGTTTCTAGCAACTGTTTAAAAGTCAACTTGCCTTCTAATTAGTAAAAAAAAGGTTGTGTTTTTTTTTTTTAAAAAAAACTAAGGATAAGTGTCACAGAATGGGCTGGAAACTGAGATTTATGAATTCATACATTTGGGAATGCATCTTCACAGCCAAAATACATAAAAATATATACAGATACACTGACATTCAACACGGAAATATTTTGTGGCAGCCATTAGCCTTGACACAGACTCATCTGTCCAAGGGAGATGCTGCTTAAGGTCTCAACACCAAAAATGCATACTGAAAAAAATGTTTAAATCACAAGCATTGGCTTCTTCATATTATTTTGCTTTTCCAAATGTTGTCAAATGGCATAAATCAGATTTTCTGACTTTTAAGTGCACAAACTAGCCTATAAGCCATGCAATGAAAGGAGACAATTTTAACTTTGGAAACCAAGAGATCCAAGTACGCTATGGGCGGGTGGGCGCTCAGCAGCCTGTGGAGCAGCTGCGCTGCAGAAGCTCTTTATTGGTTTTGGTTTTAGCTTCGACCACAGGAGAATGACGTTCAAAACCTCTGCTCGCTCCAAATCCCCACCGTTTAAAATCAGTGGGTACTGAGCATTTAAATACACCACCAGCGAGGCTGAGACCTAATCTGTAAATGGTGGTGCTGAGACCTGGCCCCCCGAAGGCTGTGGGCCACTGAGGTGCTGATGCAGCTGGCAAGACCAAACCTGAACTCCCATGACAGGGCTCCGTTTCTCCTGGAATTCAGGTGCAAGTTAGATGAACGGCAGATAGATAGGTCTAAAATGTAACTGTGTTCAAAAAGTGGAACCCCATGTTCCCAAGCCACCAAAGAGTTCATGCATAAAGTTACTTTTTACCCGAATTAACACAATGTTCTCGTTAATCACATAACATTTAGGCGCTCGCTGATTATGGTTTATTTAATGAGATAATTGCTTGGGAACAACTACTGTGAAACAAGCATTCCTCAAGAATTTTATCTCCAGATATCCTTGGAATCATAGAATGATTTAAGGGAGGGACCTCTGAAGGTCATCGCATCCAAAGACTTCCTCAAAGGAGGAATAACATCAAAGCCATACAAAGTTGCTCAGGACCTTGCTCAGGAGCATTGTGCAAATTTCCAAGGATGGAGATTCCACAAGCCCTGGGGACAAACGGTTCTTGTGCTTACCTCTCCTCACCACATTCCCTCCTCCCCCTCCATGTACTCAATCAGAATTTCCCTTGCTACTGCTTGTGAGCGTTGCCTCTTGTCCTTCTGCTACACAACTGACAACAGGCTGGTTCTATCTCCTCTGCGACCTTACTTCACTTCTTCCTCAGACACAAGAGTGCCTTGCTTCAGTTCGCTTTCAAGGGGACTCAAAAAATAAGGCAGTCTTAGTAGAAAAATTGTCACGCACGACCTGATCAAAATGCTAATGGTCTCTTTTATCAATAGACAACACAGGCTGATTCCAAGCCTCCAGGCACTAGAAGTATTTTAAAGGTAGGTGCAACAAACTTCACTTTAGTGGAGCAGCAGCAATGTGTGACTAAAAAGAAAGCCACAGTAACTGCTGCCTGTGGGTGTGTTGGAAACAGAAAAACCTTAGCTACCATCAAGATCATGAAAAAGAATAGCTTTACTAGCCATATAATAGATCAATAAAACAAATTTCAAGTGAGAGGAAAAGAATGCTGGAATGTGATATCACTGTCCTTTTGCTTCTAAAGTGAGGCAGAAAGAATCACTTTCCTGTAGCATCTTCTGGGTTACCCTTTCTTCCCAAAATCATACACTACATTAAACACTGTAGGCAACATAGGAAGTTTTTCATGTTCTCTCTCGAGTGTTACATCATCTCATGGCAGAGGAACAGATACAAAATCAAAGATTATCCCAATTTACGTTGCCTTCCTTCAATAGTCAGTTTTGGCTCTGACACTGTTATAGAGAGAAGATACCACTATCTGAATAATCAGCAACACCTCGCCTTGCCTCCAGACTTTTCAGCAGACAGAATCCCTTCTTCTGCATCCCAAGATAATCTTATCATACCCCTTTTCCTCTGTGTGAAAGCCTCCAAATGCCTTGTTTCTACCCTCTCTTACTATGCACTGGGCTGCTGCTAACTATTTTACAGAGACACACCATTCAGTGCTACTGTTAGTTACAAAAACCTGCGATTTTAAAGTGTCCATAGACTTTACTCCTTGGCTTATTGAGCCAGCTGAAACGGATACTTAATCACCCCACAAAGGAAATTAAGCTAAAAGTGTATTTATAAGGCAGCAAAATAATCCAGATCTGTAGGTTGCCATAGTATGAATCACAGTCCGAATAGATTTTACAACATATGACAGAAAATACAGCCATTCAAAAAGACGAGTCTGTGAAATACAATGATTAAAATTTAGTATTTAAATAGCTAGTATCTTCCTGCCCTCAGAGACTGGAAACTGATGGAATTCCAGGGCCAGAGCCAAGTGAAATCCATGAAGCCTGTGGGACAGCTGAAACAGTTCCTGAAAAACCCGATCTAAGAGCATTAACAAATTCACATAGACCTTTTTTCCCTGATTTTAATTTAAAATATCTGAAAAATTATTTTGTGAGACTACTACCTTGTAGTCTGCGTACTTTACAGAAAGTTTCGTGTAAAGAATGCACAGTGGGTACTGAATAAAACAGGGGTTACTTTTCAAACACGAGCCCATAAAGACTTAAATGCTTTCCCTCCCCAAAATCGTTGTTTACCAAACTGACTTAATAACCGTCACCAAGTAATGTGAAAAATCCAGTGTGTTGTACACAATGCTACCCTCATGGCTAAGAAATTAGAGAGAAGACAACAAATTCTGTGCTAATAATGATCTGAACTGTAACACCAATTTTTATTGCTTCCAGAAATAAGCCTGAAAGATATATAGAGGCATAAGAACATTATTTTTTCTAAACAACTTTACTACTAAAAGGGAGAGTAACCTCAGGAAAGTCACACGGCTGATGGCTGTACTGAACTATCTGGCTTGCTTCAATAAAAAGTCTCAGCCTTGCTTGGGACTCAGTGAACTAGACACACACAAAACACAAGTTTGAAAGAAAGTATTTTAAACTACCCCATACACGCGCCTGCAGCCTATAAATTAAATAATAATAATAATAATTAATTCCAAAATCCAACAGTTTAGAAATAAATCACCCTAAATCCCCCGATATACTTGCCATCTGCTCTGAAATCAGGAACCTTGTTGTTACTTGTCCAGTGCTTTCTTTCGAAGTGCCAGGAACAAAAACAACCCAATCTGTGTACGGTAGCTCAGAACACTGTGACTCTGCATGCCAGGTCCTTAAGAAGCCATGAAGATTTATTGGGGGAAAAAAAAAAAAAAAAAAATAAAAAAAAGACTGCTCATTCAAAGATACCATCCAGATGAGACCATAGATTTTATTCAAAGTTCCCATTTTATTCCAAGTTCCCACTGCATAGACACATATTCCCTGATTCCCAAGCCACAGTCCATTTTAATTTGCATAAAAAAATAGAGTAATTGAGATGACAACCCAATCAAATGCAGCTACTTGCACATTTTATGAAACTGTGTACATTTTACACAACTGATTATGTAAGAAATTAATTCAGTGTATGATGAGACTTGCACGTCCCAGACTCTTATCATTTGGACATTTTTGCCCCAATTGTTACCGGTGTATAATTACTGCAGAGAAATCTGTTCTAGGTGATCTTGAGCAACGCATTCTATCTTTATACCTCTGCTTCACATGCTAATTAAGATATACTCCTGTTCTCTTCTTATGTGATTGCTAACGACCTCATTGATGGAGAAAAGGCTGTCATTTTCCTGCTTTCTTAAGTATCATCTGTTACTCAGATTAGACAATTTAAAATTAGTAGTAAATTAGGCAGTGTCTATAAATGCCTTATGGCTTTGAAACATGATCCCTTTCCTGGGGCTCCAGGGAAATGATCTACATCGCACAACACAGTATGTCTCGTTTTTCCTTGGGATATGAAAATGGCACCAACTAGACCGTGGAGAACAGACGATAAAGATGGGACGATGTGCTTGGCGTGGCGGCGGTGTACGGTGTTCCATCCCGCTTGAGGGAACAGAGAGAAAGGAGAAGACCTGCAGCCATGGTCCACTAAAGAGAAATGGTTGATTCGTTATCATGACTGAATTGTGCAAAGTTAACTTTAGTTAAATCATGCTTTTAAGATGTTTGAAAAGTTCGTTTGAAACGTGCTTATCAGGGCAAGAAATACACCACTGTTACTGGACAACTGTTGCAGAACTTCAGTTGTAATCAGTAATTAGGAAGACTGTTTTTCATTGTATATGCATTTAAAATTTTACATACAAATTTAAAAATCTATTTTTATCATTTTCTCAGCCTCATTTTCTCTAATCCCATAGAAAAAGGGAACACAAAACCTATGTCTTACTGAGTTAAAGAAAAAGAAGAGTTCTAAGAGATTAAGCTAGCTTTCATAGCAGTTAAGGAAAGATTTCTACTGACCCCAGCGATTGCTTAATTGCCTGTGGAGTGCTTTGTTAAATGAAAATGCACTTGAGTATATGGCTGGATAGTTTGCTGATTCGGGTGCTTTTGTTTAGTTACTTATTTTCGCAAATGACACAAACCATTTTCTTTTGCCTTTTCCCCTAATAGTTCCTTTTCTATTGCTACTTTTGAAATGCAGGCTTTTTAGCTCTAGTGTTGATTTTTCCTTCTCTTCCACCGCTTTACAATTCATTTTCCTCCTCCTGCGCAAGATTTCCAAGTTCTGACTTTCATGCTCCGTACAGGCATTTCCCTTCCACCCCATTAAAACTTCACTCTTGTGCTCAAGTGTGTGATGCAATTATTAACTGAGGGTTGGTTTTTTTTTCCTATCACAGATCAGTTTTGCACTTTCCTGGTTTAGAATTACTTCCCTCAAACGAATCTTTTATTCATAGATTTGCAGTATTTGTAAATTAGATATTAGATAGAACTAGACATAGAATTAGACATAAGGCATATAGTGCAGATTTGTTGTTTCAAAATGTAATTACATTGAATTAATTTTGCCAAAGTCGAAATTGCAATAGGATTTCACTAGAGAGAGGGGAAGCTTTCCCCAAGATACAATAATTAAAAAAAAAAAAATACCTTGCTTTAAAACACATCTTGGGACAATTTCTACAAAAAAACCTTGTTATCGGAATGAGAGAGAGAAACTTAGACTAATTCAGAGGGGGTCTTTTCAGACTTCAAAGAAGTCTGCTGTGCTTACTTATGCATTTTGAATGAGAAACAAGACTAGTTTCACCCACACGCACTGACACCAGTTTGTCACGTTCAACTCCCTTTTGAGTCTCCAGGGTCAGAAGAGCTCTGAGCACACTCCTCTTTTACATTTCAGATGCCCTCTGGCCACCTGTAAAGGGAAGGAGGAAATGTTAAAGAGAAGTTTATGAGAACGAAAAGCAGCGAGAGGCGTGATGACCTTCCTTTGCACAGGTTGGAAGGAACTAAAAAGAAGTGAAGGGAATCTACACTTGGAGACCAAAGGTTTATTTCTACGCAGCTGTTGGAGCCAGTACCCACTTTGCCACACCATGACTTCATTTTCCAACTATTCTTTTACCTCCTGCTGCCTCGAGCCATCTTAGACCCCGGTGTCTGATAAACGAGGGCCCTGTCTGCCATCAAAGCCTTATTTTATCTGCATGTATAATTAATACCTACCATTTTGACGATTGCATTTGTATGTTTATTTGTAAAGTGCGCTGTTTAAAGAGAAAACAACTGAAAACAGTGTCAATATAACATCATGCAGGAAACACTGTGAAATGATGCTGTAATGAAGCTGGTTTTGAAAAAGAAAATGGGACAGACATTTCAGTGTGAATTAGAATACATCTAACAATAAAACCTGTTCTCATTGTTCAAAGTGAAAAGGTTATGCCAGAAGTCTTCGTTGGTTCTGTCATGAAACCAAAAGTCTCCAGAAATGTATGCATTCCAGCAATTCTTTATTCTAAACAGAAAACCTGTAGAAAAAACTCTGCACCTCGTTATGGAACTTTTATTTACTTATTCTTAAGCCTGATAAGTATCTGCTATAAGAATAGTAGATTTAGTAGAATTATTTCAAAAGAAGCAACTTGGATCACTGGGAGAAGCTTACTAAGCACATCTTTAAATTCAAGCACCTTGAGAATGCCACTGAAATTACTGACTAATTATGTACTTATGTTTAGGAATTTGTGTCCCGAATCAGCTTTGTCTTTGTAACATCACAATCATTTCAAAAGGGTGAGAAATAACAAACAACTAATTTCAGGAGAGCAAGAAATTACATGAATAATCAGATTCTTAGCACAAAAGTAACAATAATCTTGCTTCCACATGAAATCATCCATAGAAATAAGACCAAAGGCAGAGTATAAATATAGAACTTCTAAAGATAAAGTAATTCCTGCTTTCTCAATGTCTTCCATAAGATATAAGAGCTTCTTTAAGTTTAAAGTTGCTCCAGGAAAAAAAAAACCAAACACAGAACCTCCAAACATTTAAAAGCTGATATTTTTTCTTCATGGTTAAGAATGTATCTGTTTCTAT
>JAOXJK010000012.1:134313953-134334046 GCA_025774025.1 Xenus cinereus | reverse complement strand
CCTTTTCTCCAGGCTGAACACCCCCAGCTCCCTCAGCCTCTCCTCATAAGACTCGTGCTCCAGACCCCTCACCAGCTTTGTTGCCCTTCTCTGGACAGTTCGAGGGGGAATGGGAAGTGCGATCTGCAAAGAAGCTGCACTAGTTCTCCCTCTCCCTTTCCACCATGAGAACGTCTGCTGGACATCACATGAAGCAGCAGCTGTCCTGCAGTATACAGACAGACGCAAAGTAAAGGCTGGAAAGCACATTTGTTGCAAAAAGCTTTTAAAACCCTGAGATATGATATCATATCTTCACAGAGAAGACCACAGAAATGGAGCCAACTCAGTACACAACGCAGAAAGATCAGTAAGCACTGAAGTTACACTGACTGATGTCTTGGAACTTCATTACAAGCTACTAGATATACACTACCTCCTAGAAGAACACTGAACTGACTTAAGACAGATACAAACTTAAAAGTTATAGAATTATTAATATCTCTCTAAGTAAATTAAAGTTTAAATGGCAATGTAAGTAAGAAACTTTATTCTGATTCCTTATAATCAGCCATACCTTGCATTTATAAAAAGCTGAACAAGGTCAGAATGATTCCATTCTAACATGTGTAATTTGCATTTAATAATTTTACAATAATACATTTCAAAGTGACAAAGCGAATGTCAAATAATGTCAATGGATTAATTTGCAAAGGATCATTAATTTTCAATTAGGTCATTCTTACCCTCATATGTATGTACACACATCTGAACCCATAACAGTTTTATTATCTTGCAATCATATTTCCTATTTGGTATGTTAAGGAAAATTATCAACAATTTTGATAATCATTTTTTCCCCACAGCTGTGACATAAACAGATTATCTCAATCCAGAGAAGCATGAATGCATAGTCCTAATGTGTGTAATTTTTATAATCACTGCTTTTTTGCAGAGCTGATACATGTTTCCTTATGTCACGTTCCAAACTTTGGTCTTTTTTTTCCCATTATGCTCTTGGTCCTGACTTTTCTATGCTCATTTTACCGTATCCCTATTTAGCAGTACAGGTTTCAGTGGCATTTTCTGAATCGTGCTTTATTTCATCTGAATCTAAAGGTAGCAATGTCTTAGTCATAAGACACTATATATACTCCTGGTATTAAAAACAACGACAAGCACCTCAGTCAGCATAAGAACTAAATCCAATCCCCATGACTGAAATACTGCCAAGCCAAATTCTGCGTTCTATTGGAGCACGGGACGACTTCTCTTGAAAGTTTCTTTTCAGGTTCAGAGGCTAACTCCAGAATACAGGATTTTTAGGCCTTTTAACTCAGCTATGATAGATATAGCAGATCTAAGTATTCAGAGTAAGGGAAACTATACAAATTGCAGGTGATATTCTGGCCCAAACTCAGAAAAAAATGCAAAACCTGCACTAAATTCATTAAGCTGTGATTTCAAAATTCTGTTCTCCCACAGCAAATTGACCTCTTCCAAGATATTATTATCAACTATTAAATGTGTCTCTTTTCCTGTACATACATAAAAACACACAAGAGAAATATATATATATGTATTTAAATCTATCACTATGTGTATGTATACGTAGATTACAAAACTTTGTTGTTCTGGATAATGATAGATGTGGATGAATTTTTATTGATTCATTCACGTAGGCTCACAACTCTTTCTTACCTTCTTATGCTTTTGTTAATACAAAAAAATAAGCAAACAGCAGAGATCTTGATACTCTCTGATATCCTCCTTCATATATAAAGTTAGTTCATCAAGCCCTTAGCTGCAATCTAGCAGTTTTCCTTCTGTAGGGACCGACTCCCCCATGGCATCTTCTTCCACTATCCAATGCAGTCACAGCAAAATAAAGCTCTGCATGGAAGCCCTCCACATGGAAGTTCCTTCAGCAGAGGCACAGCTTAGCCTACCAAAACCCAAAAGGGCAGCTCTGAGAAGCAGGTCCAGGCAGCAAGAGCAAAACCCCAGTGACATAACAGAGCCTACAGGTTCCATGGGAATTTCTGCCTTTCAATCCTCCCGGCAGTAGCTTCTGAAATCCCCTTCGGGAAGAAGGACGTGCGGGTGGTTTTTCAGAGCCTACAAATTAAGGTTAGTTGAAATTTTGTTGTTCGGTGTTTGCAGTTATTGAGAATATTCAGTTCACACATCCTGAATGCACTGTTCGGTTTAGGTGTGGTAATTAACCTTTGAATTCAGTACTGCCATCTTTCAGTGATGAGAGACCAGCAAGGCAGTCCTCCCCCAAAATAATGAATAGTTAATTTTTATATGTCTTTTATATATTTATTGATGAGATTCATTTTATTTGCCATTCGGCGATGTTTTGGTACTCGTATGGTGCCTTTGATCTTTGTCAAGGTTTTTCTCGATGTTCACAGAAGCCAGAAATTTTGAAGAAAAATGATGACAACCTGTTATAATTAATGATCCCAGAAAATTAATCTTAAACAAAAATACAAAATCCCTCTCCTAACAGAAACATGCCGGTTACACTTGGGAAGCACTAAATACAGCAATGGCTTCCCACTTTTAATTCAACAGTTTCTCTGGTCAAAAAGATGATTAACACTCATGATTAATTTTCTGAATTGTCAAATCTGTTGAAAAACCAGGATCAATACAGTAAATAGTTCAACTTGGGGAACAGGCAGGGGGTAGAAAAGCTTTTGCATACTCTCCTGGCACTGGTGCCACAGGACTAGTAACTAGTTCAGCTGAAGTAGCCACTTCTCAAACATACAAGTGAAATATCCTGTGTGCAGACATAAACATTTACACGTACATTCTTGTCTCTCAGTGTTTGTTCTATTGACTGACTAATAAAGCATACAACACTGGAAATAATGCATTTTTCTTTGTGATGAAAAGAGTTTGAAAGTGGCTTTAGGAAAAAAAAAAAGGCTCCCAAAAAAGTACAGCTAAATAAATCACAATTACATATGCAAATAGGCTGATTACATTTGGCTGCACAACTGAATGACAAATTACACTGAAAATAGCTTTTTAAACTTGCAACTACAAGTCTGCCCCCAGGCTGACCCAAGAGTCCTTTCATTTCAGCACAAAGCCATTACTTTGCTATTAAGTGCCATCCATTACAAAACTAGAATCATGTGCAATTACAATTACACGCTCATTTAGATGTGCAATTGCTCATTTTTACATGTGCAATATTGATATTGTCTTTTCATAAATGTTTTATGCTTCCTGAACCGTATCTAGTAAAGGGAGTAAGTGTGACTGTGCGGCTTTCTGCAGCCTACAGCCTTCAGGAGCCCAAGCAATATGGTAAAAAAAAAAAAAAAAAAAAAAGAAGAGGAAATAATCTAATTAGTTCCCAATTAGAAAAAGCCAGTTGGTTTTGGGGTGGTTTTTTTCTACATATATGCATTTTGTTCACACAGCAATAAAGTCTGTAATACTTATATTTTGCTATATATAATAAATCTCTCTTGGCTAGACCTGTCATCAGCTCTTTAAATTAATTATTGTATATATTACATATTTGAGAGAACACTAGACTATCATCATGTAACGTAAGAACATAAACAATACCAAATGAAGTTGGAATTTCCAGGAGGCTGATTACCAGCACCAGGCAAACTGGCTGACGATTGATAAGGTAGAAAAAACGTTAGCGTATGTTTTCATTTCCCCCAGTCGGAAGCAGGATTCCCTCTAGGCACAAGCAAAGTTGCTTAAGGCAGCAGGTTGCTGGGATCTGTGAAATGGCCGCGGTCCAGCGCTCCCTCTGCCTAAGCCAGACTGCAGGAAAGCTGGCCTTGCTGCTGCCGCTGCTATTGCCAACTCATGGGGGGCAGCGTGTGAGGCGATAACTATTCCTGCTGGGACAGTCAGTGCCTCAAAAACCAGCCATTACCAGCCCTAATATTCCCATCTTCCCAGCAGGCCCAGGAGCAACAAGCTTACAAAGTATCTGGCACGCTCCGTTTCTTTCCTTTCCTATTTCTGCTCCTGCCCTTTCTTCTTCCCTGATATATTAAAAGCAGCTTCCCCGTCTACAGCCCCTATGAAATATACAAGTGAGGTTTTTTCACTGTTTAATTCATCCTTAGCATATTTAAACGTGCAAAAATACTGGAAAGATATGCAATTCTACATGTAACTGTATGCGATACCATTTCGATATGCCAACCACAGAAAGGGTGGTTGTTGATCTGGTGTAAATCTGGTTTGCAGCACCTGGCACGCATCTTTCAAAAACCACAACAGCCCCATGGAAAAACATACCTTTATCTCGGGTGCCCCATTGACTTTCCTGTCAGTAACAGCGGGCATTTAATATTTATGTGCACTTACATATTAATAATTGATAATTAGCGCTGATTTAGCTAAGGGAAACGGTTGACATGAGGAGGGGAGTAATTGTTTTACATGATAACCTTGTGAGAATAGATGGAGGGTCAGAACAAAGATGGTATGTCTGAGCATAAACTAATTCACTTGGGAGAAATTACTTCAAACCAGGCTTTAAATGGCAGCAAGTGGGTTAGCGGGTATGCAGAGGTACTGCAATGTCTGCAAAAAGAAACGCGATGGCGCACCAGGCACCATCGGTGCAGGAAACTAACTGGATGATGGTATGTTAGCAGAGAAGATTATAGGAGCATGACATCTATATATTAGCCTCTACTTCAGGGACAGTATTCAACTCTGCATACCTGCCTTATGAAAAATAACATTCAGAGACTGCAGCAAAGAACGGCAATGCTTGGTGGAACAAAAAGGCCTTTAGGTGAAACAAACCAGGATTGTACATCTTAACACTGGATATTAATAATTAAATGCCCATTATTTAAGCACTTGCTATTTACATAAATGAGTTACATAGTTGATGTTACCTACCTATCCTGAACTTCTGGAGTCAGAGTTCACAGGTGCTATGAAACATTAAAAAAAAACAAACAAGCAAATAAAAAACAACAACAAAACCGACAAAAAACAACCAACCAACAAAAAAAAAAGTTAAAGGATTTTTTGTTAACTTGTGTATGACTACCTGGAATCCAGCAAATTGACATCAGGAAATTTTAGTCTGCCCCTTTGGGAGTTAGCAGGGCGTATCCATTGTTATTTTTGCTTGCATGTTGTAAGAAAAAATACATTTCTATTTCCAAAACATGCAGGATGCCATCACTTACATACACGAAAAGCCAGTGACTATTATCTGGTCTGTCGTACCTGTGTAACTGGTTGGTGCCACTGGGCGGGCTGGCAAGGGCTGTCTTCTGGTTCACAAACCACACCTGGCACCTCTCCCCGGGGCCTGTGGATTTTCCTTTTCTTCCTGGATGAGTCTAGCTGTGGAGATCTCACACCTGTGTTCAAAAGTCACTTACTTTCTCTTAATTTCCACTGTAAGGCGTTGAGGAAACAGGACGACATTTTGTGGGACGAAGGAGTAGCTCTACGGATAAACAGGACTTAATTTTTGAGAGAGCGGGGAAATCTCATTAAGCAACGTTAGGGAGGAACAGTATGTGGAAAAGCGCTTTCTGTTCAGCCAATAAATCACCCAGGTGCAAGCCAAGTCCTAAACTGCACTTTATACAGATGCTGTAGGCAGAAAGCAAGATCAGAAATCCCCCTCAGGGTGCCTCAGAAATTGGGATCAGAAATACCCCCCAGGGTCCCTCGGAAATCGGGATCAGAAATCTCCCTCAGGGTGCCTCAGAGTAAGAGCACAAGCCATACTGGCCCTCCCTCACACAGACCCTGGGTTTCCTGCCGTTTCCATGCCGGTGGTGCAATAGCTGCTATAAGGTAACATACACTTTATTTAACCAAAAAAAAAAAAAAAAAGCACATACAAAAAGCCCCCAGTTTGCAAAAAAAGAAACCACCCCATAACCACAAAGCACTCAGCAAACAGAAATGGCAAACTTCGAGGGCAAGCGGAAAAAGAAATCAGCTAAAGCTTACTTTACACACGACCCCACCTTTATTTCCAGCCTCCCTCAGTCCCGACATAAAAGGGAGTTGGCGGTAGCGCCTCGCTCCCACTCCCCCTTCCCCTCCCGCCTGGGCAGGAGGGCATCCTGAAGGGTGAAGCCTACACCCCTTCCCTAAAAGGCAGCGGGGGGAGAAGCAGCCCCGCTGAGGGACGCCCCGACCGCCCCAACCCCCTGCCCCTTGGCGGCGCGACCGTTAAACGGCCGTCGGCCCCCGGCACGCGGCTGAGGCCAGCGCCGCCGCGCGAAGGCCGGCCCCGCCCCGCCCGGCGCTGAGGGAGAGCGGGGCCGCGGAGCCCGTTCGGGGTGCGGGGGGCAGAGGCGCTGCCGGCGGCTGGGGAAGCGGCCCCCGGTAGGCGGTGAGAGGTGGGCTGGGGCGGCCCTCGGCGTCCCTCGGCCCAAAAGCGGGGCGGGAGGGGCGGCGAGGTGAGAGGCCGGGGAGGGCCGCCCGCGGGCTGCCGTGAGGTACCGCGCCGCAGGGAGGCGGCTTCTGCCGGGCGGTTTTGTCTTCTTGCGGGTCGTGGTGGGCGTTGGGGGGCTCTGAGTGAAATGGCCGTGCTTCCTTGGGGGAAGGGGAGATGGTCAGTTTCTGGTTACTCGGGGGCCTACTGGGCTCAGGGGATTTTTCACAGAAAATGTGTTAAATCTCTCACGTGTCCAGGAAAGAGTCTCCCAAAGAACGTTTTTGATGTTCCTAAGTTGTCTACTGTGAATGTCCCAACTTGTTAAGATGCTCAGAAAAAAAAAAAAAGGTCATACAGAAATGCTGACACTGCAGAGGGCTTGTTTTCTGGTGGGCAGGTGACAACCTGGAGTAACTGCTGAGAGGCAATATGGTCTTTATAGGCCTTGGGGTGCGGGAGGTGCCCTGGAAGTGGTTTGTTCCTCAGCTATTAAAACTATTCTTTCTCCCCTTTTCTTGATATTAGTCTGATAGAACACTGTTTTAATCCGGAAGGTTGGGGTGGGTCACTTGTTGAGATCTTCTCTAGCCTCTACTACCTTCAATTTAAAGGAGGAAATAGAGCTGTAAGAACACTGTACTTCATTTCGCCCTTGCCCAGTTCCCCTCTTCCTCTCGTATTCTCATCCGTTTTGCTTTCCTTGGGAGTGTGTGGTTTCTTAAGACATCCTCCTTGTGGAAATTGGGTTGGGGGTGGGGGGGGAGAATATGTTTTCTTACTGTCCCCACAAGTCATCTTACTTTTCGTTGACAGGAGAAAGCTTTAAAAAATACAGTTGTGCTGCATTCTAGAAGCTAGCCAGCCTCTTAAGCAGTTTTTCTGGTTTTTAAAAAGTGTGTGCATATCAATTGCAATCAGAGTAAGGAGGAATTTTTTTTTTTTTTTTTAAATCTTCTGATGCAAATATCATCACTGCTTTACGTGGAAATTTAGTATGTAGTAGAAATATGATTTAAACAAGCATTCCTAATCTGGGTAAAGTGAAATATATCATCTATGTCAGTAGTCACAGTTCATTCTTCTGCAGGAATTTTCATTGTTGCTTTTGACTACAGCTTTCAAATCTTTCTTTTTTAAGTTGAGAATGTTGGAAAACCAGGGAACAAAACTAGAACTTTTTCCCTAGCTTTAGCTCGGCTGTTCTAATTCAGACAGTTATCATTTAACAATTGGTTTCTACACCTGAATGGATTCAGACTGGAAAACTGTTACTTGAATATATTAAAAGTCAAGTGTTATTGTGTAGTAAATAGATTGTTTTTATTCTGTAAAATAACAGAATTATTATTCTATTACACCAATTAAAGTGAGGAGTGATACTGGATCATATTTTAAATAGCCTAACTTTTCTTTTCCTGTTCCATACTGGAACTGAATAATCTCTATAGCTATAACTCTTGATGCCCATCTACAAGAAGGGCCAGAAGGAGTATCCAGGGAACTACAGGTCTGTCTGTCTGACCTCGGTGCTGGGGAAGGGTATGGAATGGATCACCTTGAGTGCCATTATGTGGCACATGAAGGACAACCAGGCAATCGGGCCCAATCAGCATGTGTTTATGAGAAGCACGTTCTACTTGACTAACTGATCTTCTTCTATGATGTTGGTCTCTTCTTCCAAGTAACAAGCAATAGGACAAGAGGAAATGGCGCCAAGGGAGGTTTAGAGTGGATATTTGGAAAAAATTATTCACTGAAAGGGTTGTCCGGGATTGGAAGAGGCTGCCCAGGGAAGTGGTGGAGTCACCATCCCTGGAGGTATTTAAAAGACACGCAGATGTAGTGCTGAGGGGCATGGTTTAGTGGTGGACTTGGCAGTGCTGGGTTAACAGTTGGACTTGATGATCTTAAAGGTCTCTTCCAACCAAAACAATTCTCTGATTCTAATTAATACCCCATTGATTTAAATTAACTTTTAGAAAACACCTTCATTTCCATCACGTCCCCATCTCCTTTCTCCAAGTGTACACACATACATAGAGGAAAAAAATCTTTTTGAGGAGTAGCTCAATTGGAAGGACAAATGAGGGAGATGTCTGATTCTGTGTTTATGCAAATTGTATCCAGCATATTCTGTCATCTAAGAAAACTTCTGTGTTAGGCCTTTTTCCTGCCCAGATACTAAAAAATAGTATATGGTCTTGTCAAATGCAACTGACGAGTGGTAGATAGGCTGCTTTTCTCACTTAACTGTGAAACAACGCTCTGTACTGATTTCTGCTGCTTTCTTAAAGTGTGATGCTTCGAAATGTTAAAGGAAACAAAAAAGTTTATTGGTAAATCCCTTCAGCCAGCACGACCTGTGCGTCATCTGCCTTCTAAACAAGGTGAGTAGTGCAGCTAAAGTACAGTTCACTTTGCCAAGGCTTGAATTTGCTTTTAATGAAATAATAAGGATGTGTAGAGTGACTTTTTTTTTTAATGTCTTTGTACAAACTACAGTGATGTATAAATGTCTTGCTGTGTGTTGATCTTGCTACATCATCTCTGTGATAAAATCTGAATTTAAAATACATTAGATTTATGCAGAACACTTTTTGGTGTTATTCTTCTAACTTGACGTCTGAAATTCTCGCTTCAGAACGCTGAATCAGGCTTCTCTATAAAACTCGGATTTCTCGGGTCAGTTGACTCCTGTTATTGAACACATAATTTAACAAATAGATTATTGTTTAGATGTTATTGCAAGTACAATATACTGTACCATACAGTTCTTGTCTAACATTCATATGAGTTTAAAAGAAACAAAAAAGCCCAAGAAAAAAACCATGCAATATTTGTGTCAAGTGTGTAAATTTTGTTGTTGTTGTTTTTTTAAATGTCTCTGTATGCCTTCTAGATATTGCAGTATTACAGCTATTATTATTGTTAAGGTAAAAGTGTTTGGTGGCCAGAGAAACTGACAGCAGTGATAATGTGGACAGAAGCTAAGTTGCATGATAAATTTTTACTTTGTTTAAAATTAATGGAAGATACGGAAAAACAGTACTGTGGTGATTTAGAGCTTTTAAGTTGTGAATAAATGCCCGTATAATCTCAGTAATTTCAGTAATGTTCTTGTCAGGTATCATAAAATAAAAATGTGGAGTCTGTTTATTTAAAATATTTTTTCTTATTTTTTTTTCTCTTATCTTCACCGGCATCAGGCATTCCGTTAAACTTACAGACTGAATTACCCAGCAACTCTGAAGCACGTTTGCAGAGTAAGGTTGACTGGGTGAGTATTGAGTAATTAGTAGATGACAAAGTTGATGGAGTGTGTTCTAGAGTGCTATAAATTGGAGGTCAGCTGATCCCTTATTTTACCAAATGAAAAGTAAACTGTATTTCCAGCTAGGAGTGTCCTTGAATCTCTATGTTATAAACCAGCAATGTTAGCAGTATGAGTTTCAGAAATGCCTTTCCCCGATATTTGCATGCACTTGTAACTGAAAAATAAACCTTATGAGTGACTTAAGAGTCTTATGAAAGTTTGTGTGGCGTTTCTTTTTTCTTCATTGAATTGAAGACGGCTATTTTAAACTTAAAGTACTCATATTCAGTCTTTGCTTATTATGTGTAAAGAGTAGAAATTTAGAAATTTTAGTAGAAATTAGAAATATTTTCTTTGTTAGCACATGCACAAATTCATTTGAGGCAGCAAACTTCACAAAAGTAGATAATTACACAGTTCCAGTGCATTCTGTTGTTCTGTTTCGTTGACTCTGCTGGACCAGGCAATAAATGGGCCTTAGTATTCAAAAAACCAGAAGCACTTTAGTGCTTTATTGCTTGAAGTACTTGCTTTTAGACTTGGTCCAATGAGTCTTTCAGACTTGAAATTGGTTGTAGCTGTTTGAGTTTGTGGTGTTCCAACTGGAATTCTTGATGTTTCATAGTCTGAATTTGATTTTCTGTTGATAATGATTTGAATCACAGAATGGTAAGGGTTGGAAGGGACCTTTGGAGATCATCCAGTCCAACCTCCCTGCCAAAGCAGGTTCACTTAGAGCAGGCTGGACAGGAACACATCCAGGCTGTTTTGAAAACCTCCAGAGAAGGAGACTCCCCACCCTCTCTAGGCAGCCTGTTCCAATGCTCTGTCACCCTTAAAGCAGAGAAGTTTTTCCTCATGTTGAGATGGAATTTCCTGTGCTCCAGCTTGTGCCTGTTACCTCTTGTCTTGTTGCTGGGCTCTGCTGAGAAGAGTCTGGCCCCGTTCTCTTGACACCTGCCCTTTAGATATTTATAAGCATTGATGAGATTCCCTCTCAGTCTTCTCCAGGCTAAACAGACCCAGGTTTCTCAGCCTTTCCTCGTAAGAGAGGTACTGCATTCCCTTGATCATCTTTGTAGCCCTCTGCTGGACTCTGTCCAGTAGTTCCCTGTCCTTCTTTAACTGGGGGCCTAGAACTGGACACATTACTCCAGGTGCAGCCTCACCAGGGCAGAATAGAAGAGGAGGATGACCTCCCTTGACCTACTGGCCACATTCTTTTTGGTGCACCCCAGGAGACAATTTGCTTTCTTGGCCACAAGGTTACATTGCTGGCTCATGGTCAACTTGTCCACCAGGACTCCCGGGTCTCTCTTTGCAGAGATGCTTTCCAGCAGGTCAACCCCTGGATGTTCTTCAGAGTGTATTGGGAGTTGGTTTTGTGGGTTTTTTTGGTTTTGGGTTGTTTGTTTTTTTTTTTTTTTTTTTGTTAGGCCAAGTGTCCCTTTATTTTAGAAGAGGTCTAATAATCCTGTAGTCCGTAATTTATTGTATGAAGCTTCTGGAAGCTACCTTTTGACTTTTTTAAAAATCAAGATGTTGGCCACCTATCCTTGATTACAGATAGGGAAATTGACAGTTACACTTGTCTCTTGAGCAATGTGTATTTAGAAAAACAAACTGTTCTCTTCTAGAATAGGCCTGTGGTCGGCAATGTTGTAGTAGTCAGTTTCATCAATGTTTGGCTACATGTAGCTAGATGCTGAATTTCTTTGATGTTAGAATAGCTGTATTTATTTTTTTAAACTTTTTCTTTGGCATAGGGCACTGAGAAAGCTCTTTTTAATACTTTTGACTGTCAGCTGTTTCGTGGGTACTTCCAGATAGCAGCTGATAAGTACCCTGTGAATTTTTTTACTTTAATTGGTGGGCAGCATTGGCCTGGAGGCCAGCATAGCAGCTTCACAGAATATTTTTCTAAGCAGGAGCATGCAGCAGCTAGTTCTAAAAACACCGAGACCTGAATCTGAGGTCTGTATTAACACTCTTTAATGAGTCTTACCAAATTCTGTGTTTGAGAACGCTGTGCATTGTTATCCATTTGCTCTCCCCATTCCTAGAATAATATATGTATTTCACTTCAAGAACCTGTTCTTCGAAATTGCAATTGTGTTTCAGGTGCTTTAAATCTTACTGCTCTTTTGGCAAGACAGAAATAGTGCTCTGTATGTACAGTCATAAAACTTTAATGATACTTATTCCCTTTCTTCCTCCTCCAGTATGTTTCCTCTTATAGAAGACAAATGATCACTGGATGAAACACACTGTAAAGTGAAAAAAAAGAACAACTGTTGACATAACACTTAGTATTGCTAAAGGCAAACCAATTACCAGTTGTTTACAATTATTTTATACCAGTCATCGTCTCATGTAGTGACAATCTTTTAGAGAGGGAATAAATATTCAAGTTGCTATGGATTAGGATACAGGAAATGCAGGTTACTTTTTGGAAAGCTTGGTGAACAGTAAAGATTTTTAAAAGTAAAGCAGACTGTACGTGCCACTAACTTATAAATAGATAAAAAAATAAAATGGGCTTTAGAAACACACACAAACACCCCCCAACTGACAAACCAGGTTCTTAAAGCAGTGAAAGAACTGAAGAAGAATCTGGCAACTGAATTCTCCAAACTGCTTTACTCTAGGATATTTAGTATGTACACTTAAAGCTGCTTAGATTTCTACCAGAAAAAAAGAATCATCATTATGGCACACCAGGGGTGCTCGTCAGTGTTAGGTTCAACTCGGAGTAATCTAGAGAACAGTGAATTATAGTATTAATACTGCTATCTGAGGAACTTAAAGTCCGAAACTTCTAGTCTTAAGTCTTAGAGGAAGTGGAGAAGAGCTAATGTTAGTAGTAAGCACAATGATAGTGCTTGCATTTAAGATGTTAGCCTTGACTCCAGGGAATTACTGTCAAACTGCTGTTCAGAGTGAAAGTGCCTGAATAGTCACTGTGCCTTAACTGGCTTATTTAAAGCAAAGAATAATTTTTATTTCTTCATGGTATGCAAAGAATTTTCAGAAGATGTGGAGAGTGTTGAGTTCACTACATCAGTTCTATTTAAGGTAGGGAGAGAGGCTTGAAAAGTCTCCATCAGTATCAGTTTTAAATTACTACTTCTTAACTACCATTTAAAAATGATGTTGAGCTTCAGAAATGCATGCTCTTATCTAGGGATATTCTTTATAGATGGATTCCATTCTTTGTAGATGGATTTCAGATAGGAACATGTATAAGAATATTGTTGTGAGTGGTGATACTCAAATGTTAAGTTTTGGACCAAAACCCAGGCATAATAGAACTTTTGATATTATGAAGCAGTTGGCAAGATGATGTGATGGGAGATGGTGCAGGAGAAATGTAAAAATATTGTGGTGACATTGGCTGGCACATGGCTTTAAGCTCTGCTTTATTATACTTGTCTCTTTCATGTGAATTAGAATATGTTCAATGCTGGTTTTGTACTTGGAGGAAGCCTTTGAATAGCTAAGACTTGTGAAGACAAACATCACATAGCAGTTAGAATTAGAAGTATGGCTCTCTGTTAACTTCATTCTCTGAAATCCCTAGATTTTTCAGATATTTTTCTCCCATAAGTTTTAGGCAAATCAGAAAAAGGTAACTATGTTTCAGCCACAGAAAATGGAAGTGCAGGCAGGGCGGGTAATGTACTGGAAATATTTTACCATTTCACAATTTGTCTTAGCACACCATGAAAGCTGGTGGTGCAGTTACAGTACAAAGTATTAACTGATGTCTCTGTCTAGAAAATAGGGTCTCTTCAGCTTTTGACAAATGCTTCCTGAAATTTTCAGTTCTTTCTGCCCCTTCCCCCCCCAAAAAAAAATCTGTTTGAGAATGAGATTAAAATTCCTCAGCCAAACCTGTGGAGCCTTTTGGAAGCCAAGACAAATAGTTCAGGATAAACTTATTTTCTACTTTCCAAAACACTCACTTCAAGGTTGTGGCAGCTGGAAGAACTCAGCATTATACTGTAGATGTTGGGTCTTGATACTTATGAAACCTTTTGATAAGTGAGAGAATCCAAGTCTCTCTTTTGGTTTTAGGGAAAGTCTTTCCTGCTTTTATTGTTCCCCAGTGTGGCATCTTCTGGCTGTGTTCTGGGTGAGATGAGAGAAAGGGAGGAGATAATTATGCTTGTTTTCAAAACTAGAAATAGCACTGTGAAATTCTGTCTAAAAAAAATTGCTGTCGCAAATGTGCTTACCTATACTGTTTTGTAGATCGTTGAACTATTCCTTTATAGTACGTAATAAAGAGTATCAAACATTCTATAGGTTCAGATTAAACTTCTCAGGCATTTTATATTACCAATATTCCTATTCACAGTTTTCTGCAGTTATTTTGTAAGACCTTCCTCTTTCAAGTTAGACATGCATTAACTGTTATAAATAGCTGCAGTTCTGACTACAGTTGAATTTGTGCAAGAGTGTTTCTTTTCACACTGTTCTTAAATTCTAAAGAAGATGGTGATTCAATTGCAAGGAGTAGAAAAATTGAACAGAATCTATTTTTCTTCATGCACAGAAAATATTAATTGTCCAAAATCTTGGTGACTGGTGAAAGCAAAATTGATTACTGAAACTGTGCTACAACTGTTATTTTTAACTGAGAAACCCAGAAGTATACAATCTTGTTTTAATGTGGTTAAAGGAAACAAGCTTCATAACTTAATTTTGTGAACTATATCAGAAAATGTTTAACTCTTTCCTCCCTGTTTTAGCTATCTGAAATGACTGAAGTGAAGATTTTAACTCAAACTGTGATGCCCTGTCAACCAAAGCAACATGAATCAGAAGCAAAAAAAGGTAAAATACTGCATGGAGATCTGTGTCAGAATTGTATTTTCTGACATACAAAACCTTCCTGTTTTTCACTCTAACACTCTAGAGGAAGTATACAGCTTGGCCTATCACTGACTTGCTTGCATATAAGGGGGTACCTGTCTTGTGTTTTGTTTTTGTTTTTAAAAAAGAACCCAGCCAACCAAAAAGAACACCACCAAAATGAAGTAAAACCAAGCCCTGAGCATAAAAAAAATTCTTCACACAAAATCCTGGTTTTCTATAAATTGCTTCTGTGTGTAGAAGTACAAGTTTGAGTTGCATCCTTTAGCCTGTTGCAGTCATAGCATATTATCTTTAAGATTATTGTGTGCAACCAATTTAACAATTCAGTAGCTTGGCTTTCTTTTCCTACTCTTACTACAGTTGTTCTGAAATGCTAATTTTCTGATGTTTAGAAATCACTTAATTTCTTTTATGATTAGTCCTGTACAGTTTGTTCTTGTGTCAACACTGTCCTTAAGGATTATTCCTTATGATTTTCTTTCCGTATGTCTGTCACTCAGTACTCATAAAGCATAATTGTATTTTTCTCATGGTTTGGAAGTTTAAACAAGCCAAACTTCTACTCTTTATTTCATTAAAGGATAATCTCAGATTCCAAACGTATTCTCACAGTCCTCCTCTGCACTGCTTCCTGCCTGCTTCTTCGTTCTTAAACATGTCACAGGAACTGTGGTAGTGATGAAGATTAAGTCATCAGTTCATTTTGCTTTAATTGGACATCGTAAATCTCTGTCGGTAATCTCCAATCCTTACGTAATCTCTGGAGACTTGGTTTGTTCTGTTGCTCTTAGTACTCAAGGACTGACAGAATTCTTTCAAGTTTCATTGAGCCTTTCCTATTTTTTTCCTCAGTCTGAGGTTACTATCACCCAGGTTCTTGAGCAGTAAATCTATGCTGTTGTGTGTAACTGAGTTGAAAATAAGTCTTCCATGTATCGTCTTTTAGGCTCAGGTTCATTTATTTGATTCTTGATCTTGGTAAGTAGAATAAAGTTCCGTTCTTTGGATCTAGTTCGCTGTCAGGCTTGTCAAGTTCTATCTGTTTGGTGGTGGCTTTGTGATCTCGGATCCATTCTCGTTGATTCTGCTTGTGGTGTGTAGAGGTTATTGTGTTCTACAAGATTTTCAATGCCTTCTTATCAGATCCTGGTCTCTTGTATACGCCATCACTTTTGACCTTTTTTAGTGGTTAATTGCTCTGTGATGCCTTCCTGGCTTTACTCCACATTTGTCCATAATGTCAGACTTTTTCCAGCACTTGTTTTCAAAGGGCTTTTGTTTGTTTGATGATTGTTGTAATCCTTTCCCTCAGAGTAACACAACTTTAGAGGTCATGTTGTTCAGCTACTGCCTATAAATAAGACTTTCTTTTTTTCCCTTCTTCGTCTCCTGCATCACACTGTGAAATTTCCACTGGAACTCCATTTTTATCTCCACCTGGAAATTAAGTTGTAGATAATAATTTCCATTTGATACCTGTTCAGTGGTGATATGCCCTCAATTACCTGTCTTTAAAGTTCTTAAGTGCTTTTTACTGCTATCTCAGTCACTTCCTTTCTTTCTCTTAGAATCATAGGCTAGTTTGTACTGGAAGGGACTTATAAAGGTCATCTAGTCCAACCCTCCTGCAAGGAACAGGGAAGTCTTCAACTGGATCAGGTTGCTCAAAGCCCCGTCCAACCTGATCTCGAATGTGTCCAGGGATGGGGCATCTACCATGTCTCTGGGCAACCTGTTCCAGTGTTTCACCACTCATCATAAAAAATCTCTTGCTTTTATCTAGTCTGAATCTACCCTCTTTAAAACCATTACCTGTTGTCCTATCACAACAGGCCCTGTAAAAAAGTTTGTCCCCATCTTTCTTACAAGCCCCCTTTAAGTACTGGAAGGCTGCTATAAGGTCTCCCCAGAGCCTTCTCCAGGCTGAATAACCCCAACTCTCTCAGCCCATCCTCGTAGGAGTGGTGCTCCAGCCTTCTGATCATTTTTGTGTCCCTCCTCTGGACTCACTCCAGCAGGTCCATGTCTTTCGTGTGCCAAGGGCTCCAGAGCTGGACACAGTACTCCAGCTGGGGTCTCACCGGAGTGGAGTGGAGGGGCAGAATCACCTCCCTCAACCCGCTGACCACCCTTCTTTTGATGCCAATTTAGAAAGAAGGATGTTGTGGGGGGCCGTGTCAAAGGGCTTACAGAAGTTCTCTTCTTCATTTTTTTTTAAACAAGAGGGGAAAAAGAGTAAGTTGTAAGTTTTCAAGTATGCTCATGTTCTTTAAACAATTCTTTTTAAAGTTATCCTCATGCCTTCACATAAGTTCAGCAGTTATTCCAGTCACTTGTGGTCAAAGGCAGGCAAAAATCCCTTTCATCATTGACTTTGTGGCCTCTCTTGTCAACAGCCTGAAAAGCAAAAACTGACTGCATAACAGTCTTACAAGACGCGCGTTATTCCTAAAGGAATAAAATTCTTTGTCACCAAGGACCAGAGATAAAGTTTGTCCCTTCTTTTCCTTATTCCTTTCCTCTCGTTTCTGCTCTTGTTTGAGAATATCAGCTTAAAATACAGACATGGGTAGGCATATCTGAGGCTATGCTAGAGTAGAGATAGTGGTACAAACTCAAATAATAACATGCACGCTCTAAGCAAAGCCCCTGACTCTTGTTGATTCAGTGTAAAACCCTCAAAACTATTTAATTGGTATTAATCTGTTTGCCAGTTTCATTCAGCAGATCTCATAATTGCTTTTAGCTGTTGAAAAACCTCAACTTAATAGCTCCAAGAGAAGAGACACTCAGTTTTATTGTCTGTCCCGTTGAAACTGTGCCACTTTGGTGTGAGTTATAAACAGATTTTCTTCCAGGGCTTCAAGACCAGCTTGAGGTGTTTCTGTTAATTAGAGCAAGATATAGTATAGTACTGTCTGCAGTACCATGCTGTTGGATTCACCTTTTTGTGTTCTTTTGTATTAAAACAACCAACCCTGATTAGCTTGGAATAGCCCTCCATATTTATTAAGTCAATTTGATAGATTTAAAGTGAAATGCTCTGTAATTTACTACAAATTGCCCTCCAGCAAGGTCAGACTTAAATTACTGCTGGTTTTAATATTGATTTTTATATTCCACGTACAGCATTTCCACCCTTGTCTAAGAAACCAAATCAGTTCTCTGAATTCCCAACCTTAATGCCTTAAACAAGAATGTTGAACTTAATAATTTTGTATGTTCACAGAAAGGATCAAATACAGTAGAGATTTCCTTCTGAAACTTTCAAGTGTTTCTCTCTCTCAGAAGAAGCCAGAGTTTCTTCCTGATCACCCAGTTGTACTTGAAAAGCCAGTAAGTAAAAGCATTTTTCGTATTCAGTGAAGTTATCAAAACAGTCGTGGAGGTTTTGACAACCCATGTGATAGGAAACATTTTTCTTCAGACTAGCCTGACAAATGGATAAAACCTTCGAAACACAGATTGTGCACTTTGGCTCTGTTACTTTTGTACATAACTTCTCCAGTCGGTATTTGGCATCTTAACCATGGCCAGTACCATACAAAGGAAAATATTTTTTCTTTGTTTTCAGGAAGAAGATCAGGCATGTTTCCAAATTTAAAGTTGGTTTGGGTTTTGGGTTTGTTTTTTTTTTTTTTCTCCTAAGCATGCTTTTGGTCGCTTTTAATGAATTTTCCCAGAATCATTTAGTTTGGAAGGGATCTCTTGAGATCACTTAGTCCAACCCCCCTGCTCAAGCAGAGTCAGCTAGAGCGGGTTGCCCAGGACTGTGTCCAGTCAAGGTTTGAGTATCTCCACAGGCAGAGACAACCACTCTGTAGAGAGATTGCACAGCCTGTTGCAGCGCTTCCCCGTCACAGTGAAAATAGAATTGGTTTGGGGAGGCTGTGAAAGCTCTATCTCTTCCATCAGATCTTAATGAATGTTCCCATTAGTTAAAAAGAAAAAATAAATCAAAAATCTTCTGCAGAGCCTTTATGGTTTCTAGAAGGGTGGGAGAGATACAATCTAATTTTAAGGACAACCTGTAGCAGAGCTGATATGATAGTGAGGAACTATCTGGATGTTGCTGTTCCTGAGATCTCAAAAGTAAGTGCTGAGGTGGATTCCTGTGCAGTTTTCCTTGTGGCATCCTGATAACAGGTCATCTAAGGATGGTACTCTTTTGGTAGAACAGTAATGGGAATTATAGTAGAATGTTTGTATCCTGATTCATTCAGGACTTGTTTTCAATGGAGGGTGCAAAACCACTTAATTTACTTAAACACTGAACAATAAGTGATGTTCAGTTGGTCCATTGTCCATCCTCTTTCCTCTGCACTTTAGTTTCCTTCATGCAGCACGTTTGTAGTTACATGGGAAAATTCCAGTGTGTTGACTGATCCCATGTCACCATTTTTCTTCAGAGAAACCAGAGGGATGGATGAGATGCATGAGTAAATTAAATGAACGGTGCTTATGAAGGGGCAGGAGGAGGCCTCCAAATAAATTCCTGATGAGGAACAGACAGTACTACAATATGTCAGCGAGCTTGTATTTAGGAGGAGGTGGTTGTCAACAGTTTGCTGCTCAATTGAGTATTCGGGCGGTTCTTGCCCATCCTAAGACTTCCCTAATTCTCAATTTTTGAAGTCACTGCTGAAGTATATGCCCATCTGTGAGTGAAACCCGTATTTTCATATGGAGAAAGCTTCCTAGAGTGACGTGTACAAGGGAGACACTGTTACAGTCAGAGGGCTGTGGGTTGCGTTTGTCCCGAAAGATGTCTGGGTTTTTTGATCAGGCCCACCTATACATAGCTCAGCATTTCAACTGAACTGATGTTACCGTGTTGAGAAGGTCCACTGGGAAGACTTCACGTTAAGTCTCTCTGATTAATGAACGTAGAACTGTTTGCATTAATCAAAAAAAATCAAGTTGTTAAATGTACGTGGAGTAGAAAAGAGATAAAAGCAGACCCGTGAAAACTTATTTTAAATGATCTCTTATAACTGAAGTAATTTGAGGGTTTGTTTGTTTTACAGGAAAAGAGCAACCCTTTTATTGACACATGCAAGAAATGACAGGTTGTTTGGAAGATGACAAATCCATCAATGAAGGAGCTACCTTTGATCTAGATCTTCATGATTTTTGAAGTTACTTGGGTGCCTACAGATGGAAGCAGGACCCTATGAAACTTATGGAAATGCCTGTTTCTTCCAGCAGTTGCCTCGATGCTTTAAAAGTCAAACCTTTAATTTGTAATGCCTGAGATGGTAATACAATTACAGTGAAAATAAACAATTTTACATTTTGCTGTGACAGACTTTTGTCCTTGAATTGTTTGTGTTATATGGCCATATAGTTTGACCATAAATTCTGAGCCAATACTTGAGTGGGTTTTTTTGCTCGCTCTCACCTTTTTCCCTTAGCAGTACTAATGGAACAACAAAAACCCGCTGTGTCAATTCTCAGATGGTCTGGGGTATGTACTTCTCTAGCTTGTATCTGTCCCCTGTT
>JAOXJK010000012.1:134275260-134293348 GCA_025774025.1 Xenus cinereus | reverse complement strand
TTTTCACAAATTCAGACACTAGAGTCTTCTAAAAGTGCAATTTTCCCCAGCATTAGAAGAAAAGTTAGTCCTGTGTCACTCAACCCAGGACATCCCATTACTCCTTACCTCAGGTTGCTGAGTGGAATGTAAAATGGTAGTGGGGGATCACGGTGACCCCGCTCCTCACTCCCCTCACTGCGGCTGGGCACAAATTTTGCTCACCTCTCCTGCCGGGTCTGCTCCTCCGTGGTTTCCATGGCACACTCCAGGGAGCTCTGGAGGGACTGAAGCTGGTTCAGTGTTTCCTTCAAAAGGAAGCGAGTCACAAACTGCTCCAAATTAGAAGCTTCTTGATAGTCCTAAAAATTACATTAAAAAAAAAAGGTAAGGATTTGCCTGCCTTGTTAGAAATATGCGAGGGAAGATTCAGACTTAATTCGTCAAGGAAGAAGTTTGGATGTTTTGGTGCTTCTGCACGCATAGGTAACCTTTATGTTTCTGGATGAATTTTATATACACTCTGAATTTCCAGGTATAGACACTGATCCTGCCCAAGCTGAGAGAGGCCTAGATACACAGTTGTACAACATAGTTTCTGCCCAAAAAACTCCTTTTCCTTGCGTTTCTTAACTCCAGTTGATGGCAGTACCACATTGCTTTTTAAGTATGGAAAAGCCAAAATATGATTGACAACTCTAGCAGTGAAAAAACATTTATTTTGCCCACTGACCTGCCTCTGACAGTAATTATGGGGTCAGCCTTTGAGCAGGAAATACTTCCTGGGAAAACTCCACCAGCAGTTTGTCTGAAGGACTACCTGTGCTAGAGACAGTGCCTTTTGAACTTAACAGTCTTTGACTGATTTTTATCCCTTTAATTTGTTTCATTATTTTATAGAAACCATATATCTATCTATTTCATAACTCCCTGAAATGCAGCTAAGTGTTCTTTGAGTTGGAGCTTGGCTATTAGTATACTTTACACCTATATTTAGTGGTCATTAATGTTTCTTTGTGTGACTACATTTCCAATATATTTTATGTATTCAAAAATATTTATGCCTATTTGGCTTAGATAATTTCAAAAACAAATTCTTACTTCTGCTCTCTCCCTTGCCCAGTGAGTCATATTTCCACAAATGGGGTCAAATTTGATGTTTCCAGCAAGCCCAGATCTGCAAAACTCAGTTCTGACAACAGTGATATACAGATAAGTGCTGTGTGAGGGGGTGACCTATACAATAATATAAACACCCCCTTTCTCATTTTCTTCTTAATAAATGTAATCAAGAGGATAGAGCAGACTCCTAGAGCCTCTGCTTACTGTGTAGAGCTCCCATCAGGAGCAGAGAAGGAAAATGGACTTCCATCTCCTCAACTCAGAATTAAATTGTTGATTTTCACCAGAACTACTCCAGGTTTGTGCACTGCACCAGGATTTAGTCTTTTTTCTTCTCGTTCTGTTGCCCCGTAAGTTCTATATTTAAAGGCTTGTCTATGGAAGTGGTCTCTGTGATCTTTAAATGTGGCTTAGAGTTAGCTTATCAGGTACATAGAGCTTTTTTGTAAAGGTGGGCTAGGGAAGTTACATGCTAACATCATCCATAGGAGTCTGGAATTATCAAAGACTCTTTCCTTACGTATATTTTATGCAAATATTGGTGTTTACAACTCATCTATGCAGAACTACTCACCTCAATGCATCCAGTTGGGCAAATGGATACTCAATATTTTTCTTTAAATAACGGCTCTGAGGTCAGCAATTTTGAGCTGACGGCAACGTTAGATAACTTCGACTCCTTCCCACTGAAAGATAACTACTCTTACCTGCCATTCTAAAATTCTTCTTAAATTATGGAAGAAGGTATTCAGCATATATAAATTGTCAGCATTATTATAATTTAAGTCATGGAGGGAAAAAGATTGTCTGTTATAATTCAACATCAATTCCAGGTTTTGGCAATGAGGAATTACCATCCATGCTTTGTCAGTGTTTCACCACCTTACTTCCTACAGAAAAGTGCCTTCATTTGCATTTTACTAAAGGCACACTGGTCCAAGATTTCACTAGAAGAAAGAAAACGTTAATTCTGAATTAAGAAAATTGTGTATCAATTTATTAAGTCTATTATTTGGGTAGAATCAGCTTGACTGGCATGCCCAGCATTTGTATTGTCAGTACCCTGCACCACCAATTAATAATGGGACCCACTGGTGGTGTCTGTACATAAACTAGAAAAATGGCCTCTTCCTTGAATTTCATTAGCGGTAAATTACTGTTCATTAGCATATACATTATACTGCACAGCAGTTTGGGCAGTCCAGATGAAATAGGTCTGTGTTAACATATTGTTCTGCTTGTTAGTTTTACTGGTTGTGAGTGAATGAGGGTAATTTTCCACATTTTCCTCATCAAGAGACAACTGCGCCCTTTGTAAGCAGTGAAGATTTGAGTTTCCATTAATGCAATTGAAAATACACATAATTAGCTAATTCCCTGTGGAAAAGGTCACCGTGGTCTTTAAAACTGGCTTACGTCTCTCTTAATAGGCACAGAAGAGGTTTTATAACAGTGGAGGAGGCAGGTCTTGGGTATTGCCTAAGAGAGTCAACATCTCAGGGCTACCACAGGTTCAGCGACTCTCTTGATCCTCTCAAGCCCTGGTGCCAGCCGCCGTCCTCTCTCCTTGGGAGACCGGACACCACGTTGATCCATTTATCAAAATGATTTCATAAAAAATATTTGTGTTAATCTTTACAGAAAATATCCCCAAGGCAACAGAAAAGAATGTATTATTGAGTAAAACTCATTAAGGAATAACCTATTTAAATTTCCCTTGACCATGGAACATCTCCTGCCCAGTGTGTTTAGATCCTACATTAGTGGGACAACGCCCTGGCTTACAACTTTAAATTCAGGATATAAAATTAGTCAGAATACCTGTACTAAAATGAAAAAAAAAATCAAGCCTTTTTCATTTCAGTCACTCAGATGTAATTCTTCAGACTGTAGGATGGAATCAGAACAGAGTCAGAATAACATGCCAAACTATTAAATAGATTAAATTTTAGAGTGCAGCACAAACTTTACAAGTTTATTGAAGTACTACATTTGGAAGAAACTGCATGCTTGAATTCTGCCTATAGAATTGGAACAGCAGCAGCCCCTACCAACTCTGCTTTTTTCTGTTTTTTACTGAAAAACTTTTGACAGTTCTTCAGAGTTCAGTCAAGGCAGTCCAGTCTTTAGGATTTCAACAGTTGCTTTAGAATCCTCATTTCGTAGATCTAATGTTGAACACTGTTAATATTTTAGAGGGATATGTGTGGTCTGGTATTAGAGCTGAATGAAATGCCTGTGAGAAATGGAGGTGGGAGCGGCACCATACCTGTCATTTCTTTGAAAGACCAGTATCTGTGAAATTTTGAAATTATTGCTGGGTTTTTTTTTTCTTAGAATGAAAAATGGAACCATTTTTTGATTAAAAAGAATCTTCTGTTGTTCTTCTTTTGGCCCAACAATTTTTTTTCTCCATTCAGCTTTTATTCTTGAGGCTGGAAACTGGCAGTGCAGGGCACGTAACGCCTAATCTGTACGCAGCTACATCTTTTATTGTCTTTTTCTGGCTCTGTATTTCCCTTTGTCTCCTCTGTGAAAAGCGTGAATTTACAGCAAATCTTTCAATCCTCATTCCCCGATATGGTGTTAACTTATGACATCCATGCAAGTGGCGCCTAGCCACTGAAGGTACCTGAAGATAGCTGGTAGGATGTGAAAACACACCATTAATGAAAGAAAGACAAATCCTGAGTCCACGGTTTGCTTGACAACCTGGAGGATAAATATTCTGAGAGGATGTTTTCTGAAGTGGAATTCAGAAAGTACTCCCTCTTCCTGAAACTTCATCTATGATCTTTCAGTCAGCATCTTACATCTTCTCAATGATTATGAGAATCAAAACCCCTAGTCACAGTAATGGAAGGAGATAACAATATATGTCCAATTAAAGTGCAATAGAATTAACTGTCATTAAAAGACAGCCGGAAGCAATCAAATATACAGGAAGAATTTACCGTGTGCACTTAAGAAATACATTAGATTGCAGTGTTTTTGTCAGTTGGCCTACAGTATTAAAAATAATCATTGCCTGCTGCAGTATGTACCACTGCTGCTCTTTATGTCTTGAACCCATATCTCTCTGCCCTCAGTGTTTTTGGAATCTTCACCCTGAGCAGATTTCTATTTCTTTATAAGGAATTATAAAATAACTCCTTTTTTGTTCTGGCTTTTCATTTCCAGTAGAATCTGGATATTTTGTCCGCTTTAAATATCAAGATGGGAGAGGACTATGGTACTTTAGACTGGTGCTGGCCTGAAAAACACTTAGTGATGAATGCAAGGAACGAATGAACTGGATTCAAAGCCAGTGCACGAAAATTAATAACCAGGATAAATTAATACCTGCCTTAAATTATTCTTTGTCAGCAGCTACTCATTACATTCATTCTGCAAAAGGTGCATTTGTAAAATGTAATTTCAAAGACAGCAAAACTAGATTCTGTGGAAACTGTTAATAAATTATAATCACGTGCAAAAAGTGGTGCCAGCCAATTTAACACAGATTTTGAAAAAACAAAACAAACAAAAAAACAATTTAAAAATTCATTTTTGCTCAAACAGAACATTAGTTGTGGAACTCCATTGTCAACATATGGTTGTCTAGCACTTTTTCCCCATCATTTTGGTTTGCAATATAATTTACATAATCGCTACTTTTACTATTACTCAAATATGCAATTAAAAAAATCTAGGTATTCTGGTTTAGAATAGGTATCAACCCTCCAGAGTGCAGTGATTTGCATAATTACTATGAATGCACCATCAGTAGCTAAATTGCATGTCCCTGTGATACTCCTTCACCTCCTATAATCTTCTTTCTTACTTTGACTGGCTCCTATTTTTAGACCATTCAAGAAGTTTTCCAGTAATAACCAGGCTGCATTGACTTCACTTAGGTTCGGGGTTTTTTGAGCAAAGCAGAAAAGTGAATGATTTCACAGGAGCAAAGGATTGGACATGCTGTGTCAGTCACTGAATCCAGCATCTTGCACTCCCCTTTCTACGTTTTTGCAAGCCACACGTAAAAAACTGTTAGGGTTTTTTTTTTGCCCCCAAATGCTTGGAAGGCCATTCCAGAACCTGATTGCTCTAGTGAGTAAGAATTATCTTTCATTTCCTTCTTCAAGGAACATTAACTGTTCTAGCCAAACCACTTGCTGGCTTTCATCCATGGAAGAAAGATCTTGCTGTAATTTAGAGGAAGAAAAGAGATGTAAAGAAATGGAATGAGGACAAAGAAATAAAGACGATGAAAAGAAGATACAGAGGAACAGGTTAATGGGGAGATCTTCAGTATTTGTTTAAACAATTTCCTACTGTGTTGTCATTTCTGCTTGGTTATTTTTATGTTCCCTTTACTTTTAGTTTTAAAATTCTTCTTTTGCTGTTCATAAATGCTTTCTGTTGGCTCTACAAAAGCCCTACCCAATTCCATCCAAGAGGTTGCTGCTGCGTTAGAGTTATTGGATTTGTGCTTCAGATATAAAGTTTATAGGCTCCACTCTCATTCACTGGATCAAAGTTCCATCTTATTAGCACTATTAACCATAAAAGCCAGTTTCAGTTTACTTTTATTCTTTTTGTTAAGTGGCTTTTGGGACAGCTCACAGGGTGGCCTCCATTTGCAAGGAAAAAGAAACAACTCCATGGGCACTTACGGCCACTCTTCTGAGGAAGAAGCATCTCTGCCAGGTCAGTTGGTTGCAGCCATTCCAAATTCCCACCATTTTGCCGATGTGCCAATGCAAAAAAGCCTGAATTTTAGTTGTCATGCCAGTAAATTAAGAGCTGGTATGCTCTACATCAAGACCATTGTCAGCTCCATTGTAGGCTCAAGCCAACAGCCACTGAAATCACAGGGCAGGAAGCATGTCCCATCCTGAAAGCCCCTCGGTGCAGTCGCTTGGCCACCAGCTGTGGTTAGACTTTCACCAACACTGTGGTACAAACTGCCCAAGGGGCTTAAAATAACCTGGAAAGGGTCCCTGCTTCCCCCCAGGGCCTCTGCTGCCAGCCTTCATTGTGCAGGTGCACCCGTGGGGATATGTCCTGCCTGGAAAATGACCCTCTGCTGTTGGCAAAAGGGAAAGATGGAGGCGGGAGGGGAGGGGTGAAAAAAAGTGAATTTCAAATGGGTGTTACGACTTTGATAAAAGGCACTGTCGGATCAGGGTAAGCCATTGCCAGTTTTTCCTCTATGAGATAGTTCTTGGGAAAAATCCTTTGGAAACCTCTGAGCTATTAAAGTACCTTAACTGGAGTTTGGGGCCATACAGAGACCCACCTGGTTTCCAGCTGCTGCCCAAGAAGGATGTCTCCTTTTGCCCGTGGGTCTCCCAGAAGTCCTGTGTGCTATTTGTCAGGCCTGTGCAGACATCTTGGACATCCTTGAATAACCCAGGTTTTCTAAAATGCCACTAGGTGCCTCTGTTTGAACCCCTGAATACTTCTCTACGGTCAATTCCATTTCATATGAAAATGACATTTTTGGTGATTAAATGAGCTTTTGCTAGTTTACCGAGTACAGACTAGCTCACCACCCCCAGCAGGTTGCATTTTCAATAAACTATAGCAATACCAGAAATAAAAATGATAGAGCAAGACTTGTTCTTATTGAATAGCTGACAAATAGCAACAATTTTATGGCTTGGTAACTTAAGGGAGACACGTTCTTTGGTCTGCAAGTTTTTGATTTTCAGTATTCATGAGTCACTAGAACCAAGATGTCAAACACCTTAAAAAAACTGGCCTATTTTTATCTACCTACATCATTACTTAGTGGCAGATAGTATTTTCTGTGCTGTGGGTTGCAAAGTTTCTCTTCATTATATTTGTATGTGACTGGAAGCTATGGAATGGAATAAAAATGCAGCTTGCTGAAAGTGTTATGTTTATTTGGATAATAAAAAGGTTAAGATTAAATATTTTAATTAACTATGCCTCTGTGTTTTGTTACAAAAGATGCCAGAAAAAAAAAAAAAAGGCTTAAAGGAACGAGTCTTCCAATGCTTTTTTAAAGGTTGCTGGCTTTAACTTTTAATGCTTCCCATATATGAGATGAAGAAGAAACAAGATAAACAGAACTATCCCAGCTTGTACATTCATCAGGAAAATAACAACCTGGCAGGTACAAGAAAAACAGCTGTCACCAGTGATTAATGTGTCCTAACCACTCCTCTATGAGCAACTCACGCAGACTCCACCCGAAGGAGAGAAATGATCAAATATCAAATGCCACAAGCCCCTCTAAAAATCCTCAGATATGTGTTTCCCTTCCTTGTGTAAGGATAAATAAAACACAAGAGACCAGCACCAAAACAAACAAACAAAAAAAGCACAACCAAAATCAAAGGAGATCCCCCAGCATCCTCTGGTAGGATGCTTTTTATATTAAATGTACGTTGATGGCAAATGCAACTCAGGCTTTTCCCTGCTGAAAGATGTTCCTTTCTGTCTCTATTTCTCTAAGTTTTTAGCTTTGCACCTTTCTGTCAAACAATGGAGCGCGAACCATTTCTACACCAACAAGGGCTTCCAGTCTTCCCATCTGATATGCTGCCCTGTAACTTCATCTTCGTAAGAGTCTGAAATTGGGATTTTGCCCCCCTCACACGCATTGTACAGCATCGAGACCTGGGAAAACACCCTACTTGTTTGAAGGAGACCATTAAAAGGGTAAGGTGCTATTTAGTTTGTTTTGGCTGGAGTGATCTGACCTCAGGATGGTGAAAAGAAGTCTGGTTTCAAAGTTTCTTGAAAGTGGTAAAAGACTGGAACATTTTGTCCCCTGGATGACTTTATACTTTTATTTTCAGATAGCACAGGACTTGAAGACTGGAGAAAAGCTTAGTTCAGGAAAGGTACGCTTTCAAACCACAGAGGGCAATAAAATACACAGAAACCGTGCTGCAATTGCCTTGCAGGAGCCCATCACCTGCTAATCTATTGGGTTAAAAATACCTACACATGGAAATAATTTGGAGTGACGGGGACAATTTGATTGATCTAGATTTAAACTCAGGAGTCCATAGCCAAGCCAAACTCTCAGCTCTTGCTGAGAGATCTTTCTGACTAAAGGCTGAACAGGTTGGGAATATTTGTAAACAAACCCAAAGGTATTTGTTCATTAATGTTCGTAATTTTCAAAAAAACCCCATAAACAAGACAACATGAAGTGTCAATTCTATTTCATGTGCAAAAGCTACTTGGTGCACACTTGTGTACTAGGTTTATGGACATGAATCAAATAATGCCACACGCTTTGGTGTTACCAAACTTAGATTAACGTATGCCAAAAAGTAAAGGAAAGTAGATGAAACACTATATTTTAGGGGTTTTTCATTTCTAGTTCTGTTTATATTTGGAATAACTAGGGTTTATAGATTGGGGGTTTAGATTTTTCAGACATGTTCATCCACTGTTCAACTTTTCATTGAAGACAGACAAATGTTTGGGTTTTCCTTGGAAACTGAAGCTGAACAATTTTTTCTAGGACTGCAGCTCCACAGCTGCCTCTCATGCAAAGTACCTACTAAATACAGGCAACATGAATTGGTACGAAAGGAGGAATTTTCTATAAGAAGGACTGAGTGGTGACAGTTTATCTGACTCTAAACTGGATAAATAAAATCAATGAAGTACCAACTTTCTCCTTTCTATTTTCTATTTCTCCTTTTTTCTATTTAAGACTGAACAAGCTGCCTACCCAAAGTGGTGTGCACTCTGGGGAAGTTTAGCAGAGACTAATAGAGGTGCTGAGCTTTCTCAAATCCACAAAAAGTCAGAGGGGATGGAAAGCTCACAGCAATCCCAAGAACTGGGTCCGTAGTCAGCCCCATGCTCTGCAGAGTGGAGTTCAGGTTCAGTCTCAGCAGTTTTCACTTTTGGTTGTCAATTGGAGAATTTGGTCCTTGGAAATTTGGTCCTAGTCACTGGAAACTGACTCAGCCACTGTAGATACACCGTGTCTTTGTAGCTCTCAAAGTGTAGGTCATCAGTTCTGGGGTTTTTTTCTATATATGAACTTTTCCAATTAGATGATGGCTTGGAAGATAGTAGTAAATGTTTCCATTACTCAGTGACTATTCAAGGTTCTAGATGGCTGCACTGGCAGAGCAACGACAGTTTTATTCTGCATTAGGAGGGGAACCCCAAGCCTTGCTCTGCATACGTGCCAATGGCCATTCATAATCAACCTACCTTTTTCTGAGCATCTGCTTGCTTGAGCTGGGGAGTCAACCTGAGCTAGGAGCTACATCACATCTTGTGCGTGTCACTGTCAATGAACATCATTTATACATGCTATCTCAGTATGTCAAATAGCTTTTGCTGCACCTCCAGCTCTGATTTTAGGTGGATATAGTCCAGATTTTAGACTTCAATAAAAGCTTGGACTATCTAAGATGGAAATTTTATTATTTGCACCCCAATGACCAATGACCAACAGGTCACATAACCTATCAGTTTCCTGAGAACTGAGTTCCTGTTGTGAATAATCCCAAATTCAAATTGAGAATTTAATTTCCATACAAAGTCATAGCTGCTGGGCATATCCTTGGTAGAAATCTCTATGTTAGAATATTTGAGGACACATTTTTTGTTTAACTGTGTTTACACACTGTGTCTACTAATTAGAATTAAAACTATTTTTTTCCAGTGTTAGCCTTGCTCTAGTTCTGCCACTTCTAACAAATAGTCAACTGGGATATTCCTGCAAGACAGAAAACCCATTAAGCTTGAATCTTCAGTCAGGAAAATAAAATTTAAGGAAGTTATGGTTATGTGTTGGGTTTTTTTTTTTTGTTTTTGAGGGTGGGGGTTTTGGGGGTTTTTTGTTGTTGTTGTTTATTTGTTTGTTTGTTTTGGGCTTTTTCCGTGTTTTTTTGTTTGTTTGTTTGTTTTCAGATGGGTTCTTCAAGCAGACAAAAGAAACACTTATTAACATTCCAGATTTTCTTATCCATTTTCTAGTCAGGCCAATGTTTACTTCTTACAACTCTGATTAATCTCATGGGTCTCCTCCTCTGTAATTAACTTGTGAATTCTTAAATGCTGTGTTCTATTTACTTCCAGTAGTTATCAGATGACATGTCCTGACTTTTAGCAGTAGTTTATACACATGGCTAATATATTTTTTTTAATTATGCATAGCTAGAATAAACTAATCTGTTGCTTTTCAGTGTCCAGCCCAATGAGGCAGTGAGTCAGTGCACACTCCATTCATTAGGAGTGGAAGATGCACAGCATGAACAGAGAGACGTTCTGCTTACTGGCTCAAGCTCTAAATAAATAAACTATACTTTCAGCTTTTTATTTTGGCAGCTCATGTAAAATGTATGAATACCGCACTCTTGCAAACAGCTGAGTGCCAAAGATAACAGCTTCATTAGAGGAGCACAGCTTTCTCCCCACTCATTGACTAAAAAAACCAATTTTTTTTCCCTCTCGTGGGATTTCACTGAAAATTTTGGGCTGAAATTTCTGTTGTTGACTGCTTGCCTTCCAGTGAATAGCCTTGTGGTGTGGACCTGGGGTTGGGTTTGGAGGATCTAGGTTCACCTCCTTCCCTCGTTTGTCCTGGCCCTCACCCGTCGAAGCTGTTCCACCTTGCACAGAGTATTAAACTGTTCAGCCTGGGAAAAGGAGCGTATTACCCAGTGTCTTGATGCACTTTTGATCAGACATCGAGGTCTGAACGAGGAGGTCTGAACATGTGAACAGGTATGAGGATAATGAATGGACTGCCAAGTGAATTGGCCGCCAAGCATGTCCTACAGCATGGCTACACCCCCTGCCGGATGGATGGATGGAGAAACTGAGCTTCTCCTCCTGGGAAATATTGGTCAGGATGTTTCACTCAACCCAAATTTATATGGTTTCTGTTGTTACTCTCAGAAATACTTTCAAGTGATTTACACCGGCCAGTTATATTCTGGGACCAAGTAGCCAGGATGCACAGATGCTGCCCACAGGATGGTTTTATGATTGTAAAAGTACTGGAGTTCAGCCTCAGGGAACATGGGGAGAGATATTACAGCCCTTTTAAATCTTTTTAAACTATCCTGGAATCTACACTTAACTGTAACATTCACATGACTCCTCAGCATGTCTCCAGATGACTCTTGCCTAATTTAATGGTAGGCATCAATATAGTTTACATCATTAGTATCTTTTACTAACATGTTTTCTACTTAAAAAATGTGGATTAATTTTTCGAATTCAGATTATTTTCATATGTTGAAATGCTGATAATACTTCCCCATATTTGGCACGGGACATGGAACCCTCTCTTGGGACGACAATAAGAAGAACATTCTTCAGATCATGTGCAAAGACAATTTTGGTTAAATCCAAACTGTAATACTTTGCAGACAGAGCTTTACAGCTTTGATACTCAACCATTTTGACAAGCTTTTTCCTACCAGACTTTTGCTACAAACATATATATGTGGAAGAACTTAAATATGAATTAGTAACTTTATCTAGATTAAAAATCTTTACATGTTCAAACAAACAAAATACACAATGTAAAGAAAATTTCGCCATTTTTACTTACTTTCTTTGTTTTGTCCATTGCCTTCAGAATGGTTATGTTTAAATCTTCCAAGACAGACAGAACATTTTCATACTCTCCTAAGTGCTGGGAAAAATATTCTAAAAGAAGAAGAAAACCCATGTCACCTATTCATGACCTGAAAAATCAGTATTTCATTAAATATCAATTTTATGAAATTTGAATTCAGTTGGAGTATTAACTACCTAAATATATAAAATGAACAAGAGTTACAATGAAAGGGATGATTTTATTTTTAAATTCTGTATTATTTCCCTCAAAATCATTCCCTTTAAAATATCAAAATCACTGTTTCAAAGCATATTCTTTCAATAAATGAGTTGCTGAATTGATAAAAAATTAAAACATCATTTTGAGAGCTGAAACAGGCGTATTTTCAAAATGCCTGCATTTTCTTCCTAAACTGGATTTTCAGTCTAATAGTGTACTTTACAGCCACTAGTAGGAAATGAAGTTTTCATGTGTACGTACTAAATCTGATTACATTGATACAAAAATGAATAATTCTGGTAAAGCCCGTGGAGGAGATAAGATCAAGCGGGGGCTGTTGTGAGTCAGGGTCAGCTGAGAGCAGTTGTTTCTCTCTGAGAGACGAAGAGACCATGAGTTGGCCAGATAAGCTTCTAGTCCCAGGTACTGTGATCGTGTTTTCAACAAGTATGATGCATGCAAAATACTTTGAGCAGAAATCAGGGAAATAACATAAGTTGTGGGATGTCCTTGCATGGCTGCTTAAAGCAAAGGACGTTTTAACAGAAAGAGATGATGTAAAATCAGGGGGCGTAATCCCATCAGAGGGATTGCGGCGAGAGGAGGAGCCAAACCCAGGAAATCGTGACCCGAGTTCCCACTTGGTCGATGCAGCAAAATACAACAGAGGGAGGCACAGGAAGGAAAAAGTGTGGAAAATAAAGACAGACAATTACGTTAAAGCTAGAGACTGTGTTAGACAAGGCATTTAGACATCAGCTCACGCAGAGGAACGTGAAAAACAACATCTAAACGGCAGACAAGAAGAACAAGATTAGATAGGAGCTTTTTGAAATAATAAATAGCAATACTGCGAGGCTTCTAGGAGGTCAGCATGAGCTTCTCAGGGGAGTCGAGAAAGCGTAAGGTTTCAGGAGCACTGCGACATCGCTTGGTGTTGCTGAGAGGTTGAATGAAATGATTAAGAATGAAATCGTATTGTGAATTAGTATCCTGGAAGTGAAGCTTCATTTCTGAGGAGAACTGAGATGACTCAGAAAGAGCTGTGTAATCACTAGCTCGGACGTGTGTCAAGTCAACTCAGTATCAGATTCACAGAGGAGAAATACCCTAGTGGCAACCCGGTTTTGATCAAAACAGACAGTAAACAGAAGTCGTGTCGGGCTGAGACCCCCCCTCAGCTCTCTGACCAGCCTGAGGAAGCTAGTGAGATCAGCTGTGAAGCAAACCTATAACCCTCCAGTGCAACATCAACAGCACTAAACCCCTTGTGGAATGAAATCCCCTTGGCCAGGTTTATGTAATTTGGGCCAGATTCTCAACCAGCAGAAGTCATCACAGCCCGATTCACATCAGCTGAGTCTCTCGTCATATATTTATAAGCCACAGGCTTGAGGGGGTCTCTTGGTGGGTTCTTGGCTATTGGTAGAGTTATCCTGTGGGTAAGTGTTCTGGTCTTCAATTTGACAGCATTTTCAGCTTTTAAAGGTCTTCTACATTACTGACCATTGGAAAATTTATCAGACTATCACCTTTCCCTCAGAAATAGGCTGGTTTTGTCAAACATAAATATTTTATTGACATTTTGTGGGAGGACTTGCAGAAGACCCTACTTTTCTCCAAATTGTTTTCTGCTGCAAGCAGCGCTCCTAGATCAGGTGCTGTAGGGTCAGCTGGAGACCAAACAGGGTTTTGGGGAAATGACTCACAGCTCAGAACAGGGCATAGAAATGGGTGATGGGGCTAAACTTTAGGCCTTGTAGGAGCTGGTGGTTTTTGGGTTTTTTTTGTGATGAAGGATGAGAGAAGTTGTCAAACTTCCATTCTTACTGGATCAAGTTAGAGCAAAATAATGAACTTTTTTCTCTAATGGGATACTAAAATGACAATCTCTTTTGAAATTGCCGAAAGACTCATACCTTTGAAAGTGATCAACTAGCTAGAAAAAAACATCTCACATGAAAAGGGAATAAGATAAAAGTTATCTGTCTATCTTGACATCAGAACAGAACTTGAAGCTCAGAGAGTGTGAAGTATTGATTAGGAAAAACATTTTCAAAGTAATTTCTGCACGTAATAGATGACAAGAGTCTGAAAAGATTATAAGCCATCTGCATTGTCCCAGGAGTTCTTTCATTGAAAATAATTTTCTGTTTGAGCTACAAAGATTAAACAGGAAAAAAAAAAAATCATATCACATGGTATGTTTGCTTGTACAGGCTGCTGCAGGCATAGATTATGTTCTTGCCTAAAAAGGAACTTACCGCAGAGCTCTTCGGTGTCAAGATTTCTGGAAAGATAAGAGGATAGAAGGTTAGTGAGCTTAGTAATGTTTCATGTTGGATTGGTAAATAGTAGAGCTCAAAGATCAGCCTGTCTGGGATATGAAGCCTCCCTGCCTGGGCTGCAGTAGAAGATGTGAGTACCTGGCCCTTGCTGCCCTTGCTCTGCCGCCTTAGGGAGGCTTGTCTGAAGCCAAAGGCTGTAGCTCGCTGCAGGCACAGCTTCCCTTCCGAATCATCTTCCCACCGGCACCTTCCTACTCGCCAACAGCCCACTCTGAAGTTCCTCTCCTAGCCTTTGTGCATCCTGGCGCACAGTCACTGCTCCTCAGGCTTTATGTGCTTGGTCCTAGCGCTGGCAGAAATCCATCTGAACACCAGAAATTGTTGTGGTTTTTTTTTCCCCCACCCTCCTGCCTGCATCCCCCTTCTGTGGCTGCCATGCTGGATAGCATGGCTCGGAGAGCTCAGCTCTCCATGCTAAACGAGCGGAAAAACCAACAGATTACTCCTGTTTGCAGTCTTCACATTACTTTTTTTTATATTATTAAATATATAATATGTATTATTATATAAATACATAAATGTGTGTAAGTATTCTATACAATTCAAACCTCTTCATTTCAAACAGATTTCATTTTGATCAACTCTTAAGTAATGTTTTCTCTCTGAGGCTTTAATAGGCAAAAGATAAACTATTTGACCTACAGGTCAATTCTGAAAGCTGACATATTGACTTTCCTCCAAGGAAGAGAAGAAACTGATTATTAAAGAAATTTAAAAGCACAAATGTCCTTTTGAATATTGCTGAAGGGTGAATATTGAATGACTGATTGCACTCAAGATATTTTTTTCACTTATCTTTTAAATGGACTTCTTTATTGACCTTTTAATAAAATGATGATACAGTACTATCTTGAAGTCAATTTCACCAATTCTAACTTCCATACATCTGGCTTTTATTTCATAGGGGAGAGAAACAGAGAGAAATGGCAGGATCTTTGGTTGTCACAAATTTGCATGCTCAGGGCTATAAAAGCTTCTGAACACTTTTAATGGATGATATATGTGAAATTTTTCCCGCAACTTTTATTAAATAAAGGTGACCTGATCTGTAGTTGAACGGGCCAAGTTGGATGGCTGAAAATGGGTCTTGCATCTGATTTTTCCAATGCCCTTGGTGGCAGGTGCAATGACATTCATAGTCTGAAGAATCAGTGCCGAAGCTGAGAAACTTAACTCTTAATTCAACAAACGATGTGATGGGAAAAAGTGTCTGTGACTCCCAAGGCTGTTCACCACAGATCACTATGGCATCAATGATCGGACATGTCTGACCAACCACTTCTGCAGTTCACAGTTATTTCTGGAACAGTCCAGACGTTCAGTCCTTGAATGCAAACAGAAATCTCAAAAGCAGGAAAATTGCCCAAGTCAAAAAGCAGTGACAGAATATGGTGATATTAAATGACAGGAGTTTGCTGTTATAATGCCTGCTTTTTGTTCATTGTCCTCGCATCTTCTGCCCCATCATCTGCCCTAACGTCTTCTCTTTGTAAAAGACATTTCTGCCTTTCTTAATAGCACAGCTATTAAACTAATATCAAGCACAGCTTGATAACTGTGTTGAAAACAGTCTTTCACATTATTAGCCAGTCAAATTCACGCTCTTTTGAAATCTCATATTAAAATCTTTTCTGGTCCTTGTTCTTCTGCAGCATCCTCAGCAGTGTGGTGATATAGTCAGGGAGCATCTCAGAGGCTTTGCTCTCGTCAGAACATTGCTCTTAATCCTGTTGACAGCAGCGATGCAGCTGCAAATGGACTATGAGTAAAAATGGAAGGGCGTTTAGGTGCTGAATTCATTTTCAGTTAGAATTGGGCACCCGAATAATGAGAAAATTATTGTCCAAAGTGATTTGTGTAGCAGCTTTCAGGAAGCCTGTGACAGAACGCAGAATTGACATAAAGAGCAGGGATTTCAGTCTAGCATACTCATAGTGTTTCCTTCTCTATTATAAATACCATCTGAGGCTCCATTGTTCTTGGCATCCTATTTGAAGGGGATGCTCTTCTAGGCAGGGAAACTATAATTTTGTGTCACTAATTATTTCATTCTCTCAGAAATAATAGCATGCTGCTTCAAACGCAGTCGTGAACAAACCTAGAAATTCTTTTTCTATATGCAAACCATTTTGAGCTCCCTGCTGGATGCTACGGAAGCAATTAAAGAAGTTTGGAATATATTTAATAGTACAGGAATGAGGGGCATACCCAAGGGCTGTTTCTGCAACTCAATACTCAGGTTTATGGTGGGCACCTGTTCATCGTTTCAGTGGGTACGTATGCCAAGGATGCTTCTATTTAGGCCTATAATCTGGCAATGCTGAACATGTTATTTGCAATATTTGCTGGGTGACTCACATCCAGGCACCCGCACTCCACTCCTGAGAAGGACCCGAACCATAGTGTGCAGCCAAATGCATTCACGTCATGTCAGCATCATCATTTTTTTTAAACTTCTGCTCTCAGTTTGCTTTCTGACTACTAAGTGCAGTCCTTTTGCATGTCTGATTTCATGTCTAAAATGTTTCCTCCCTGATAACATCAGCCATTGCCAAAGGGCTATTACAAATACTGCACTGAGCAGTCCTCGTCACTGCAAAGTCGATCATCCCCGTCGCTCGGTGACAGAAACGTAAGCAAACACAAGGAACTGTGGCAAAAGTGCCTATTCGTGGTACCTCTGGAAGTGGCCCAAAATGTAGGAGTGCAAAGCAGCTGTGATCACGCTCTAGTTCTGCCCACCACAGTCAGCTGTGGACTGGGGCCAGCCAGGGAGGAAGAAAGGTTAAAGCTCCTCCACCCATCCACAGCCCCATCCACTGTCCTGGCAGGTACCATTTTCTGGGGTGAAAGGCACCTCTAGGCAGAGGTACCAGCAGAAGGTCTGTGTATGTTCCATGGACCACAAGAAGAGGCAATGACATATAGGAATGATATATAAAGAACAGACTCTGTCATCTAAAGCAGTTATTTTATTGAAGAAACCAGTACTAAATGAAAGACAATGAACTAACTTAATTTAGGGAATTCATTGCTATGACTATCATAGCTGGAGAAAGATAATTCTTTCTTCTTCAATCTCTCCTCATTCTCGGATATGAGAAGGATTTCTTTCAGAGGCTTGAACCAATTCTTTTTTGGGTCCCATTTGCATGTCTCTTTGCTAAATTTGGTTTTAGGGAGGAAAGTCTGAGGCTGGTATCTCCGATTGTTAAGCGGAAACATATAATTTGTGACTGAAAGGAATTAAGTGTTACTTAGACTGTGCCAGGGTCACTGAATACTCACCCATGGACAATCTCAGCCAAAAAGCTGAAAGCTCAAGAAGAAAGCCTGCACACCATCCCACTTCCAGTCCCAGAACAAGTTAAGTGCTCCAGCACTACAGAGGGTGTTGTGCAAAGGAGTCTTATGTGAGCACTTCCATTTTAAGGATATCCTGCTTCACAGCTCCTTTGCAACAGCGAAGACCTTTTCACTCAGGTTTGTTCAGGGTTTCTGCCTTTTGCCATCAGTAGGATGCAGAGCTGGGACAAGCCCTCTTCCCACAGAAAAGGCAGAGGAGGAAGAAGGGGCAAAAGTGGGACAGAGCTCCTGGGATGTTCCCTGGGAAACCAAACTTTCCGCTGCCCTGAGGACACTGCTCTTCAACCCTGAGGCTGGCTGGGCTGGGCACCCTCTGGCCTTTCAAATCATAGAATCATAGAATCTTCTAGGTTGGAAGGGACCTTCAGGATCATCTTGTCCAACCATCAACCTAACTGACAAAAATAAACAGCCACACAACAAACAAAATGCAACACCATCACTAAACCATGTCTCCCAGCACCACGTCAACCCGTCTTTTGAACACCTC
>JAOXJK010000012.1:134259280-134275160 GCA_025774025.1 Xenus cinereus | reverse complement strand
TCCGAGGTGGGGCCTCACCACTGCCCAGTACAGGGGGACAGTTACTGCCCTAGTCCTTCTGGTCACACTGTTCCTGACACAGGCCAGGATGCTGTTGGCCTTCTTGGCCACCTGGGCACACTGCTGGCTCGTGTTCAGCCGACAGTTGACCAACACCCCCAGGTCTTTTTCTGCCAGGCAGCTCCAGCCACTCTGCCCCAAGCACTGCAGGGGGTTGTTGTGACCCAAGTGGAGGACCCGGCACTTGGCTTTGTTGAACCTCATCCTGTTGATCTTGGCCCATCGATCCAATCTGTACAGATCCCTCTGTAAAGCCTCTCTACCCTCCAGCAGGTCGACACTGCCACCCAACTTAGTGTCATCTGTGAACTGACTGAGGGCACTCCAGCCCCTCGTCCAGATCATTGATAAAGATGTTAAAGAGAACCAGCCCCCGTACTGAGTCCTGTGGGACACCACTTGTGACTGGTCGCCAACTGGATTTAACTCCATTCACCACCACTCTCTGGGCCCGGCCTCCAGCCAGTTTTTACCCAGTGGAGGCAGCAGCCAGCTCGGTTTTTTGGGCTCTGATACAGGCAGTGGGATCACTGCTGTTTTAATGTCCCACATTTTGCTGCACTAAATAATTGCCTACTTGGCGTATTCTTAGCTCCAGGCTAAGTGATAACTTCAGAATGGTCACTTACTGCTCTGCATGTGGCAGGACTACAGGAGACAATAAAGGTTTGGGGTTTCTTTCAGTGACTAACAACTCATCTGAAAAAAAAACCCAACCCATGCCCTTTGCATTAGGCAATGATTCACAGGGACTCAGTGACTACGTAGCTGGCTGGCCACCTTAATCACCCCAGTTATAATAGTCTCTGTGTTGCTAAAAGAGTTTTAGTAATATTATCAAAAGTTGCAGTGCTCGCTCAAATTTTTAGAGAAATGTACAAGGGCTGCAGAACTATGATCTTTTAGCAGAGTCTGAATCACACCAACCTAAGCGAGGAGATGAGAGGTAACATCACGGTGGCTCTTTTGCCACAAGGAGCAAATTTCAGAGTTTTCGCCCTGTAGAAGATGATAAAGTTTCAACTTCTGTTTTTTCCCCCAAATGATTTTTTTTTTCTCCTTAAACTGAGATTAAATTACTTATTGTTACACAAAATAAAATGTTTATTTTGCTTTATTAAACCCCTTGGAAATACACATGTTGATAGAGATGCCAAACTGCTGTGGTTCTTTGGGAGACCCAGATTATGGAAGGGACTAGGCTCTCAAAGTTCACCTGCCATTAAGCAATGAGCTCACTGCTAGGAAGCCAATATTATCTTCTGAAGAACTGAACTGAAATGAAACATTCTAGGTCAGCTCCATTTAGGTCAATGCAATTGAAACTACTTATTACTGTTTGACTTTCCCAGTGTGAGTGATTCTCATTTTTTTCTGCAGAAAGATGAATTTCCCATTAAAAATAACCATTCGCATGGAAAATTTCCAAGCAACTATATTTGCAGCTTGTCTGTCTGACCAGAGGATCCATCAGCATCAAGACTGTGTAAATCATTCTCAGTGAACTTGCTTTGTTCCATCATGAAATGCTGAACTGTATAATCAGCTCATTCTGACCCGTATCTTGCCTTTTCCTCTATACTTCATTTTCAAACTGATTTCTGTAGCTATTGTCTTGAAAAGTCCGAGAGTTAAAGCCAATAGCTGCAATTATGTCTCTTAAGTAGTAGCAAACACACCTTTTTGATGTCAGTGCTGCACCACGTGCCTGTATTTCTTATTTAATCTAAAAGATCTAGTTTTAAAAAATGGTCAAAACCCAATGTATTATTTTCCTCCTGCAATTTTTTTGCATTCAATAACACATCTTTAGAAAAAACACTTTTCACTCACCTGCAGTTCACGTAATTAAAGAGCCTGTCTGTATCTCATGCTGGTTTTAGTAAATCTTTTTTTTTTTTTCCCCTCATTCTACTTAGAAGTTCATTATTTTTTTCTATGCACTTATATTGAACCGTGATAAATCAGCAGTAGCATGAGACTAAAATATGCCTTCCAACTGAAACAAAAGCAAATATCCAAGGCACAGGTAATTACTATCCTTAGACTATGATTAAATTGCTGGGGATTTGTCATTATTAGCTGTAGAAGAAGAGTCTTGAAGGAAGCACTGTGGTCCCGTATAACATGCCTTTCATTTTAGTTTCAGTGCACGGTACTGGGTTGCAGGCTAATGCAGTCGGATGGGTTCCCACAATGGCAAGCATAATGCTAACCCACCTCTTGCTCTCAGACATCAAACTGGCATCCTTTTGGGAGTTTACTGTGAGGGCAGATGATCTCAGCATTTCTCTTTTGACCCAAGGGAGGAGCTAGGGCTCTCCTAATGAAGACCTGGGCAGGTGGGAGGGATGTGGATTCACTTTGGGGCTCAGAGTCCTGAATGTAGATGTCCGTATGTGTACTGGATGTCCAACCTCCCTTGCCTGGCAAATGAGCCCAAATGTAGTCAATGGAGTTGGGGGATTTTCAGTGGACCAGCTAGCAGGAGCCTGAGTAATCGGATATAACACAGGAATCTGGTGTGGTTTCAGATGCCCTAGCATTTCTCCCACGACCCATGTCCCAGCTACTTCTCCTGTTCCATCCTGTCCACCTTGGGCTGGTGTTTCAGATGAGAGTATCTTAAAGGCCTTATACCTAGGCAACACAGCTGAAGCCCGGGTGAGCAGTATTACTTCTTAGGTGACTTCATGGGCCATAAGGGAGCCTTAGACACCCTGCTGATATATACACATGCAAGAATAGACATCTTTCCATAGTGCCAAGTCCCATTCCTACATGTGCAGGGCATGCAGCGTGACAAACTCTCCCAAATGGTCAGCATAAGCTCAGAGCTGCAGGTGGCCAAGACTGTCAGGTCCTCACCAAGCTCATCTCTGGCTTGTGCATAGTTTAACTTGTGGCACACACAAAGGCTTAGTGGGATACCTGCCTTTGGGAGGTTGCTGGTACCCCAAGTCTACCTCAATAATACTAGCATCCCTCCTACCCAGTAACTAAGGTCCTGGCTGAGGACTTCATTTTACCAGTAAGAAAAGTGAGAAAAACAAGTCTGATTCCCCACTGACTCATCCGAGTCAATAATCAGCGAAGCATTTATCACACTATCTCTCCAGCACTGCTGCAGACTGAATCCCCTCGAGGTCCTCTGCATATCTCTTAATTTGTAACTTTGCCAAATCTTCTCGTTATCTCCTGACACCTTTTCCCTGAGGACGCCATTATGCAAAAATAATTTCCATAGAAGTTATAAGGGGGAAGGAGGGAAGGGAGAAGGATAAGAGTAAAAGGGAGGTTTACATTTGCAGTGACTGCTAAAACTTATTCACTAAACCATTAACCATGTCAAGGATTCTTGCTCTGCCGAAGCATGGGCTTGTCAGAGTTGACACTGAAATTAAGCAGGGGCAGATTTACCAAGGAAATGAGCTGTAAAAGCACTCACCCCATAAGCCACAAATTTCAAACTTTTCCTGCATACTTCTCTCCATGTGTAAAAAAAAATCTGTGCTGCTGATACTTTTCTCTACTTTCAGTACAATTACTCAGTCAATAACACATGCAAGCAAAAACACTGTATTTTCACCAAACTACCTCCCCTGAAGCTGAATTGTGCTGCATGCAAGCTGTTTAGCGTTCAGTAAGGGCAGATGTGAAGTGCAGGTAATGCAATCAATTAATTGTTTAGAGAATGCTAAGCCCCCAAGTTGATGCTTTCTGAGCTGGGATGATTGGGAGTTTAAATACTTCAGCAGTATTACAACCCCCAAGCAGCTGCACTGAACATATGCACACACTGGATTTAGAAACCAGATGAGAGCTCATAGAAATGTTAAGATACAAACTAGGCAGTAGGAATGATGTTCACATTGTTAAAGTACTTAAAATATCAAGTTTACAATAAAAATACCACTTCTGTTCCTGATTAGATGCAAATACGGGAGGAAGAATATCTTCAGATTTGGGTTTGGTGTATATGTTATGATTTAGTAATTCAAAAGGGCCAAGAAATGAAATAGCAACGGAAATAAGAGCAGAAAATTCTGCAATGTTTTTCAAGTTGAGAGTCAGCAAAAGCCAGTCACATTCAATGGTTGTTCTTCCTATTTAATCTGTAAAATATTCTTGGCTCCAATCTGCTTCTAAAAATAGTGCTTAGGAGAATATGTTAAGAAGCACAATGCTTAAGGTTGCAAGACAGCTCCACTCTTCCTTCCTCAGCCTTAAACTTCCCAGATACTGCTTTGCAAAAGCCTTCAATTTTTGAAAACATTAAGTGTTTCTTGTTGTTAACATCACCAGCTCACTTCTCCTACCTTCAGATGGCTTTGAGCATCAGTCACTAATAGCCTTTGCCTTGAGCTGTGTGCATTGATTCACGCTCGTGCTGTGACAGGACAAATTGCTACCCAGCCAAAACAAGTTTCACGTTCACTTGACCAAGGCATTAATAACTAGGATACTCCAAGACAGCAGAGCATGTGGTTCTTCAGCTTCAAAATTACTTCAGCTAAGACCTGCTGACCATGTCCTCCATGAGCTGTGTGTTGTCACAGAATAGTCTATTTTAGAAGGGGTCATCCTCCTTGTCGGCCCTAGGAAAGACTTCTGGTGCTTTTGCAGCACCTGCATTTGCCTCCAACACCCTACCCATTGCTCCCACCAGCCCTGCAGGACCTCACTGAACACTGTGTAGCTTGGAGATGAGGTTGGGGAGGGGACAGAGGAGCTTCCTTCATCCTCCCAAAACTCCTCCAAAAAGGTTACTTCAGCTTTCACATAGAGTGCATAGAGTTTTTTTGAGGGTTCAGGACAAGCACTGAAAAGCTCCCAACTGTGACATTACATATGTATAAGATAGATGTCACGTCAAATATGTGTCAAATCAGGAGGTAAAAATAAGCTCCTCCTCTTGGTCCTTCCCCTCTCACAGCCATGTCCTCACATTAGTCTCATCTGTGGTGTAGCGCCTTGACTCCTACCCAACATGCTGTGGGGATCTACCTTGGCCTCCTGATACCTTCAACAAAGCTTAAGATGTTGCCCAGATATTTATAGTGTGCTTATTTCTGGGCTACCTGAAAAACAGACCACTATGAGTAAAGGGAAAAGGATCATTGTACAACACTAGGTTGATTCCTTGCCCATACTTTCACTTCTTTAAGGGTCTTTAAATAGAAGACATTGCTTTGCAGTAGATGCAAGTGCTAAGGGGTGGATGCTAGGAAATGAGAACCTGGAGACCTGGCTGTAACTGCCCGAAGCTAATCACTGCTGCATCAACACAAAGCCTTTCCTTACACTGGCAGAATGAGGATGTCTGAGTGGGGATCCTCCATAATAGCTTCTTTATACAATTTAACGCTAAAGTGGTTGAATAGGGATTGCCCAAAGGTTTCATGAGATCCTGGAAAGCACAAGGAGAAGTGACTTTCAGTGGAAGTCCAAGGCCTAATTGGCTTTCAGCTTCAATCTGAAGTAACAACAACGCTGGAAACTACATTTAAGGGAGAACAGTTCACTGCTACTTCCCTAAAGCAGTCACCTTGTACTAATTACACATGAGGAATGTGTAATTACACATCAGGAATGCTAGTTGTATGGCCTAATCAAAGCAGTTTACTGTCTCTTTTTGTAGCTTTTGAAGCACAGTATCTCTGAATAATCAGAAGTTGCTTGTTTTACTGAAGAACTTTAAAATTAATTTCAGGTATGACTTAATTCTTGGTATTGTCTCCCTGCCTTGATTAATGAACAGGAGACTGGAATTCACTGGGCCACCACAGTGGCCCATTGGTCCAGTGTTCTCTTGTTTATTTGTGGTCATAGAAGGCTTTTTTAAAAAAACCACATCTATGTTAAGCCCTTGTGAACAGGTATGAGCTAATCTGCCCATGGGGGGAATTTCTGTGTAACTCTGTGTATCTAGTAGTTGGCCTTTAAATTAATTGTTATGTTAGCTTATGGTTAAGTGGACAGAAGACCCCTCCCCAAATGTAATTGTTTACTATTTATCTTTTAGATTGCTAGCTCTTACAAATATAATTCTTGTATTAAAACACCTTCAAGAAAGGTAAAACATTGTAGCAGTACTAGAATATGGGAAAAAATACTTCCTTTTTGCACACTACTTCACCTAACCTGGTTGTCTAGATAGTGATAGCATCATTATTAATCTATTTTGCATGTGATGAATATTGATTTATACATTTGTTTCAGGCTGTATCAAAAAAGAAAGTAAGTTAAAACAATCAAGCAATCAATTTATATGATGTGTCTTTACTGGTATTTATTTAATATTTAAAATGTTATAAAAAAGGAAATGTAGATTTTATGAAATAGAAAAAAATAGCCATTCTACACATAAGTGTATTCACAAATTGCAAAATATATGACCAAATGATGTATTGAGGAAGATCCTTAGCTAATGCAAATTTTCAGTAAAAGCAATGATCTGCCCTGGATGAATAACCTGCACTTTATGGTCTAGACAAATTGTAATTATAAATCCATCCTGGCATAGTGGATCTTTTGGAAACTTTATGTGGTGGTAACTAACTCCTACTCATCTTCTTTTTTTCCTGGGGATTCTGGTCAGTACCAATTGACTCTCCTTTCACCTTGTAAAAAGGTAATACCTGTCTGTGCCAAGTAGCAAGGTGCAGAGATCAGAGTTGGTTAGGCAGACACAACCTTCATTACCAGGAAGTTAAATCCTCTATTATTTGCCCTGCTATCACACTGAAAATGCTAATTCCTCATTTTAGCAGTCTTCCATAACCCATCTGCCCTGTAACAGGTATGTTACATTAGCTGGGCTTGGTCTTTTCAAAAGTTAATAATCTTCTCTTCAACAAGACTGACATCAGGACCCATGTAGTGGGGGATTTTAATACCTGCTTAATTTAGTTCCCTAAAACGTGTTAAGTCAGTATAAGTCTTTTATGCTTTGAATATTTTGTTGAAAGATTGCTGCAGCAGAGCAGAGAAGGGAATTGAGATTTCCTGGGCTTGTGGCCCGTGGATATCACCCCAAGGCCACCTCTCCTTTTTTATCTTCAGGCTTTGAAGTACAAAAGCTCATGCACACAGACAGTGAGGTTTTGAAAGCTGGCACAGCTAAAAGATTTAATGCAGGTGGAAACAACCCAAAGTCTGCTCTTGTGACAAGCTAGATACGAAATCTTGAGATACTCCAAGAAATGATCTAGCAGATCACGACACGATTCCCTAGCCATCTGTCCTGGGCATTTACATGTAGTGTAAATCACTGCATAATCTCAATGCTTACGAAATATTTCTGGGATAGGGAACGACAGTCTGCATTTTGTAAATAGTGAAGTGAAGCAGAGTGAAGATAAATAACTTGCCCGGAGTTTGAGTCTGTATTTTAACTGGATAGACAAAACAATCTGTGCCAATCTTCTCCTACTAGATACACAACTGAATAGAATTTCTCACCCTCCCCTACTCAAAACCAGCCATAAGCTACTTGGCAATTATTGAGACAAACCATGATTTTAATTTCATTCCCTTGGGTAATTTGCAAGTGAAAACATCACAAAATAGGTGGTTTGGGGATTGTTTGATATGTACATGATTCTCCTAATGCTTGCATTACAAAACTTCCCAAGGTTCAATGAACATTTTGCTGCTTTTCTTAGTCAGATGGCTAATTCGAGACATTTTACATAATCTGCCCTTTTCAGCAAATGCCAGTGAGTAAAGTTTTCACCTCCTTATTATATCTGCTTCATGTGATTTTTGCTGGAAAGCTATACTAACACGGAATTTATATTATACTGTCCCTGCTGCCTCTCTTTGCTATATCCGATATTTGGCATGCTCCATCTTGCTGCCTGCACGATGGCAGGGCTCTCAAAAGCTTTCAAAGGTAGAAAAGGAAAGCTTTTAAAATGTATTTGCTTCTGTTAAAGAGAAAAATCAAGCAGTCTAGAATGCTTTTCAGCCGCAAAGTCAGCCACTAAGCCTTTTATCAGTTAAAGACTTCATGAAAAAAAACCCACAAACGCTCAAAAAGCATCTTGTTGCTGTTTTAAATCTAAGCTTTAAGCATGTTTTCTTGTTTATATCTAGGTTCTACTCTATAACAAATGTTAACCAGTCAATAGAAAGCACCCTTTCTTCTGGTTGGAAAAGGTGATTTAGTAGGCTTTCTTAGTCCTCCACCTGTTCAATTCCCTGAAATACATGAAAATATGGTCCTTCACAGTACGCATTCTCTGTGACTTTTGTGCTCTCCTTTTTGCCAGTCTTTTCCTGGACAGTGAGAATGATCTCTCAGACGGCTGCCGTGCCAGTTTCATTACTTGTTCTGGGCTAATAACTGGAGCATTCGACAAAGTTGCACCTATTCTTCGGGTATACCTATCTCCCGGGCGGAAAAAGGTAGTATTATTCTCACTTTTCTACGTATTTTTCAAGTCCAGATATTCTCTGCTAAAGACAAAAAGTTTTATAAATAATAAAGAATTACAAATAAAAATATTTTACAAATTAAAAAAAAAAAGGCTTTACAAGTAAAAAGAAAGAAAAAATAGATGTGGAACATCTATCTTTTTTCTTAGAAATCTTACATAGTCGTTGAGGATATTTGCTCTTACCAGCACGCTCCCTGACGAATGCAGCCAAATGGAATCATGGTAAAATAAAACCGCTTTTAGGCAGATAGGTGGTACACATGAGGAAGTCCGAAGCTGCATGAATGAGTCTTTCACTCTGAAATGAGTCTTTCGTCTCAGGGTTAAAAATTTTCATGAAGGCCCTTAGTCTGCTAAACAAACTCCCACGGTGTTCTGAGGAGTGTGTCACTCATTTTGCTAGGATTAGGTAGACTGCATGCATCGTACGTGTTCAAGATCCTATTTGTTTCTCAGTCTTTGCCACCGATTTTAAGAAACCCGAGGCAATTAAAATGTTACACTTATTTCTTCTGTACACAGTAAATAACCATTTATTTAGCACTATTTCTGCAACCTTCTGCTTTGAATTTATAGCACGTAAATACTTTTGACAAATTAGGGAAATGTGGGAAATTAGGGAAACAATGACAGCTGTCTCTTCTTTTCTTACCATAAGAGAGAACATTTTTATATTGCTGCTCCTCCTGTGTTGTCTGTTAAGGAGAATAATACATCTGAGAAACCTGTTTTTCTGTTGCATTCTCGTACCAAGAGTCTTCAACACAGGAAGGTTTACTGGATGCTTTGGGATTAGGAGTCCAATTCCATACTTCCATTTTGTGCTGGTTTAAATCTAATGATTCTGGGGAGGTTATGCCTGATTTACAGAAGCATAAGTGAGATCAGAGCTATAAAACAAACCCACAGAGTTATCTAGGCATTCATTCCTAGGGGATATATTCCTCTTTTTATATGAATTAGGTGCCCATGTGAATGCTTTTAGGCCTGCAGAGAACTGATCTAAAAGAGGATTCCTAACTGTAGGCATTTCATGGCTTGATAAGATCATACAAATACTGCTCATAAAAAGTATTTCAGAAACCTTCATAAAAAAATAACCAAGCCCTTAAGACAGCAAAGAAATGTGGTTCTGCATATAGACTGTGTATTTAAATGGCTTGAAATAAGCAATAGATTAAATAGTTAATATCTGAATTAATTTAATTATTGATTTTTTTACCAAAAAAAGTGTTTGTATATTGGCTAATGAAACCTAGAAATGTTTCTAAAATTTTGATGTTTATCATCCTGGAAGATGTTCATAAGTGATCATAAACTGAGATACACGTTCCCTAGCGTACACTTGTACAGCATCGATCAGATTTCAGACTTCAATTGACTTCTTTCTTCACACTTTCTGGAAAAGGTGTAGTGGTTTAATAATTCCACCTAGATTGGAGTGAGGCAAAATTTGCAAGGAGAGAAAATATACTCATTAGACTAGCTGATAATGGTGGAAAAAAAGGACAAGATTCCAAGTACACAAGGCCTTCAGTAAGGCTACTTCAGAAAAATGAGCTCTGAGACGGTTCCCAAAAAAGCCCTCAGCTGGACTTAGAGGCCTTCTGCTGCAAGGGTAGTCACCATGGCAACAGCCAGCATCATGCCTGGTCATTGACAGGCCTCCAGGGTGGTGGGCCTGGGCTCAGGTTAGCATCTGGGGCTGATGACACACAACTGTCACGAGAACTGGGTGTTTGTGGAGAAGGAGTGGCAAGAGCTGAGGAAGAGGGGAGCAAGGAGGGCTGTGATGCTGTCACACAGACATCCAAAGGAGAAAAAGTCATAGGACACACACTGTCAGGAAGAACTGGCCAAGGGGAAAGGCCTGTCTGGAGCAACCTAGGGTAATGGGCAAGTCCTGAAGTATTAAGGTGATGGCCAAATTCATGTGTCTGAGGAACAAGGCTACTAATATCTTACTGTGAGTTAGTGTCTAGGTGTTTATGAGGTAGATGAAATATAAAATAAGTGTGTTGGGTTTTTTTTCCATGTGGGAGGTAAAAAAACTCCAGAGACTCCACAGAGTTTGGCTGTTTGGATGAGATGAGATCCTGTTTCATGGCTCCAACTTGGGAGCAGGGCTGTGATAGCATCTCAGTACTTATTGCTCCAATGCACGCAGCTGAGAAAAGCAATACTGACTTTGTACTTGCTCCTTGTAAACAGAATCACAACCCACACCATGATTGCTACACGGTGTCTTCATAACCTTTTTGCAAAGGCAATAAACGGACTCTCCTTGAGACCCTCTCTACCCCAGGAACAGTCCAATGTAAAAAACACTAGCTTAGTAACACTGTCCTAATTAACAATAAATGGGAGATCTGCTGTGAATAACTGCTGATGGCCAGAAAGCAAATAAAAAGGAAATTCACTCCCCTCTTCAGTCATAGAATCACGGGATGGTTGAGGTTGGAACAGACCTCTGAAGGTCCTCTTGTCTAACCCTGCCCTGCTCAAGCAGGGCCACCTGGCACCAGTTGCCCATGACCATATCCAGATGGCCTCTCAATATCTCCAAGGATGGAAACTCCACAATATCTCTGGGTTATCTGTGCCAGTGCTCAGCCACTCTTCACTTACAGAAAAAAAAAAGGTGTTTCCTCATGCTCAGAGGGAACCTCCTGTGTTTTACTTTGTGCCTATTGTAAAGGCCTGGCTTTGGAAAGAAGTGTGCCTATTGTAAAGAACCTGGCTTTGTCCTCTTTGCACCCTCCCTTGTGGTATTTATATACATTGATGAGGTCCTCCCTGAGCCTTCACTTCTCCAGGCTAAACAGTCCCAGTTATCTCAGCCTTTCGTGACAGGAGAGATGCCCCAGTTGCTTAATCATCTTTGTGGCCCATTGTTGGACTCTCTCCAGTAGTATGTCTATATCTCTCTCATACTGAGGAGCCCAGAACTGGACACTACTCCAGATGTGGCCTCACCAGTGCTAAGTAGAGGTGCAGGATCATCACCCTTGACCTGCTAGCAATATTTGTCTAATGCAGCCCAGAATGCCATTTGCCTTCTTTGTGGCAAGGGCACATCGTTGGCTCATGCTGTCCACCAGGACGCCCATTTCCTTTTCTGCCAAGATGTTTTCCAGCTGGGTGGCCCCCAGCACGTATCGGTACATGGGGTTGTTCTTCCCCAGGTGCAGGACTTTGCACTTCTTGTGGAAATTAATGAAGTTCCTGTCAGCTCATTTCCCCAGGTCACTCTGGATGGCAGCATGACCTTCTGGCATATCAGACACACCTCCCGGTTTTGTGTCATCGGTAAACTTGCTGATGGTACACTGTGCCCCACCATCCAGATCACTAATGAAGATGTTAAGCAGGACTGGACCCAGTATTGACCCCTGGGGTACAACACTAGTTACCAGCCTCCAACTAGACTTCATGTTGCTGATCACCACCCTCTGGGCCTCGCCATTCATCCAGTTTTCAATTCACCTTAATCACTGTAGATAAGGAAAAGTTAGCTTAAGAGAGCATGCAATGGCACAAGTTTGGCTCTGTTGAAAGCAGTAAGTAAGGTTCTTCACACCCCCAACCTACAGCCTTGTTAATCCAAACAGTAATGGGGATGTCCAAACAGCCTAAGTGACAACATCAACACAATAACCATGCCAGCAGCAGACAGGATTGTTTTTTCTGCTCTTTACTATGATTGCTTCATTTGTTTTTTCCCTGCTTCACATCTGCTCTAATCATTCATCTCAGGTAGTGAAACACTGGCGTCAAGAATTGAGGAACTCACACTTCAAGGAAGCCATTAACCCTTTTCTTCACTATCAGGGGTGGGGAACATAAAAGGCATCTAGTTTCCACCCTGTGTTCTCAGTACCCAAATCACATTTATTGGAACATGCAGTTATTTCTACAAGGTTTAGGAACACTTCACTTGTACGGTTTAGAGCTATTTGACACAGCCTAGCTTCCCTGAAGCAGCTTTCTTCTTAGACTTGTTTTCTAAAATCAGCCTGATGGATGGTTGGTTTTTTTTTCCATTCTCAGGTACGGAGAGTAGCACTCCGATTGTAAGAAGGGGACACTTACTCAGTATTTTGTGTATCAATCGTGTGAAAAAGTTCATGCAGTTCTTCTCCACTCAGAACTCCGTCAGCAAAGTAAGCTTTGAATTCATCAAAGGACAGTTTTCCATCATCTGAAACAATGAAGAAATGGAAAGTGCCTTAGTTTCATTTATGGCTTTGCTTGTTTACTTCATGCTACCTAGAGCTATCTATTTATTTCCCTTTCCTTTTCCTCCTCTTTCTTTCCTCTGCTCCCTGCCTCCCACATGAGAGACTGAGGCCCTAGTGCACAATTCAGCAGCAGTAGGGATCTGACCCTGGATCTCCTCTCTAGCTAAAGGACGCTAATCAATACACTGCACCAATTTGCAGGATTTTGATTCTCTCTTTTATCATAAAATATGTCTTTTTCAAAGAGTTCTATGCTTGCTGTGGAATTAACGAAATAAATAAAATAAAGTTCAGCTTTCATGCAAGAGAAAGACAGCTTCATGTCCTCTTCCACTGGAAAGAATTTCAGCTCATTTTCTTGGTCAGCATAGAAAATAACTATGTATTTGTCAGCATGTAATTTGTCTGGAGATTATGCCAAAAATTTGGAATGAGAAAACTGGTTTTGGACGTGTATCAGAGGTCATTCAAAATCCTTAAATGGATTGCCAGATGGAGTTTGGATTGGCCATGTAACGTATAGTGAAGCCCAACCATGAAGAAGTTGACTTTATCTTCTAAGTACCTGTTCTCATTTGTTTGGGACAACACCACTCATCACCACATATGTCCTGATCATCATCAATAACATGTTCATGTAGTTAGGAAGTGTCTACAGGACTAATGGGACTCAGAGGGAGGGGTAGTACCAAGTAATAACATTTAGAAGAACAGTAATGGGTTATACATTAATTCAAGAGGAGTAAGTCCTTATTGCAATCTCTACTGCATTATTTAGCGGAGTCTGTTTCATCTGTTTCTTGATTTAGCTTTAATTATAGCAAACCCTTGACTACATGAGGCAAAATCCTTGCACTGAGAGGTGCTAAGCAGAGATTCATCTGGTATTTTCAGGATGTTACCACTTAAGACTGAAGCTCTACCCTCCTTTTGTCAGATCAATCTCTGCACAACCATCAACACTTTCTAACGGCTATTACAATAAATACTAAACCATTTCATTGAGGAAGGGATTGTATTTGTATCTCACCTCATCTATGCATGTCTGAAAATCCCAGAGAAGGTGCTGGACTGCAGGCTTCCCATCCTTTTCTTTTTCGGTTGTTTTTTTTTTTTTTTTTTGGACAAGTGACATCAGAAATGGATAAAACGTACCACGATTTGGACAGCCTGTCCCAGCCACAGGGTGACCATGCCTGCACTTAGGCTATTGTCTAGTTTTGAAGGTAGGACTCTGAGATGTGAGCAGCATTAAACTCTGCTACCTCTGGCATCTAATCATATCACAACAACTCTTTAAACAACATATGACAGCCAGCACAATTGTTTGCTGAAATGAACTGGAGCCTGGATGGGGCTTTGAATGGCATTGTATAGACTGTGATGCAAGAAACCAACCACTGCTTGCTAGCTGGATGTTAAAAAAATGAAGGAAGGAAGTTTTTAAGTGGAAAGCTGACCCCACAAAGTCCACGAGATTTCATCAGGGATCCCTCTACAAGATCCCTCTCTTCTGTCCTGAAGCACAAGTGTCCTCCTTTCTTTGCTGTCCAGGCATGACTTCAGAAGAAGAGCACGGGTCAGGATAAGGCAAATCCGTAATTCCATTAAAACAGTTATAGAAATTTATTCCTCGTTGACTAGTGTATCTGAGTGAGTTTTAAATGCAAGATCAATAATCGGCAAACAAAAACCAAAGAAAATAAAACACGTTTTGCTTTTACTTAGAATGCTTAATGAGTAGTTAAGTAATAATTTCTCTAAACTGATTGGCCCTCTGCATGAAGCATAGAGAATATTTTCAGAGCCCTACTCTTCATAGCTCTGTTTGGATAGCACTAAATTTAAGTTCATATGACTCTTTCTCTTCCTTCAGAAACATGTTGAATGACCCACAGGGCACTAAACAACCATAGAACATAAGACTATGACGCCCTGAGCACCAGACAAACCTCCGACATATGTGGCCTAATTTTACGGTCATAAAGAAACTATTATAAAGGCAGCGTCTGAATCCTGTAACTACATGTTGTACTACAGCATAGAGATTTGAACAGTAGAGCTGAGGAGTTTCCTCAGGCTTTTGCTTGTTCTTATTTCATAATTTCTTTGACATGAATATATGGCTTCAAATATGTAATCTTCAAGAGGTTTAAGAATTGGACAAATTGAATGTCTGCTTTACCAGAAACATCTTGAAATGTTTAATATGAGAAGACAGATTGTAGCTGGAGATAATCATCATTATGATCAAAATAAAATGTCAGGATCTACAAGAGCTAAAAACCAAGATGGCACAGTACTGTGTTGAAGGTAAGCAATTTTCTTTGACAGAACTGCCATGATTACCTAATTGAGAATCTAAAAACATCCGCCATTTGGCACTGGTTACAGAGAAGGAATATCAAATATTGAGTGTGTTGAAATGAGCTTCTTTTCACAGCTATGCTTCCTTTGGCTTATACAGATACAATTGATTGTTTAATCAAACTGCCTCTGCAGCTTTAGCCTTTGCTGGGCAGGGTGATATGCGTGCAAGTTATACACATACTCAAGAAACTTGGGATTTTTGGCAACTTTTCTGAGGTAAACATCTTATGAGTTTACTTACAGAACAATCTGGGTATGACAAAAACCCAAAATATCTGTCTGTTTACAACTGCTTTTTAGGATCATTGGCTTTACATCAATCCAGAAAATCAATGATCTGTCAACAGCCAGATTGGGCACTTTAGCTGTTTTCTTTAAATTTTACCATCCAAGAGCAAACATTGCCTTTTGCTTCATTGCTCTTTATTCCCCAAAACATTTTGAGTGTTATTGACACTGAGTGACACATCACTGAGCTTGTTGCTGGCAAAACCCAAGGAGATTTGAACTATTCAGTTACTTACAGACTTCATACAGTTGCGTTTACTGAAAAAAGCTGTGTTTCTCCAGTGTATTTCTCTGATCTTGTATGAGCGTAACTGCTTTGCTAGTGCAGCTGGGGACTCAGCTGCCGGTGGCCCAGGCCACCCCTCCACTTCCTCAGTGCTCAGATGAATTTCACTGAATGTCACTGAATTTTTAGAGTTGGAAGGGACCATAGACATCATCTAGTCCAACTCCCCTGCTGAAGCAGGATTGCCTAGA
>JAOXJK010000012.1:134241739-134254391 GCA_025774025.1 Xenus cinereus | reverse complement strand
GCAGGGGGGTTGGAACTCGATGATCTTTAAGGTCCCTTCCAACTCTAACCATTCTATGATTCTGTGATTCTATGATTCCCAGCCTTAAAACAAATCTCCTCCCTATTAATGCGGCCTGAGCCTCTGCAGTGCTAGATTAGCAAAGGGGAAGTCCCACGGGCAAGTGGTGATTGAGCAAACACAATTAAGCACAGAAGAGGTTAAACCATTTCAAGTTCATGCACTTAAATTAATAGAACTAATAGAACTTTGCCACTTTTCTCCCAAAGACATGTCGTAACGCATCCATATACAGGTGTGAATGACAGTCACCAAAGTCTCTGAGACTCATGTGGTTTCGGACTGTTCTGGAACAAGCGAGTTTGTCACTGATCGTGTGAGCCGTTTCCCCCATTTTAATAGCAACATCTAAGTAATAAGCTGTGGGGTAACCCCAGTGAGGGCTGGAAGTCTTCCTGACCCAGAAAGGTGCTGTGGATCCATGAGAGCTGGGAGAGAGCATGAGTTCAAAGTCCAGGGCAGGGACATGAAGCTGTAGGGGCTCTTTTTGACTCCAGGAGGGTGATGACCGCTGCTCTGCATCATGCGCTCTGAACTCTCAGCAGTTTTCGGGGAAGACAGATAAACATCTATTCCAAACACCACTAGGAGGTCCTGGGGGGGACACCAGCATAGCTTGGCTGTGGTTGGCATCTAGCTAAGCTGGAAAGGCACTGCTCACGGGAAGGTCCTTCTCCTCCCCATCCCAGCCCTCATGTTGGGATTCAACTTGCACCACCGCTGCCCTTGCAAGCCACTGGCAAGCTGACTGAGGGAGATAACGAAAACACTACCAAAAAACACGCACAGTGACGGATTTTGTGGCTCCAGAGTTCTCTGAGGGAGCTTGCCATGGTTTTGTGGGAAGTGCCAGTTGCCACCTGCAGGAATACGCAGGTGGAGGTGGGCTGTGGAGTGGGATTGCCCTCTCAGCAACAGTAAATGGCTGTTCAACAGGCTCAGGTATAGCATCAAACTGTATGGTAGACACTTACTGCCCAACAGGTCTTCCTTGAAAGTTATTCTCTCTGATTTTCTAAATGGTATCCATTTGCCTCCCAATGCCTGTGAGTACACTTTATCGAATCTGCATAATACCTGTTTTCTGAGGACTGACAGGGAATTGCTTGTCAGGGTTAAGCCTGTCTGAGCTGTGGGTTTGACACTGTTCAATGCCTTCAGGAAAAGACCAAAGTCTGGCCCGTGCGTCTGCAAGAAGCTGCATCTCCCTTCCTCCCATACTTCAGCATCACAGTCCTAAATAATTGCAAGCTTGTATTTCCCTCCCATCCTGCGAGATCTAAATCTGGTTACCCAAGTTAAGTATAAATACTATTACGGTAACTGCAGAGCTACAGAAGCTCTTCGTAGCTTCAAACATACCAAATCTCATACTCCGTGACTCAGGGACTTGGTAGTGGCTTCGTTTCTCTGCTGGGGTACGTGGCACGAAAATGACAATGTAACTTGTCCAAAACGGTGCAGCAATTATGAGATGGGAGAGACCACGACTCTGTATACCAGCGAAAAAATCCAGTGGTTACCCTCGTAGTCCTTGCACCAAGGCCCTTCCCCTGCTGAGGCCAAACTGGGAGCATCTGTGAAGCCTTATAGTACTATGCTCCAACTTGCTGAACATATTTTAGGGAAAAACTACATGCAGAAGGAAAATCAATCAGTAGCACAAGAAAAAAACTTTCAATTAAGAACATAATAAAAAACTCATAATTTTTGTGTTATAAATGAGTTGAATGCAAGGCTTTATTCTGCCTACCGACATGCCAAAAAAATACATAACTGCCAAATGTAGGAACCAAGTCTAATTGCTGGATATAGCCCATGGTGTTTTTAAAAAGTAATAACATGGAGCTACTAAGAAGTATTTCAAACCTACTTGTGAACACGATGCCACTAAGAAAACACCCACGAGCACCTAAAGTGCAAATCAAACACACATGCCAAAGTGTGAAAGCAAGAGATCTGCCCCTAAAGAACCTGTAGGGGGGATCAGTGCCCAACAAAATACATTGCATCGAACCTATAGAAAACATAAAATGGATGGATGGCTTGTTTTCTCATTAGGATGTTTAAAGCATGACTTAAAATGCTGAAACAGTGATGGATTTTGTTTTTTCCGAAGGGAGGGGGGAAGACACATGATGGGTCTTACCATTCTTGTCTGCTCTTCTTAATATCTAAACAAAAAGAGAGAGAGAGAACAGAATCACTTCTTTCTGTACGGATTAAGAGCACACAATGCTGTACTTAGTGGGCATTTATAGTTTGAGCTCTACGTCATATTTTCACAAGGCTGCATAAAATTGAAAAGCTCTTAGTGTGTCTCCATCCTTCCCTCAGAGTGTTGCTGTCTTTATCTCCTCCTGTGCTGTCTGCATTGAAAACCAAGACCCTAATAAGAACCAGCTTTATTTTCCAGTTTGTGCGTGGCTTATAAGGACAATGTTTGGGCACAAAACCTGATACCATATGGCTACCGTGATAGTGGATTCGGGGTTGAGAGAAGCGGCATCAAGAAGCAGAGCGAGGCTGATGGCTGGGAGGACGTGCTGAGCATCTGAGATGGTGAGAAAGACTCCGGGTTTGCGTGGGTGGAGGAAGCAAAGGGATAAGTCAGGAGAAGGGCCGGGTGGCGTGAAGGGATCGGGCTGTGTGTGGGAGGCGGTGAGATCAGGCGCGCGGGAGCGAATGCGAGGATTGCTCTGCTAGCGAGTAGAAACCAGATACAGAGGAAAGGGGAGAGGGCAAGCGTAGGGGTTTAGGTGCTGGGAAGGCAAGGGCTGTAGGTCCTTCCCTGCAGTCCTTCTGCCACGCCACCTGTGTGTGACCCCAGCTCACCCTCACGGTGTGCAGATCTGCCCTTTCTCCCCACTGTTAATGGCCCCGGCTGGAGAAGCTATTTGAATACCAAGGTGAGAGTCTGTAGCTCCTCGTGCAAAGTCTGAGAAGAGGACGGGGAGGGGTGCGTCCTGCTGGGAGAGGTGGCGGAGCCTCCCGGGAACCAGCCCTGCCATCGGTGGGGGGACACAGCACCAATCCATCCGGGGCTGTACGCGGGTGCAGTGGCCCTGCCTTACTGCTGGTGGCATGCCAGCGTGCCCACGTGTCCCTGCTGGAGTCCCACCGCAGGTGCCACCACATCTACGCTTTGAAGAAGGGATCAGGGATAGGGAGTGGAAGCGACAGAGGGGATCTCCTCCAGTTTCTTTGCTCCCTGCTCTCCATAGGAGGTGCTTTTGCTGTGGCATGGGTCACCATATGACACTTCAGATATGTGCAACTGCCATCCGTTGTCACCCTGCTTCATTTCCAGACGCAGTCCCCATCGCTACTTCAGCCTGAACCGCAACGGGGAGTCACCTGGGCAATGGTATAGACAGTTCAGGCACGCGAAGAAAGCAAATCTTCCCAATACAGTTTCTATTGCTGCTATGAATATCAGTAAAGAGTTCCAAAATGGGCACATACATTTTTGAGAGCTGACAGCAATGGAAAGGTTCTCCAGTTTGATAAACAGCTAGTAGTATTTAAACAGCTTGTCCAGCGCAGCCCACAACTGCTCTGCTCCTCCAGGTGGAACCAAATGAGAAACGCAAGGATCCAGGTGCCGAGCTCTGTCAGAGCATCCTCGTGACTGTATTCTGTAAGGTGGAATTGGCCGGGAACTAACGGAATTGTGACCCACATCCAGGACTTCACTGACGGTCTCTAAGCTGAACTTTGCATTGGACCAGGTTTACAGCACATAAAGTATGAAATAAACTTAGTGAGATGACAACTTCCCTCCCTATATATCCAAACAAATCACCCATTGCAACCCAGTTTCCAGTAAGAGGATTGGACCCTTTGGCAGTCTTAAATTTTTACTCTTAAACTGGAAGTTTTCCCCTAATGAGAAATAAAGACTAAATGCAGACCAAAAGGAAAGATCCTTAAAAGCCTTATTAGAATAAAATTAAAGCTCTTTGTACAATGCCTAACAGGTAAGATACACCTCCAGATTCCTGGTGGGTTTGGCTGGATTTTTGGGGGGGGTTGTTGGTCTTTCTCCTCTCTCCTTGGCAAGCAGCCTTGTCGCCTCTTTGTGTCACCTGGAGGGCAAGTCAGCCTGCTCCTCAAGGGACCCACCTCCACGCTGCCTGTGGGACTCGGTGCTGCCCTGGAGTTAGTAACCAGACGTTTAGAGATGGCAAAGCCAACGTGCCGAAGGGTTTTGCAGACTTTCAGCCGGAAGCGGAGAGATTTGTGAAATCTGGGGAGGGTGGAGAAGACGTGATGCTCTGAGATCTAATGGCTTCCTTCTGCCCCGTTACACCTGATAAAAGGGAACGGCGGGTGCCCTCGAGCAGACAGGGGCTTTGACGCAAGGCCAGGGAGGAGGTCGCGTTGGAAATCGGGTCCCACTCTCACCAGGTCTCTGCCTGGGAGACAGTGGGACCAGGACCTCAGTGCCTGCCCTTTCTGGGTCCAGCCCCTGCTTTGAAGCAGGCAGAAACTAGGCGTAAATGTGAGGTTTTCCTCCAGATGTAAGAGCAGAAGTACGGCAGAAGCCCCCCTCTCCCCTCCTCACCAGTTTTGCGAAAGGCATCTGCTTCTCTGTAAATATGAACCTGACGCTGGTTTAAGAAATTGCTGAAAATTAAACAAATAACTTTCATTTTAATTTTTTTTTTTTTTTTTTTACTTTGGGTGAAATCAAAAGCTTTCAGTTTATCAGATATTCTGACCATGTGCAGTTTCCTAACACAGTGTGTTGAGTTAAATTGGCTCCATTCAGTGTTTTTTAACTCTTTCCTGGCAACTTAGGTTTCTCCTCTGTCTTTGTGATGTAGGCCTGTAATTCTCCTGTTTCTCTTACAAGAGATATTTGTAAGACAAAAATAAGAGCTGATTTTCATCATACACGTGAATGGAAATAATAAAAGTCAATAAAGGGTCTAACTAATGTGATTTCTCATAGAGGCTAGAAAAATCAGGAGATGAGCAGATGGGCGGCTGCCTGAAGAAATTTGAGGAAAAGGCTGGGGAAGTTAACGTGGGCACATTACAGAAAACATCAAGATAAAGGGTCCTTTAACACAGAATATGTCATTTGCAGCTGATATTGTGGACTAACACCAGTATAAAAGTTGGTCTGAAGCAGATCAGAGTTGGCAGCAGAGTTGGTCTGAAGATTTGTGGGTCTTATCAGGGACAGTGGATACTTTGGAAATCTTTGGGTGGGAGTTTGCCTTTTAGCAGGACTTGCCTTGGACCAAAAAACACTCTGTCCTGGGCAAAATTAGAGAAAAAGCTTTACAGCTGCATCTTGTTAGATGCTGAGCCCTTGGTGATGGTCTAGCACAGCACCCCTGAGGGGCTGGATGGCCAGGTGCACCTGGAGGAGGTGTCCCCCCCCCTCCCCGAAAGGGCTGAGGGGCTCAGGGCTGCTCTGCACAACAGCCCCGGGCACCTCAAATCCATCAGCGTCTAACGGGATGGGAGGGAGCCTGCACAGTTTGGGAAAAAAAAAAAACAAAAACAACCAACCAACTTTTGCAGGGTGAGAAACTCTTCAGTGAAAAGCCCAGGAAAAAAAAATAAATAAAACAACATAAATGCAAGCAATGCATTTTGAAAAGTGACCGTTTTTACCCAGCTCTTTTCCTAATCACCCCCACCCCCAGCTGCTGAGCTGCTCTCCTCACACACACCATCACCATCGGATGCAAACTCCTTCCCCTCGTTAACATCTTAAATGGTGGAAACAGTTTAAAGAAGAGGGAAGGGGAAGAGGAAGGAGAAGGGGTAAGTGGAAGGGAAAGGAAAGGGAAAGGAAAGGGAAAGGGAAGAGGAAGGGGAAGGGGAAGGGGAAGGGGAAGGGGAAAGGGAAAGAGATGGGGAAGGGAAAGGAAAAAGGAAGAGGAAAGGGAAGAGGAAGGAGAAGGGGAAGGGGAGGGAGAAAGGCAAAAAGAAGGGAAAGGAAATGAGAAGGGGAAAGGGAAAAGGAAGGGGAAGGGGAGGGGAAAGGGAAAAGGAAGGGGAAGGGGAATGGAAGGGGAAAGGGAAAAGGAAGGGGAAAGGGAAAAAGGGGAAGGGAAAGGGGAAAGGGAAGGAATGGAGGAGGGTAGCCCGCTCTGCTGCTCGTTGTACCACTCGCCTTGGTGTCGGGTGAGGGGGAAAAATGGAGGCGTTGTCATCAAAATAGGGCCAGCAGGGGTGGGGATGGGCACCCGTGGGGGTTGGGAGCTCTCGGCAATAAGTAACAATCCCCCCCCCTTTTTTTTTTGGCACCTTTGTCAAACCAGGACATTCTCTCATCAAAAGCGTGATCTGGTCACGTTTCATGACGTTCCTTGGGCGCGGTGAATGTTACTCCGCTCGTTTTGCTGCCGGGAAAAGGGCAGGGAGAGGTTCACAGGATCATCATGGAATGGTTCGGGTGGGAAGGGACCTTGAAGACCATCCAGTGCCACCCCCCTGCCCTGGGCAGGGACACCTCCCACCAGACCAGGTTGCTCCAAGCCCCCTCCAACCTGGCCTTGAACCCCTCCAGGGATGGGGCAGCCACAGCTTCTCTGGGCAACCTGTTCCAGGCTCTCACCACCCTCACAGCAAAGAAGTTCTTCCTAATATCTCATCTCCATCTCCCCTCTTTCAGTTTAAAACCCTTACCCCTTGTCCTGTCGCTACACTCCCTGACAAAGAGTCCCTCCCCAGCTCTCCTGTAGCTCCCTTCAGATGTTGGACGATGTGTTCCCGAGGGTCCGTTCCTCCTGGACACCTGACTGGAGGGGCTCTACAGACCTGTGCAACTGGGACCCTGCACTTCTATGGCTCCTGGAGGCAGCCCTGTACCCATGGGATGCAGGATGAGGATGCTAACCCTTTAGTCTGATTTCTTGCCGTGGTGCCCCTCCATCTGTGGGGTTTTAAACACCTTGCACAACCCAGGGCACGCTCGGCTGCGTGTGCTGCAGCCTGGAGAGCAACAAACGGAGGCCAGATGCATCCATCTCACACCGAGACCACGAGGCGTAATCGGCCCAGGCAGGGGAGGCGAGTGCTTAAAAGAGGTGGATGCAAATAGAGGCAGCTATCTTCAAAGGGAAGGGAGATTCACATCTCTGTGTCCCTCAAGGTACTCAAGGAATGGGGAACTGAAACTCTCCAGCCCTGGTGTGAGACGGCACGAGGCTCGGCTCACGCAGGGGCAGCACCAGGCACCGGCCTCAGCCCCCGGGATTGATCCATCGCCCGTTTCACCCAAGAGGCCAAAGTAGGAGCCCCCCCTCCACCGCCACCTTTAATTGCTGCCTAATCTCCTCTTCCCAACAGCCAGGACACTGCCCAGCCCTCCATTTCAGCAGGTGTGTCGAAATAAAAATGACAAGCAATTAAACAAATGACTTCTAACAAGAAGGCAGCGAGCTGGCCCGAGCGACGGGAGGGGCTCCGAGGCGATGCCTCTTTGCCCATCCTTCGAAGAGCCTGCCCCCTGAAGAAGTGAAGCCCAAAGCAGACAGAGGCAGAGAACCCTGGCAAAGCAGAGCTCTTTACCCTGTCCCAGGGGAAAAAGGGAAGCCTGACGGGTTATTTTTTCTTTTTCTTCTTCTATCCCTTCTTTTATTTTCTGAAGTTAAGCCCTTGGAGTGAATGCATCAGCCAGTATCCCCAAAACCTGATTCATTTTCCAACAACAGGAGTTTGTTTTATAAATACAGATATAAGAGGGATATTTTTTTTTCCCCCAAGGACAAGCGAAACATACCTCTCTTCACTTATATCTGTTTGTTACTGTTAAATGCCAAAACCTTCCGTGCAAGTGTCTCCAGTGGGTCTCCCACTACTCTTAACCCCGGGCAAGCGGTGCCTGGCTCCCGGTGGCCACGCCAGGCTGGTTCCCGCAGTGAGCACCGCACCGAGCTCACTGAAGGGGAGAGGAAGAGGCAGCTCCGGTGTGTTTAAGATTTTATTGTTGCAAGCTGCTCCTGTCCTGGCCACATCCGCGCGTGAATGCCAAATTTGTCATTCCTGATATAAACGTAGGTGCTAAAAATAGGCAAGACAGCTCAGAGGAATGAACTCGCGCCGTGCCCGCTGTGGAAGCCAAAATACTCTCTTCAGATGGCACCATCCCTCCGCCTCGCCGGTAAAACAAACTGCTAAGGACTCAGGGCTCCTCGGTTTATTTCCCACTCTGTCTCTAACTTGCCATGTGGGCCCGGCATAAATCACTTCTACCCTCTCTGTACAGCCACCTTGTAAGTGCGTGCAATAACCTCTGCTTCCCCGGGGTGTTGTGAGGTTTAATTGCTTGCAGACTGCTCTGAGGTCCTCAAAGATTTGCAGAAGTGCAAAGTAATATTAATGCAGGAACTCCGAGCACACATTTCACGTGGTTATCTACCCTGCCTGGCTGGACCGGTTCCCAGCGTTTTGCTCAGATGATTTTGCTCCGTTTAATCCATTTTAATTACCTTCTGCTGATTGCTTGTGCCCTTTGTTTAAAACATTTCAAATTCCTAATTGCATCTCTGGGTTCTCCCATCAGTTGTTGCCCTGGCTGGTTCTTATCAGCAAGGCAGGGCTTTCTTAGTTTGTTTTCAGATGCTCTCCCCGTCCTGGTGAGCGGCTGAAACCCAGCTCCGGGTCATGTTTGTTTGTTTGCTTTACTGGTGCAGGAACTAAGCAGGTTTTCACAGTTTCTCCAGGAAAGGGGCCACCCATTTTGTGGTCTGCACTTTGCTAACAGACAATTTAAGGCTTGAAAGTAAACAGACGATTTTGTCTGCCTCCTGTTGTAAATTAGTGGTTCCTGTGCTTTTTTTGGGGGCAGCTGCACCAGTTAACCAGACTGAGACCTTGTCTGAACCTTGGAGTTTCTGCCCAGGGTGGTTTCTGGGATGCTCCAAACCCTGGGCTCAGAAGGAAGTAGCCCAACCTCCCCTCAGCATCATCACTCAAAAGCAACTTAAAAGCTGCATGTGCTAGCAGAGGAAGAATTAACCCCCTTCTCCCCAGTAATTCGCGTGCCTTGTCCTCTAGAGAGGCTTCAAAGGTGAAACAGAACCTCTGGCAGAATCTCGGCACTTGCCAGTGAAGACCAGTGTCCACTGGACTCGATATGGAAAGGAGGAGGAGAGGGCAGTGTGTTCCATGCTCTGAAAAAAAACAGTCTGGGAGTCAGAGCAGCGTGCAAGGTTTAAAAGGGAGCAAAGCAGAGAGCAGCTGGCTACCGTGGCTCGGCGAGTGAGGGGTGAGAGAGAAGGCCAGCACCTCTGGAAGCCCTGTAGCCAGCCCTTGCCTGGGAGAACGTCACTCCTGGTCCTTGTCTAGGGAGCCGCTGCAGTGAGGACACTCCTGGTCCAGCATGGGCATCGCTGGTGGCACAACCATCCCCAGCAGGGTTGCTCCTCAGGGTCCTAGCTCTTGGCATTAGGTTTCTTTACGCAAATCTCTTAGAAGTCAGTGTGGAGAAGAGCCCGGAACCCTCAGGCTCTGGCCACGCAGCCTGCCTGCCCCAGCACGGGCTCTAGAGCTCACAGGACACACAACCCAGGGCTTTCTCACGCCTTCTGTTTTCCCCAGGGTCCCCCCAGCGTGGGGCAGGGGACAAGGATGCAGTTCCTCAGGGGTGCAGTGCCGGGGGCTGGGAGCAGAGCCCCTGCGTGACACAGGAGGACACACACGTGGCTACACCCACACATGGGTGGCTGTGGCGATACGCACACGTGAGGTGGCAAAGGCACACACGGCTCCAGCGTGCCATGGGGGTGAGGTGTGTGGAGTCCACGCCAGGCACAGACAGCCCCCACCGGGGCACACACAGCCCAGGATGGGGGACACACAGCCCGGGATGGGGCACACACAGCCCGGGATGGGGTACACACACCCTGGGATGGGACACACAGAGCCCGGGATGGGACACTCACAGCCTGGAACAGGGTACACACAGCCTGGAACAGGGCACACACAGCCCAGAACAGGGCACACACAGCCTGGCACAGGGCATACACAGTCTGGCACAGGGCATACACAGCCTGGGATGGGGTACACAAAGCCCAGGACAGGGCACATGCAGCCCAGGACAGGGCACACAGAGCCCAGGATGGGGCACTCACAGCCTGGAACAGGGTACATGAAGCTCAGGACGGGGCACACACAGCCCAGAACAGGGCACACAGCCCAGGACAGGGCACACAGCCCGGGACGGGACACACGCAGCCTGGGACGGGACACACGCAGCCTGGGACAGGGCACACACAGCCTGGGACGGGACACACGCAGCCTGGGACAGGGCACACGCAGCCCGGGATGGGGCACACACAGCCCAGGACAGGGCACACAGCCCGGGACGGGACACACGCAGCCTGGGACAGGGCACACACAGCCTGGGACAGGGCACATGCAGCCCAGGACAGGGCACACAGCCTGGGACGGGGCACACGCAGCCCGGGAAGGGCACACACCCCCCGGAGCACAGTGCATGGTGCGTGGCACAGCCATCAGCCCCGTGCCAGGCGTGTGGCTGCGTGCCGCCCGTGGGGTGGGGCAGCCCAGGCACGGAGTAAATCCACGGCGTAGCACCGGCAGCCCGGGTTGATACCGGCCGCCACGGCAGGACCCGAGCGGGTTGTGACAGCACCCTGAGGCGGACGGGCCATAAAAGCCACCGCGGAGCAAATCGGGGACGTTTGAGTGGAACCTAAATCCGTCTCAGAGGAACCTAACTCCATTTCAGAGATTTTCTGAGCTTCCTTATCCGCGGTTTATGAGTGTGGTGGCAATGAACTTTGTCCTGAGCTCTGCGTTGCGCTGTGCCGACGTACCTCAACCTTCGTTCTCGCCTGATGGTGCCCTGGCTCCAACGGCTCCCAGCCAGCCCTCTGCTCCAGGAGCAGATATCTCGGTCCGTGCCTCCCACATGACTCTTTCCTCATCTGCTTTGCCCCTGCCGTCTGGCCCTGGCTCTTCCTACCCGTCAGCCAACGCTCTTCTGCACTTTGGTGTTTAACCTGTCCCCTTTTCACCAGCCTGTCCAAGGTGGGGTTGTCAACTGGTACAGGCACCAGCTTGCTTTTTGCCACCGTGACTTGCAGCATCCGTGTTTCGTGTGCGGATGAGTTCCATGCCTTTATTTCCCCAAAGAGAGCTAAACTTTTATATTTCCAGCTCCTTCTACCCTCCCTTTATGCTATCCCCTTCAAAGCAGGCATGACCTTGGTGCCTCGCTACCTCGCGTGTGCAGTGACTCGGTTAAGTTGGACGACATAACCTAAGGAGCGTGGAACCATCAAACTAATTGTCACTTGTTTCCTAAAGCAGGATTTTCACTTAGCTCTTTGGTGATGAGCGTATGGTGAATACAACGTTTCTGCTTCTTATTTAATGATCCGTTGACAGGAAAGATCGAGTAGGCAGAAATCTAAATTCTGGATTCTCTCCAACTTTTTTATCCACGGGAGCCCAAGCCTTTCAGCATTGGGAAAGCAGCAACAGGAAACGAGTCAGGGGGAATTTTAGGAGCTGTTGAGATGGCTGCAGTGTTTTACATTCCCAGAACTCAGCAGGCAGGCAGCTGTCTGGTCTATTAATCCTTTCCAAGTTTCTCTTTTGCCCCACAAATGCATTCCTCTTATGCCCGTGGAACACGCACGGCATGGTCCCATCCTGGCCTGATCCCCTTGCACACACCGCGATGGGGAAACACCAGCAGCTGCCTTCCATCCTGCTGAAAGGGAAAACCGGGACCTGTGCTTGCCTGTTGTGCTTGCCTACCGCAGACCGGGATTAAGCCTGAGCGGTTTCAGGGTTCCCTGCTCCCAGCCGGATTTCCCGCGGCAGCCGGGATGCGGGGAAAAGCTCGGCGAGAGACGCCGTTTATTTTTCTCGGGAAGGCTCAGGAAAAGCCTCCCCGACTGAGCCCGGAGCGAGCCGCGCCGCCCTTTTCCCAGCTGGATGTGGCTGCTACATCCGTATTTTTCTTCCTCCGCCCTGGCCCAGCTGCTGAAGCTGCTTTCCAGACCCCCCGAGCAAACTTGGATCTCTTCTTGCTCCACGCGAAAGCGAGCTGCGTGCGTCCCAGGGGCTGCCTCCGAGAAAGCTTTTGGAGCACAGCACCCTCCCGGAGGTCATTTGGACAACCCCAGCATCGCCGCGTCCCGGAGGAACTGCCTCCACCTCCACCCGCAGACCCTCCTGCCCCCGGGGCGAGTTCCTTCAAGGTCAGGGTCAAGACACATCGGCAGGGCTGTGTGAAGGAAGCCACGGCATTAATTAGAGGAGTTCTGCGGGTAAGAGGAGCGTGCCAGGCCCGGCAGAGTGTCACTGGAACCTCAGCCTCACACCGGCAGACGGGCCTGGGTGGAAAAATCTCGGCGTCCAGAGGTTACCGCCGCAGCCTGGCACGCCGTCAGCAGAAAATCCCTGCTGGCTGGTTTCTACCTGCTGAAGGAAATCTGGGCAGGAGGAAAAGCCAAACCTCCTCCTCCCTTTTCCACGCTCTGTCCCATCCCGGCCCCTCATTTTTCCCCCCGCATCATGATGTGCAAACATGCAGTTGTCCAGTCTGCAAGTTGCAACACAACTGGCTTTATACACACTTCTTTGCAGT
>JAOXJK010000012.1:134137095-134160537 GCA_025774025.1 Xenus cinereus | reverse complement strand
AATGTTCAGTCTAAACCTACCCTGTTTCAGCTTGAAACCATTCCCTCTTGTTCTGTTATATAGTTATATACTATATAACTATATAACAGAATATAGTTATATAGTATATAGTATATATATAGTATATAGTTATATATATATAGTATATAACTATATATATGTTGTTATATACTATATAGTTGCAACTATATAGTTGCAACCTTTCTGAGTTCACCTTTAAAATCTTTCTCCATTCTTCATCCTCTCTGTTTAATTACTGTAACCATCTCTTTACCCTGGTTTCTGGCTTTGCACTTTCTTCTCACCAGCAACCTGCCCACATGCCGTTTTGTCAACAGTGGGTGCCTCTTTGGACAATCAGCCGATGCTTGATTGAGCTGTACTTCACCTCCATCTCACTTCTGCTCTTCTCTCTCTCCCTGGCCCCTCAGTCACCGTGGTTTTGCATGCTGTAGGGATGCTCAGTGCTTTTTTCAGCACTTCTGTCCTCGTTCCGTTTCACGACCTCTTTTGTGTTGCTCTGCACTCCAGGAGTCGGGACAGAGCTCATCTCCTTCACTCTCTTCCTGGGAAATCGTTTATCCCAGGAAACCTGTTCTATTGGTCTCGCCTATATTTGTTCAGTTGTTTAATATTAAGCACTTATCCAACGGTGTGAATTGCAATTAACATTAATTATATGACATGACAGTTTCTGCCCTGATTTTATCTCATTTACATAAATACTAAGCTGTAAGCACATTTTACCTTCCAAACATTTCCAAAGCTTAAAGGTAGGTGTTTTTGAAAGCCTTCCATGACTAAGGACAGCAGACTCTTGGACAGAAACGTCAGTGCATGAGTAAAACTTACAGTTTTTTAATATCTAGGCTTTACTTCATGGCCATTCACTATGTTCTACTGTAGCTCAGATTTGGCTTGGTAAGGGGCTTGGAAAAGGTGTGGGTAGTTAAAGAAGACCATATGGAGCATATGCTGGTTCACAAAGTTGAAGCCCCGGTGCAATTGTGATTTTTCTTTCTGCTTGCGTTACACAGGCCACCTTTGAGGTAATACAAATATGTTAGGACATGCAGCACGTCTGGGTTGGGAATCATGGCTCTGTCTGACTTCCTTTACTATGCTGTGCGTTACCACACCCCCTAGAAAACGCTCTTCAAGGAATTTAAATCCAGTATTTCAAATTCATTTTCAAACAGACATTTTCAAGTGCTAAGGCCGGGTTGGTGTTTTCCTTTCTGTCTTTAGGTGGTACGAATTTTATCTTATCCTTTCCTCTACTTAATAAAGCTCAGATTGCACTTCAAACCCACTCGTTCGTTTCTGTGATGCTGTTCGTGCCACCCTTGGTCCCCAAAGTCATTACTGATGTAAGGAATGGGCTCAGCCCTGGCCTACGTGATGCTGCTATTTCGTCTGGAGGCATCCTTCTCTCCAAGCCGCATAAACCCAGTGCGCTAATTCCGTGCTCTCTTCAGCCTTTAGCTGACTGCCTAACCCTTACGAGAGAAATGTGTTCTGTATGTCGTCTGTGAAACTAGTTTGTGCAGGAATTAGTCTCCTTTCAGAAGAACAGTGCTATATACGAATTTAAGTCTTTAATGTTGCCATTCCCCAAGGACAGAAAGGGATGAAAATGCGCACATATATTTTTTTTAGCGCTGGTGTAACTACAGCATTCTGTAAGCCTATTTAAATATTATTTGTTTGCCATAATGGTTGCTATTTAGTTTTAAGCAGGAAGAAATGCAGATGGTTTATGCTTCTTGTAGTTCCATTTTAATTCAGAGCTCTTAAACTAAGGAAATTTCAGATTGGAGGGAATAAAATAATAGGATGATCTTAAAAGAGCAATGATATAGAATTCTAAATTAAATTAATTCTTGTTACTTTGAGATAATACTTGCTTAAAGTAGCAAACAGCAGTAAAACTGTATCTGCCTCTACCTTTTTAATCTGCTTCTACTTTTTCCATCCTGAGATCCCGGAATCTTGAAAGCAGAATAGAAAAAGCTTATGAAAACTCTGTGAAGTCCATCTACTTCTACAATAGGATTATTCATCACCACGTGTTTTCCCCATCTGGCAGTAAATGGCCCAAATGCTGAGACCACCACCGTCTCACTTGCAAATTGTTCCACAGTCTAACCAGTCATGCTATTGAGAAGATAGGCTGCAGTTCAGTCCAAATTGTCTGCAATCATATTGCTTCCTTTCCCTTGTTATCCTGAGTAGTTCCTCCCCACCCATGTGTTTAACCTCTCTGAAATATTTGTGGATGGCAATCAGATCCCTCTGAGTCATTGCTTAGCTAAGCTGTATGCATTTTGAGTTTTGTTCGTTTCCCATGTAAATCTTCGCAGACATTTAACCATTTTTCTCCGCTTCCCTGTGAAATCCTCAACATCCGCTGAAGCCATTAGAAGAATTACCACCGGCTGAGCATGGGAATCAACTGCAAGCTTTACACAGATGGTTTCATTAGTGGCCTGTGTGCTGCTGGAGCTATGCTACGAAGCTTTTGTTTTAGCTACATAAAGAGCTGAAGTCCCAGCTCTGCTAAAAGCCAATGCCCACGTTCCTACTAGCTGTAGCACGGCCCGGTTTAGTCACCCAAGGTAGCAGAAACAGTGTACAGAAAATAATGCATCTTTAGACTTCAGCCTTAGAACCACCATTTTATTAGATTACTGGTGTGAAAAACCGTGTGTGTGACTAGAGGCACAGGGAAGCTTTTCCATTTTCAACTTATTTACCATTTTGTTTCGGAACAACAGTTCGGAAATGTGAAATGTTCCACGGAATGGAAAGTTTCTAGAATTTTTCCTTAGGAGAACTATTGTAAAATGGCACTTTTGAAAAAAGACTGTGGTCAGGAAACTGACTCTTGGCCAGAGAAAGAGCCCAGGAAGCCAGGCAGGTGGTCAGCACTTTTGACCTCTCCCTCCTCAGTGAACCTGGTGACCAAAAAGCTCTCCATCCTGAGAGCCAAGGAGCCTGAAAGGCAAAGCAGGTCACACCAGCCTCTCTTGCCTGCTTTCCATCAACAGTTTTGACAGGTCCCCACAGAGTGTCGTTATTAAATCAAATCAGTATTTACAGCCAGAAAATGACTGTCAGAATATATTTTTAACAAGGTGAACTTTAATTCTTCAGCTGTCTGCATGGTAGGCATGTCCTTTACAGGCAGTTTTTCATTCCTCATTCCATTAAAATGTTTTCAGTTTGGCATGCCAAAATAACCCTTTCTCAAAGAAAAAAAAACACCCAAACTTGTAATATAGCAAATAAAGGTATAAAATGACTTATTACCTTTGGCTCCAAAACTAATTTTAAGGTAAGAGAGAGTAGTGCTTAAATGCCTAAGCAAACCAGGGAGCGTATAGGGCAGTGCAACCTAGTCAGATTTAAAAAAATACAAATAAAGCAGATAAGCTAAGTGGTTTGATACCTAGGATTATTATTTGACAAATGATTAAAGCTGTATAAGGAGAAAGTATGAAAGATTGAAACGGTAACGCTGCCAGGACCGTGTGTCAGGGAAAGTAACTGCAGGAAACGGCTGTAGAACACATTAAGACCATCCAGCCCCAGTATGCTTGCAAGGTGGAAGCACCAGATAAAGCACTTGGAGAAGAAATTAGTACAAATTGGCATGTCTGTTTAAGTGGCCTACATTCCACAGCAGTCCCAGCTCTCATAAAAAGAGCCAACGCCTTTTATATTTCTGCTTTGCTTTTGTTAAGGAACTGCAGTCAAGTTCTTGTTCCTAGTTTTGCTCAGAATGTGGGATTTGGGATGCGAGTCTTGCCTGTGACCGATGGGGACTAAGGGTACTTGGCGTTGCAAGACAAGGGAAAGAGGGCAACGTCCCAATGTACCAATGCTTGCAAACAAGAAAGGAGGAAAAATCTCCTATTTGTTTCCTTGGTCATGGCTCGATTAATTTTAATTTTATTTTTAGTAATATATAATGAACATAGAATTGATGGTACATTGTAGCTGCAGCATATTATTTATGTATGGTTAAATTAGTTTTCATATTTCTTTCCCTATGTAGCTTACAATATCCTGGCTCCCACCCAGCCCTGTCTTCCCAATTTAGAAACCTCTTAATTAGGGAGGAAAAGACTTTGGAGTGTACTCAAGGGAGAGGACATTTGCTGCTGAGCCAAAGGACAAGACTGGAGGAGGTAGCTATGAAAAGGTGACTGGATCAGGAGGCGTGGAGTCATTTCAGCTAAACCAGTGGGTGAAAAATAATCGGAGAAAGGTCAAATGGAAAGAAAGGGCCAGAGGAAGTCCAAGGCCATGGGCATCCTTGAGTCACTGTAGATGCCACAGCCTAAGAAACCCTCCCGCAGAGCTTTTTCCAGACCAAGTTGTGTTGTTACTGGTTTTGAGTGGATGACTTTCCATGTTTTATAATGCTTCCGTGAAGTGGTGTCCATCTTGGCAAACCAATGAAAACTGGTATTGACAGAGCTGTCAGAACCACCAGTAACTTATCTGCTCTAAAGGCTTCAAAGAGCACTTTGTCTTAAGGAGCACAGAGTTTGAAGTGGAAGAAGAAGAGTTAGGTCCTGCCTTCTTTATGGGTGGGAACTGAAAGGAGGAGTGCTCTGTCCATCAGGTGAGCACAGTACTTAAAAAATGCAAAGAAATTAACACAGAAATATGTGTTTAAATTGTATTAACTTTCAAAGAAATGTTTCCTGGATTGGCAGAATAGTCTATGGGTACGAATTATCACTCAGCAATGCTCTTCTGCGCAGCAGCCAGCACCCACATGAAGAGGTCTGGTTACGCAGAACAGTTATGGGGAAGAACAGGAATGAGGAAACAGAGGTCCTTGCCTTTGACTGTTGCTTTGGTAACTATCTGTAGGGACAGTCTTGCTCTGTTACTCTGCTTTTACTTCCTTCTCCTTCCCCCTTTATCAGGGGAAATGGCAGCCTGGTGATTGAGAACAGTAACTCAATCAGGCCCTGCTGGTACGGTGAAAGTGGTAGGTCCTGCCAGAGCACGTGTATTGTAGAATCACTGCTCCAAAACCTGGCAGTTCTGCCAAAACGAGGAATGGGAGCACTCTGTCCTTAAAGTACTGTTTTATACCTATGCTCTGACTTACGTAAAGTATGAAAAGAATCTGGACAGGAAAAAGAGAGAGGTAAAAAATGTGCAAGGGACAAAAGAACGCAAGCAGTTCCTAAAATATGGCAAGTTTAAGGAAGGGAAATAGAAGACATATTACTGTTTGTTTTACCTTATTCTCTTATTTTTTTGATTTTGCTTTCTAAGCTATAAGTGGATGGCACCAATCTAATTCCTACTCAAAGACTCGTTTAGGCATTTTTCATCTTGTTTGCTTACCTAGTGGCTACAATAACAGGGATCCAGCTGTGAATAGACCTCAGTATGATACTCTAATTTAAATGATTTCTAATTAGAAGATCATTTACCCTCCGGTCATCCATACCCTTTCTGAATAATGGATACTTACTGCTCACAAACTATGTACATCTTTAAGCTATTGAATCCTACTGCTATGAAATCACCTAACTGCTAGTGTATACACATCTCCCTAAATCAGTTGGAATGGGACTCAGATTAACAAGACCTTCCATTTATAACAGTAGTGATTAAAAATGCATTAAGAAAACCCTAACTGCAGAGACAGATGTATACAATTCTTGAAGTTTTCTGCTTTTTTTTCCTTTCTGAATAGACTTGAACTGCCAGAGTGTCCAATGCACCTAGGGCAAATTTTGAAATTAATTATAATCTGTATATGTTTTTGAGATAACTGACATAAAAATGAATGAATTTGTTTGTTTGCATTTACAAAATCAGCCTGCTTTCCCTTATACCTTAAGAACTTCATGGTTATTTAAGTCTGTCTATACACTTTGAATAATCTGAGCAAGCTTTTCTCTTTTCTACATGTTCATAAAGACGTTCAAGAAATCTCAGCAATTATGTATGAGTGAACAGGTGAGTGAAGTTGGCATTTAAACTACTGAAAATTGCATAACAGCTACTAATGTGAAAAAATTATTTTAAATACGATGAATGAAGAGCTGTGAATTAACGTTTAGAAATTCAACAAGCTGGGTTTTCTATGTGAATGAATATGAAAGGTGAAGGGAGATATTTTTAAAAGCTTTTATTGTACGTCATCAGAGTGTGTGTCAGAAAGAAATTCTGAAAATGCTTTAATATCACAGTTGCAGTAATTAGCCTTTAGGTATGTAGAAGGGACCAAGGGTTTTTTTTCCATTGGGAAAGTTTTCAGAGCTTCTTTTTTGCTTCCTCTAGACACGTCCCTTGAAGACAAGAGAAGGGAAGATCGTGGCTCACTTGAACTATCTTAGGAACGACTCTGGTTCTTGAAGTCCTTTAGTGAAAAAGCTCAAAGCAAGGCTGTGATGTGGTGTTAAGTTTTGCAGTGCGGTAATCATAAGTAGCTGTAATAGAAAAACATATATTGAAAGAGCAGAGACAAAAACTGTTCCTGAAGGTAGAAGTTATGGAGGCTTATAAAAATACAGGCTACCATAAAATCAAATAAAAGAATAAAATTACTAAAAAAAAAGCCTAAATGAGTGAATTTATATCTACTAAACCCATGCTGATCGTGATAGTTTCAAGCTTTGTCCTACAGGACCTGGTCATTGGCAGAAGTATTTCAGCGAAGCAGAGGAAAGTTTGCTGCCCGAGGGATCGCTCGCTGCAGGAGTAAAGCTAAGAGATGCTTAGCCTTTGGTCACTAGCTTAAACTCCAAGCAATACTTATGCCAGCACCAGGGTTGTCCAGGTCTAGCCTGAGCACCATGGTACAAAGTATATCCCTACAGCTGAAGTGAAGCAGAGTGAGTGGGAAGATGTTTATTTAATGCTGTGGCAGATATAAATCATGCCTGGAGGAGCATACAGTCTTTACTTATTTCCCATAAATGGAGAAGAAAGAAGCTGTGGGTCCACAGCAGCAATGGGACTGACAGGCAGCCATATCTGAGGGTTTCTTGTTTCTCATGTGGTGAAATAATTTGCAATAGAAAGGATGGACAAACTGTCTGGTACACAGTTTGTGCCGTTTCATTGACTAAGCCATGTTTAATATCTCTTACATGAGATACAAAAGCATCAGTCTTTGAAAACTCACAAGCACTACGGTCCACATAGACCCTCTCTCTTCTCCACTCCACTGCAATGATAAACAAAGACTAAATGACGCTGAGGGAGACCTCCAGGTAAACAGATAGAGAAGCTCTAAATTTTAATATGCAATGGCAAAAACATAAAATACTCTGTATCTCTAAACAAAGGAACTGTCAAAGTGGAATGACTATGTCAGAGACAGTGTGGTGTACCCACAAGCTGGGGTCTGAGAAATAGTTAGTGGACTTGAAGAAATGGCCATCGCCAAAAAGGTCAATGATGGTATGGCAAGTCCATTTTCTGAATGACATTATCCTTTAAATTCCTCAGAATAGTTTCATGCCTGTAGATTAATTTTACATTCATTAATATCAGCAAGTCTTTTTTTCTGGATTGTTGAGCCCATTTTCGCTGCAAGTGATCGCAAGAGCTGCACAGAGAAAGAATATGGTAACATTATGTTGAAACACACACTGTGCAAGTCCTATGAAAATTTGGGGATTTTTCTGGGAATTCTTCTTGTTTCTGACTGAATTCATTTACCTGGGATATGCAGAACTTCATCTGGGGAAATGGATTTTTCTATTCCCTCCACTAGTTCCCCTGAGGCTTTTAAAACCCCAGGATATGAGAGGAAAGCCAACAGGCAGGGCAGAAGCAACTGCAGGATAGGCAGAGGAATTCTGTTCCCCTCTTTCAACCTGTGCTCAACCATGGCTTATTGCCACCCTTCAGAGAAGAGGGACCAAACCAACTAGGCTTCCTACTGCCCTTCAGTGCTTTCCATAAGGTGCTCTGCAACGATGGGTCCCAAAACTCCTCTGTGACTGCTCTTTGTCCTATGGGCCAAGTAGGGAGAAACATGGGGTGAACAGGGAATGTACAAGGATAGGTGAGGCTAGGAGGAGGTGAGAATACAATGCTGAGATATCCAGTCTATCTTCCCTGGCCTAACCTGCAAGGGAAAAAATCTAGTAAAATAAAATCAGTAATGTGTTTCCACTTTTTGTGAAATAGATGAAGCATTAGGCCTTCTGGACCTGAGGGGGAAAAGCTGCCATAAGAACAGGTAGAAGCTTAAATCTTCATCTGTGGTCCTGGAGAGGAATAATGAATGAGTAAGTATGTATATTCACTCTTTGGTAAATAAGATGAGTGCTTGAGAACAGATGGGATGCAGGTTTCCAAAATCTACCAGGTGCCTTGCATTGGGCCAGTCTAGCAACAATCTTTCTTATCCCCTGTGAAAGCAGGCCTTTTGTATGTTTGCATAATTCAATGAAGGATGTGGTCAAACCATTCCCTGTGTCGCCTTTCAATCAGAACTTCCTCCAGAACTAAGTTAGATCAAATATGAAAACCCTTCCCACAGCAAAGGAGAGAAGAAGCAAAGGGAGACAGACATGAAGGTAAATTTCTTACTGTCTGCTGAACAGCACTGTGACTGAAATCTCTGCTCTATACTGATAGACCAGCTTCAAAAAAATCAAGAGCTCTGGATACTGCAACCAGAAAAGTAGGTACCTAGGTTAAACTTGCAGACAGTGAGTCAAGATTCTCCAGGGAAGACTGAAGGCTAGAGGAAGTGAAGAGGTTGCAGGCCCTTTGGCACAGAGTAAAGGGAGAGTGAGGAGATACCAGTGGCAAAAGCTCCCTGGTTTTTGAGGGGTTTTGTGTGCGTGTAAGCCTACCTGAGTGTAAAAGTAAAGCCTGAAGGAATCATGTCCAGGTGCCAGTCCATCCGGCTCGTCAGTGTCCAAGAGGGAACGCTTCTCAAGGATGGTGATATAAGAAGATTAAGAGAAAAGGAACATAATTTCTTGCCACTCTTTAAAGCTTAGCAAAATTGTTATCAGTTGGTTGTTCAATTAATCTCAGTGGAAAATATATAGGTTATTATTCAAGATTAAAATCATCTTCCATCAATACAGGGGAGATGTGGTAGATGTGGGTTTTGTCATATCAGGGACTCAGTGAATTCTGCGAAAAAGAGTTCATATGAAATGTCCTCTCAGTTCAGCTATTATTTTCGGCTGTAGCGATGACTCATTTGCTCTAAACTGAAACCCAACGGCATCAAGCATAGCTATTCTCTTTCAAACTAATAGCAGAGTGCTGGCAGGATCATTGCAGCTGCTTGCTTCCATTAAAGGTAAAAAATGTCATAAATGGCTGCAAGTGTGCCATCTTCCTGTGCTGTCAGTGCCTAATTTGACATATTTAATTTAAAACATTTCTGAAGGAGGCTGATTGTCTCTTTCTGCTAGTTTATAGCAGTCTATTTCCAATACCCTTCTTCAGATCTATAGGGTTGTCTGTGATGCCACAATGTGTTTAGAAATGTCACTTTCCTTGTATGTGCTAGGCAAAGAGTCCTCTGCAAATTCATGTTGGTGAGTTCATCTTAGAACACAGTCTTCTATCCTAGTTTAGCAACGGCCTTTTATAAGGGGATGAGCAGCAGAAGGGAAATAGAGCTCTAACTACGGCTCTGCTCTGCCCAGTGAGATGCGTAGGAGAAACATCTTGTATCCCTCTTGTGGAAGATGTGGCATACCTCCTTCAGATACTTTTCAGAAAGGGACCTGTATCACCGTAACGACCCACAAGCTTAAACTTTGTCTGTTAAACAGGTCTTCTTCTAAAAAGACTCTGAAAGTAGTAGCCATTGTAAGAGGCAGCAGGAATATTTGGAGAATGTGTATTTGCATTTTTCTTTGCTCCCTTTCCAGCAAAAAGCAACATTTTCTCAGCATTGAAATTTTAGAGAAGCAGCCTAGCAAAAAGGAGTTCCTGTTCTCATTGTCTCTTAAGCTATTTACTTTCTCTTTCTTGATGGTTTTTAAATTTCAGGTGCACATTACAAGCGTGTATATATATATTTATTTTTTTTAAGAATTGAGAATTGCCAAACATAATTACCTCCCAGAAACCAAATGAAACCAAAGCCTCTCTCCTCACCAATTTCCCCAAAAGCTCAGCTATCCATTGTAGCAGTGGAAGCAACCACAGAATAATAAATGTAGTCCCAAAGAACAACGGAGAAACAATTCAGTTCCATTTACTTCAGGAATGTTAGATAATATTTCAGCATCTTCTGAGATATGAGACTACAGGAGAGTTTCTGAAGAGCAGTATGGCAATGACTATGCTCCCTGAGGGAAACAGTCTTTTGAATTAGTTACAATGGCTGTTAGCACAGCTCTACATAAAATATGTGTGACTATTTAGCAGATCTGCATCACTGAGAGTTGATCCTTTCACTGTTCTTGAAAACCATACTGGTAAGTAAGAAACTATGTAAAATATTGAGGAATCCTGCCGAAAACATGATAAAGAATTCCTTTTCATCCATTGTTCTTGTTAGAAAAGCCATGAGAATAGATAAACTGTGATCAAGTGATCACTAGCTATGCAGAATGGAAGGAATTGCTGGCTGATGCATTTACAGAAACACCTTAAAATATTAGTGTGCTAAGTCTAAATGATTGCAAGCACCTCCCAGTATCTTGGGAAAAGAAACTGGTGTATGCTGACATGATAATGGGGAAAGAACTCAGCAAAAAACAGCCTGTAAGAAAAGCTATACTACAAGCTCATTGAAGAGCTGGGATTTATTCAGAGGAACCGACCCATGGTATTCTGCAGAGCTACAGAAACAGACAGCTGCAACCTAGATCACCAAAGAAAATACATCTGTGAGGGATGCTTAGAAACTGTGATGGTACTCTTTTACAGATAAAGGTCACCACTAAAGTTACGGGAAGAGAGATCATGTTGAAAGACATTTCCTCTAAGGTGTGGGAACAAAATTTGGGGCCTCTCTTAATTCTTATCATAAACTGGGTACCAAGAATAGAAATTTAACCTGACATGTTTTGAGAGTGATCCCATTTATAGGTCAGTAATTTAATGGCTTAAAAAGCTAAGTCCCAAATGCTCAAAGGTATGGAGCTAGATATCTAAATACCCTTGAGGATGTTAATTCTATTGTTCAACTAAGCTATATGCATGCTCATCTAAGCTTAGCTAAAAGGTGTATAGAAGACATGTCTGTTCTTTATATTATTTTTAACTGAAAGAACAGTTTCTTCCATAACAAAGTTTGAGAGTGCTCATTTCAAGATTAATTTCATCTTTCAATTTCAATCTATAAGGTTGTAAAAGAAAAAAGAGGTGGTGATATCAGTATTTCTTAAGAAGGAATTGTAATTTCATTCTCATCCTGTTGTTGTGGGCTGTTTTTTTATCTACTTATCAAATAAAAAAGCAGATCACTCTGGGTAAAACTCAAGGTTGAAAGAGGACAGCCTCCCAGAGAGAACCTCAGAAAGCTTTGAACTTTAGAAATTGGAGGATTATTAGGGAGATGAATTTCCACTGAAGGCTACCTGTGGCCGTGTGAATGGGAAAGCAATATACAAAGCTCATGTGAGTGCTTGTGATATTCTTACTTTTGCCTTATTGAGCACACAAGACAGACTCTCAATTTACAGACATGACTATTGTTTCCATGTTACTGTAATTCCAGCCACCAATGTCAATGTATTTTAGCATGTTTTTGAGGTCTAAAGCTTTGCCAGAATATGTGTGGGGAGAAGAGATGGGGTATTTGTGGATAAGAGCAAAGCAGCACAGTGGTTCAAAATTATTCTGACACTATCACACTGAAATAATCTTTTGTGTGCTTTGAGAATAAAAATTTAATCCCTACCGAAGAACAGAACCTTTCATGCCAAGCAAAGGCAGTTCTGCATACAAACCACAAATAAATTGGGAGACTTTACATTCATCCTGAATTCTAAGAAAATGCCAATAATGCAGCTGGACCTAGAGGACAGTGGGAAGAATAAGATTTTCTTTAATGATTAAAGCTGAAGTAGTCAACATTTTGGCTCTGGTCTAAATCCTTTATTCCCAGGCAAAATATTACATTTTTCTATCAGCAAATCCTTAGCTCTCAACCTTCACATTAGCTAATCTTCCACCTTCTGTCTCAACACACACAAGCTGTCCCTTGCACCTGTGGTGCTTTCTTGCAGCAGTCCTTTTTATTCTGTTAAATACAGGGAGAATATGTTTGAAAACGTGCGTCAAGGTTTGTGGAAAATGCATTTGAAAAGGTGTATGACATTCACAATTATAAATGGAAATCATACCGATGTGTGTGCGCATTTATGGGAGTGTGATAGTGGTGGAATCAGTACTGAGAACTATTTTGACTCCTATTTGTCCTGCTTTACATTTATTCCAATATCTGTCATATTTGGAGGGCACAAAGAGACGGTGAGCAGTTTCATTTCGACACTTCCTTTCGCTGAACTGGGTACCCATTCTGAGATAAAAGATAACAAGTAAGTGAGATAAAAGAGGTGGCCCACAGCAGCCAGGGTGGTTTGAGGAAGCTAGTCTGTCCCTGATTACTCAGTGCTGCTGCTACTGTTACCTTCTCTCAGCTGCTCCCTGGGGTGTTTTTAGTTGCTCCCACAGCAGAGCCCAAGGAAGCCCCCATACTCCTGCTGCCCCCCTCAGACGCAGGCGACCATCATGGCTGCCGCAGCACCACGCTCCTTCACCCACAGGGCCTCTGCCGCCACACTGATTGGCTGGTCGCAGATGAGCTGCTGTCAATCAGCCAATTAGATGCCAGGTGGCATGAGCGCTAGCGGGTGCTGCCGGCCAATCAGAACAGAGGGAGCCCCAGCAGCGGCAGGGCTGAGGAGAGGCCTGCAGGCCGGACTGGCATGGCGGCCTCCTGTGGGATGGCGGTGCTGGCCCAGGCAGGGGCCCGCAGCCCCTCTGACCCGCTGTAGAAAGAAAATTATTCCTTTTTCTTTTTTTTTTTCCCCCCAGATAGGGCATTCCGAAATTGACATAAGTTTCCTTTATTATTTCATTAAGACAATTGTAAAAAATCTCTGTAGCATCGTGGAAAAACATTTATTTATACCCATTTTTCACAGAAAATATTTTTATTGATTTTTCCTTCAGTCGGTTGTGCTGCTGTTACACAATTTTAAAAGTTTTCTCATTTAACACCTGATACTTCTTTGAGGATTAATAGAAGTTGTATTTCTTTTTGAATGAAGTAACTGGGGTAATTCTGGCACCTGCGGGGGAGCACTCCTTCACTTATACTGGTAAGTTAAAAACTCTTAGAAGTTATTAAATGAATTATGCAGTTTTATTCGACGTTGGAATCTGGCAGCATGGTTCTTGTTTTCAGTTATTGTAAAAATAATCCAATCTCTAAATTTTCTACATTTAAATTTTCATATTTGTATATACCATATGGCTTATTTCGTTGCTTCCTTGCTGTGTCACTGCAGACTCACCGCTTCTGTACTTTGATAATATTTTGAAATAGCAGTTTCAAAATGATTCTCAAGTGATTTTTATGAAATCATCCTTTACTATTACTTACTTATTTTTCCAGTGAGTAGAAACACCTGCATGAATTTACCCAGCCTTCAGAAATGCGTGTGCAGGTGTAAAACATGACTCTGCGCATGCTCTGCTTGGTGTGTCTGTTGTGCAGTTCCACGTGTTCAGAAAATTTTATGGTTTTGCAAAATCCTGCCCTCGGGAGTTTATTACCTTTAGGCAACAAGGATGCTAATGGTACACTGTGCTTAGTTTTAGCTGTTTCATGAATGGATCAAAATATTTGTAAACTATTGCTCTACTGCATACCAAATTTTCTATGTTGTTGTGGACCTTATCCCATTCATACCTCACTCAATATTTTTTAAATGAGTGCACAATTAACAGAAAACGTGGAAAGTGTTAACTCATGAGAAGAATTTTATCCTCTGCCTTTTTGTCAGCTCAGCAGATAATTAACTGACTCAGTTTGGTACAAGTGGGAGATTAATAAAGATCAAGAGGGAAAAAAGAATGTTAACAAAGTTTGAGGAAAAACTTAAGGTGAGGATTTGATTTTTGAATGATGATTTTTGACCTGCAAAGTAGGTCATCTCATCTCAGACTGATATCAAGGGTAGTGTTTAGGTTTTCTGATGAAACCTTCTCATCAGGTTTTCTGAGTGAGTATCTGTGATTCTTAACCAAACAATCAAAAAATTGGAAATCCCCTCAGAACAGAAGAAATAGCTTGCCAAGCTGTCACTGTGTTAAGCTGGGGCACTCCAGCCATCAGAACAATATTGAGATTAAAAATGATTGTATGAAAACAAGAGGTGTCTATGTCTAAGGCATATATATGTATGCCTTCCATTTCATGTGGCCATACAGAGATGGGGACTGTATAAGCAGAGCTCCATAGAACTAGTTTTTATTATTGATGTGAAAATATGTTGGTGACCTCTCAAAGATTTAAAGAAGAAAGGCTGCAAGGCAAAAAAATCAGTTCAAATTATTTTATAGGAGAAAGGCAAAAATATATTTAAAATTAAAGTAGAACTGTACACTTAGAATGGGAATCGTAATCCCCTTAACTTTAGGGGAGTGTGAACAGAGGCACACAATGCCTTCGGAAGCCCTAGAGTGCCTAGGACACCTGCACAGCTTTGGAAATATTATGCAGGACTTACGGGAGGCCTTCACACTTCTGAGGGGGTAGCTGGAAGCCAAATGGCATACCTGGTAGCATCAAATGTGCTTGCAGACACCCCTGCTGAGACAGCTGAATCCCTCCTTTGACTCCTAGGAGTTAGATGTCTCAGTCTGACCTAGTCACTCTTAGGCGCCCTTTAGGGTCAAGAAGGAGAAATTGAGATCTCCAGAAGTCAGCTTTTCTAATCCTAAAGTAGGTTCAGATGTATTTCCGTCTGTAGCTGCCTGTTTGTCTCCACTGATGATATGGAGATTCCTAGAGTGACTCGCTCGGACACTTAGACCTGCCCTGCATCTGAGCTCCCAGTGCCCCAGGTCTCCTGCCCAATGCCCAGCTCCTACCCTAGCAGGGTCCCTCCCTTGGTCCTACCAGCTTGCCCCATGCAGTGGCCTTAGCCCTGTGGCAGGAGGCCAGGCAGGAAAGCCTGGAGCACCCAAAGTGTCTCTAGTTGCCTGTGCATCAACAACTGAACCAAGCCTACTTCAGGATAAGTCAAATCACTCTTTAGACTCTATTGACTGTACGGACTAGATTTCCACTGGTTTTAATAGTCACTAACACCACCTAGCTCACCTGTAAATACTGTCGGGTAGGCATATGTACGAGATCTGAATCTTATCTCTATCTTTAAACATTTAATTTAAGTGAAAATTATCCTGGTCCTAAGAGCTTCTTTTAACCAAGAGAAGTCCCAGCATAGTTTGTGCCCCTGCACAGAGGGTCCAGGCTAGGAGATACTGCAATGACTTCTTGAAAAGGTGGAAAGTGAGTGAGAACTGGTTGGTGCCCAAAATGACCTTGACTTCAAGATGGGAACTTCTGTAGTTTGCTTTAGTTGTACTGAGTCATACCATTTATTAAAACCATGTGAAAGTCCCTTGTCAAAGCTTCATGAGACTCCAGAAGGACAATGATAGCAAGCTGATCAGAGAGAGTTTTATCTTCTCTTTTTGCCTTAAAGCCATCATGTCACTGAACCCCTAAGCTGAACTTCATTTAGGGCACTAGGTGACATAGGAGGAAAGGGTCAAACTTTCAGCGAGGGCACCGATACTTGCAGAAAGTAGTAGCAATCACAAGTTTTAGTTCCAAAACCAGTTTTCTTCAGGCTCAGGATGACTCTTGCAGATTATGGACAGTTGGCTGCCACATTGGGAGGTAAAAGGTGTTAGCAGGGAAGAAGCAAGCCTAGTGAAGAAGGTGGTGTGACCAGTCTGAGAACAGAAGCTGTCCTGCATCAGCAGGGCTGGGGCATTGGAAGCTGCTTATGGCTGGAGAAAAAACGAAGGCAAACTGATGATCTTGCCAGATTATCTTCTCACCAAAAGGTAGAGTAGGAAAAGATACTGAAGTGGAGTTATTCAACTTCCTTCCGCTTCCCCCAAAATGCAATTACTTCACTTGTGAGAGTGGAAGGGGTATTTAAGACCAAAGTTGCTTCATTTTCACAGTCAAATTTTATAGGCCTCCGTGCAAGATGAGGAATACAATACTATAAATAAATCACACATTAGACATAAATTAATAAAAAATTAAAATAAAAATCATAAACAAAATAATTCAAGGCTACAAAAGGTAGTCCAGTATTGTCCTAATACTGTGGGGTAAAAATAACTGCAATGGTAGAAATAAATCTACTTTTTTCATGCTGGCAGTTGTATAAATTACTGATACTCAGGATGCTCTGGGTAGGACAGTGTAACCTCCTACTACACACCCGTGGTGTCACCAGACACGTGCCTACGCTATGACCAAAGCATCCATCACAGGACTGTGAACATCTCCTCCCATATGATTAAGATACCTCCCCCTTCAAGTGCTTCCTGGGCCTTTTGGGAGAGAAGGCAGCATGGAGCAAACAGGTGAAACCAACTTTAACTCAGGTGACTCCTAATGTTTTAGTTTATTTCCTTACTGTCTTTATCTCTTTTGCAGAATCCTAGGTGCAACTGAGGCAGAATACACACACTACCCTGTCAGTGACTAGCTGTGGCTGCACTACGTGTTTTGCCCTGGTACCTCGACGGTCTCAACTATGGGAGGCACCCATAAGCTTTCTACGGGGAACTACGGTCAGGACTGAGTAAGTTACTAGAATCTTTCTTTCAAAACAATATGGCTTTCATATTTATTTCCCAGGCGGCACAAACCATATAGACCAAAGGATAAAATCAATCTAGTCTAAAGGACCGTGAATCTTGGGCCTGATTTTTTATGTTCTGGTGGGAAGAAAGAGGTTGTTGAACTCGTAGTTGGCTCATTATAATGTTGGATTCTGTTCCACCCAACAGTCCTCGGCAGACAAGAAGAGCGCTTGCAGGTAAATGCTTTTGGTCCTGCACATATCACACCCCCTACGGCACAACACACAGTCACTCAGTGGGAATGATTCATGGCATGTCTGGTTGGCTTCTAGAAGCTGGGAAGGGATGAACCATCCTTAGAACAGATGGTGTCTCTGGAAATTGCCAGCGTGTAACAAATCTCTACTGACCGTACTGAGATTTTTTCAAAACCTTCTCGTCTGGTCATATTGGGGTGGATTTTCATGGGGTTAAAAAAAGGCATATCCCAGACACCAGGAGGATTCTTGTCAAATGTCAAGTGCTTCAATGTACAGAGCAGCTTGATCTTTTCAGTAAACAGCCATGAATTTTAAAAACCTTATAACATAAGTGTAACCTATTTCCTCTAGCTACACCAATGGTTCAGTTTTTTCCAACTAAGTCCAGCCTGAGGAGGGACCTGATATGAAACTTCTGAATCTGAACAGTTAAAATTTGCCAGGCTTATAATGACAAGAAAACCAGGTAGTGCCCAGCTATGGGATTCACTATCTGTGGCATCTGCAAAAGTATTTCATAACATTTTTTAAAACATGCAGTTATATATTTTGTTATATTAGGAAAACTTACACATTTCAGCATCTGAGAAATTAGAAAACAAATGCTGAAATCGTGTGTGGACTGGCAAAATACGGATGAGTTTATTGCTGTTGGATTATGTTCTTCAGCCAATTATTTCCATTAGGAGTGACATCTGTGTACAGTAGCCAGAAAAAAAACAATGGTTGCAGCTCAGACTTCCAATATTCTTGCGCAAAAAAACATATACAAGGGCAAATAATAGAAAAAATATTCATATTAAAAAAATTAAAAATGTCACTTTCATCTCATTTTCAGAGTTCTTGATTGTTCTACACTTAGGATGTTATTAGGTTAATCTTGGATAATTCTTTGGCATTATAAATAAATGTTACTCAAAAGTTAGCAAGAATTACTTCTGATAGTAAGTATGAAATAAAGAAAAAAACCTAATGATTTGGTTTAATTAAGAAGCAATATGTCTACCTACACCACCTGCAGAGCATGCTGTTTCCTAACTGAAATGTCTCTGTCTCTTACCTCTTCAAGGTTTCCTTTTATTGGCTGTTGGTTACATGACCTCTGGCAATAAAGTATTTAATAGTATTATTTCCATCTGTCTGCCTGGCTCACTTGTGTAGTAACATGTTGGAGTTTTAGGGGGTTTTTGGCCACAATTTAAATAATGACCTAATTATGGTTCATACAGTGTACACTAAATTTTGTATGTATTTTGAAATCTCAAGCATAACTTAAATAATTTATCTTAATTTATTTCCTTTACTAAAAGTCAACATAACATCATAAGCACCTTGATAGCATTTTTTCTTTCTTATCTTAACAGACACTGGAAATAGGAAAAAATCAGAATAGGGGTGAATTTATACCTTCCTTACTGTAAATTTCAGAATTATCCAGAGAAGAACCAAAGCTCCAGAGTGATTCTGTATCACTACAAATTCAGAGCTACAATGACTCTTAAAAGACGATCTATCCCATCTTTCTTCCCCAGGAACAGATGAGTTACCATCACCACTGTGAACCAGTGGAAGGCAGATGATGGCACATTTTGTTAAAACTATTGGTGATGGGGATCCCACAGGCTCTGCAAGCAATAATTCCTGTGTTTCACCACCCAAGCAATTGGGAAGTTTTTCCTTCTGGTTTATCTAAATCCATTGATTAATATCGATTAATAAATTGAAGCACTATGAACTCTTAATCTACTAGCATGGGCAAATATGTTTTATTTATTGTTTCCACTAATATGTTAGATAAAAGATAGTCCTGATAGTAGTAACAAGGGTTTGCACTTTTTTTTTTCTCACATCTTTTTCTTGGAAAAAGATATTTTCTTGGTACGTTTGAGCTTTATAACTTTTTATCTGTTAAACTGTTTGCACTGTGTTGCTATGATAAAAATTGAAAGAAATAATGCACTTGTTTGTCAGATGGCTGCATACAGTAGGTCGAGCAACAATTCTGAGTTCTGGGGACTATCTGGGTGCTGTTCTTGTACCAGGCTTCTCTTGACTGTCCTATGACTGTTTGGTGACCTGCAAAAAACACTCATCTCTCGATCAAGTCAAGGTCTCAGACACTTGTATAGCTAATCTAATAGTATTGGGAAACTTCATTTTCTAATGTGAGAATTTTTTTTAAGGTGAGAAATTTGATTTGTGGCACTACAGTTATAACTGGATTGGTGTCTCATTTTTAAATTATTTATTAATATAAAATAAGACTATTTAATCAAAGAATGTTTTCTTTTTTTGCACGCACTTGCCATTTTCAGTTTTTTGCCAATAAACACCTGCTGAATTTTCATGCCAATGGGGTTGCTCAGGTACTTGGAAAGTTTTCCTGGACTAAGGTATTTCTCATTGACAATTTGCATGTGTCGTATTGGCTTCTTAACTTATGACCTTTTATTATTGTGATTAGGAAGCTCTAGGCTTCTTGGCAAAGTTAATTAAAGGGAACTATGTCTGTGGTTGTAGAGCAAAGCTTATATATCTGTAGTGGAGTGTCCTTCTATGTAATTTCTGACATCTCCCTGAAACAGATCTTTATGTTTCAAGTAGGTCTATTTTTTTGTCCTTAAACTTAAGAACTCTGGCTCAAAATATATTATTCTGTCTTGAATATGCTTGATATCCAGATGGACAGGGAAAGGTGACGCCAAATTATCTATTTGCCACCTTCTTTTTTCAAAATACTCTGTGTCTTTGCACCTTAAAGTGCTTTGTGAAATGGGAGTTCTGACACAAAAGCAGAATATTAGCTTTTGGGGATAATTGTACTATTTCTGCCAACACACTGTTTCCTAGATAGTACAATTCTCCAGGGAAGAATGTTGGGAGTGATATGAGGCGTTTTTCCCCTCCGGAAGACAGGTAATATTATTAAAGAACAGACAGGTTGCCATACAAGGCAATGCAATTGCTGTAAAGTGCAATTAATCTGGTGGTGTCCCTTGAAGAATGATCAGTCATAGATGCTTCAAAGGAATATGCACAAACTTTGTCATAAACAGAGGTGGTAAATTCTGCTTTGTCCTGGTCTAGAAGAGTTAGGAGTTTGGTTTAGGAACTGCATCAGGAAGGTTAATATTTCTCCCAGAAGTGCACTGGCATAAGCTGTTAAAACTCTGTTTGTAAACAATACAAAATGTTCAGGCTCCTTCTAAATTACTCTAAATTACTTTCTTGAGCAACTTTCTTCAGATACAAGTTTCATGGGTTATGCACTTACTGTGGGTAAAAGTATTTCTTTGTACCAGTTTTTATTTTGCCACAGTGGACAAAGTGTTTTCCAAATACAGCAAAAAACACAGGTCCAAAGAGCTCACATCCTCAGCTAGTACAAGAGATGATAAACAAGACATTGCAAACTTCAGAAAAGCTGCAGTTATGTAAAAGGGGTGGGGGACAGGAAGGGACCAATGAATTGACTCAGAAAATGCAAAATTAATAATTACACCAGAAAACAGCAGAAATATGGTGAGTGATCTGCTGCCTGAGGTGAAGTTGCAGAAGTTAAAGCCCACTTGCTTGTTCTTCAAACAATTAGATGGTGCCCTTCAATTTGCTCAAGAGAACTGGGAAGATAATTACTACGGCTGACCGGAACGCCTCTTTTATATTTCCCTCAGATTTGTTATGATGTCCTTAAAACTGTGGTCAGCAGGAGATACTTTGACAACAGGGATCTGATGCTCTACCAGAGATTCAGAAACCAGAGAATGATTATCTGTAACCAGCAGACAGTGGAGCTCCTGTGGATTGACAGAAATGCAGTTAAGTATTAGAATCTAGTCCAGTTTCTCTGTGTGAGCAATGTCTTTTCAAAAAATGTGACACAGTGATGGTTTGTAAAGAAGGCAATTTTTTTTGTTGTTTTCCCTTGAAGGAGAAAAAAGAATGATAGGTTGAAAGACAAAATGAAAATAAGTAAATTCAAAGCACCAGCATAACTACATTTAAGAATATGTGTCGTGTTCTTCTTATAACTCTGGGAGAAACCAGAGATAATTAATTCAAGTGAAGTGTGGGAGTATCATAAATTATCCAACATTTCACAACAGTAACTTTTGCTTTCTATTAACGACAGCTAACCAAGTTCTTGGTGGTGAAGCTTTTCATGTGGAATCAGGATCAGGAGTATCTGTTAAAAGGTTGAAAATGTGTTTTAAGAGAATAGTTTCCACTTAACTAATGTGATGCTAAATGTTTTTTCACCAACTTTTACAATGCAGATTATGTAGAGTGAGTACCAAGTCAGTGAGACTTCACATGCCAGAGAGATCTACGAACACAAACCTTAGGGAAAGATCAAGTCAAAATGATGGTAACCAGGAATATGCTATATGATTTTGTTTTTTTTTTTTTTATTTCCTGAGCTTTTTTTAGCCCATCAGATCTCATAAATCACCTTGCTTTGAACAAGTGGTTGGATTACAGATCCGAGATCCCTTCTAACTTGAATAATCTAAGAACTGATGAGCCCAAAATGTTTTAAGAATTTTTCTTTTCCTATATGCTACTTTACATCAGACAGAAATGTAGTCTTACATTACTTTGAAATGTCATTTTACAGTGAGATTCACATTGCAAGTGGTTAACTCATACCTGCTGCTTATTTTCTGAACTGATTGCAAATATACGTAATCATGTATAAAATGTTGTGGATTATGACCAAGACCAGCTGGGCAATATGTTGCTTCCATATAACACTACATATCCAACTAATATGTTTAGAATACAATCTATTTATGTCATTACATCTTTTACTTAATATTTCTGTTTATAAGGACATCATAAATAAAGTATGAATGTTTCATTCTCCGTGAATGGCTCTCTGGGATGATGTAACCCAGTGAAAAATGAAAATAAGGATAGGCAAGACACACACTGTGCTGGCTTCTATGCAGCTGTGCTTGCATGCTGGCTGTTTCTGTAAAATTTCTGTTGAGTGCTATTTCTGTCAGGTGCTACTTCTGTGAAAGAAATTGGCAAGTACTGCTTGCCACTCAAACATAACACTGGCCCAAACCACGACAGAGAGTATTCTGAATTATTTGTTGTAATGCTTTTAAACTCAAAACCCAAAACAATTGTCAGGAAAGTTGATTTCCATTCCTTAGCTTCTCAAAATCCAACAACTCTAAAAAGTCTAGGAGAGCTATGATCCCTGGCAACCTACAAGCATAATTTCACCTTTTCTGCGTTAACTTACCTTATTTTCTATTGTGCCCCAAAAGTTCTGACTTACATACTCACAGGGTATCTTGAAATTGTAGCTAATTTTGCTTTTGTGATATCTATATCTGCAGTCATTGATCCTAACTGGATTTACAGCTTGTTTCTTACAGCAAAGATTTCAGCTTTTTTATTCCATGCCTCATTTCAATTCTTTACAGTGACATATAAATGTACAGCACCACTTTTTGACTCCAGGGAGCTAATTGGTGCTAACTGAAACTTTAATTCTTCAAAAGCTAAGTGAGTTCAAAGTTATTTTATTACAGTTCTGTTTATGTATTTAGAGGGTAAAATAAACAACTGCCTGAAGAATTGTTGAGAAATGAAAGCAACCATGGTAATACATAATTTTAGTTCCTTAACTGCATAAATTACATTTTGTCCAATTATTTTTAATACTGCCTCTCTTTGGAACTTCCCTTTTTATAATATCTAAAAAGAATAATCAAAAATGAAGAATTAAGAAATGTATTAAAAATCAGAAAATGCTGTGGTTCATCCCCATGGCAGGCATTTTCTGTGTGAGGAGTCCTTATGAAATTAAATAATTTCTAAAATGTGAAAGATGTTCCAGGCTGCTATTCACTAAAATGCTCTTTTGATTATTTAATTTCTTTTTATGCAATACAGAAAAAAAGTACAGAAGTAGGTATGTTTTCTTATATGAGTTTCTCTTCACAGTGACTACTGTTGCAAAAGAGCTATTCCACTGGACATATTCTGGGGGGATAAAAAAGTCTATACAAAGGGCCTGCAAAAGAACCTGCTTTTGTGATCCATCCTATTGCTGCTCTGAGGAGTGAAACTGGGAATCTCAAAAGTCTGCAGCCCCTCTCAGCTCTAATAAGTCAACCTCTGGGGGCCCAGCAAGCCTTCAGAATTATGCTAGTGATTCCTGTGCGTGAACAGAAGTCAGCTTTGAAGGAAAACAAAGACAAGAGGTAATAGGCACAAACTTGAACATAAGAAGTTCCATCTAAACATGAGGAGGAACTTCTTCTCTTTGAGGGTGGCAGAGCCCTGGAAGAGGCTGCCCAGGGAGGTGGTGGAGTCTCCTTCTCTGGAGACATTCCAAACC
>JAOXJK010000012.1:134111252-134130876 GCA_025774025.1 Xenus cinereus | reverse complement strand
GATTGCTGAAACTCAGGAAAAATAAGCTGGTCCACTTCTAATGGTGATTCCAGTTAAGCAAGTATGTGGGTGTTTCCAGAATTGTTCTTATTTACCCCTTTTATTCTTTGTGTCATTTATGCTGTGATCAAAATCAGCATGTAATGGATAGGAAGTGTGCCCAGACTATTTCTGCACTCAGGAGCATTTCTCCCCTAGCTTGCCTGAATTTGAGGACGTGCTTATTAGGGCTTTCGCTTCCCTTCGTCAATAAGGTTGCTTTTACAACTTCATACTAGTATCTGAGCTAAGCCTTCCATCTAATTATACTTATTATTGATGAATAATTGATAAAAAAGAAGTGATCCTATCTTGCATGTTTTCTTTGATGTATGAGATTTTTCTCTGAGTGTAAAGGCACATTCCAAGTTTGCCCATAATACCATTGCAGCCAGTTATCCCTTGGTCAATGTAAAGCTGATTGTAATAGCAAATACAACTGATATAAAAGTATCACAGTAGCAGAGAGGAAAGGAAAAGGCAGGAGAAAGAAATCCGCCAGAGATATTTGCATGTAATGACCGGAGACAAGTTTTAATTTCAGAATTATAGGGATATGAAGTGCCACCTTTTATGCACAATGAATATATGCCATCCTGCTCTTGCAGAGTTTTTCCTTTGTTGAATCAGAAAAATATGTAACACATTAGAAAACCCCAGGAGTTTTGTCCTTCTGCACATCCTGATCTTGTTTAGAAGGTCTTATTGCATTTGACTGCAGTTTCTCTTTTAGCTCTCATTTTTTGCAGGTGTGTAATTGGGTGAACAAACCCAACCCTTCTTCTCCCCAGGAGGAGCCGGCTGACTGGGTGGGAGCTGGGTCACACAGCTGGGACCCCAACTCCCAGCGCTGGCAGCACCACTCTCTGAAGATTGACCCCAAATGTGGGCAAACAGCTGCCTCAAAACCACAGGCAATTTAAAAGTGTCCAAAACTGCCATGGACACCATGTCCCTGGCCAGAGTACAAGGATGGACTGTGCTCCTGCAGCTCCCGGATGCTGGAGGAGACCTCAGGGATGGAGACAGGCATCCAGAAGATGGACTCCCCATCACGTCCAGGACATGGGAAGCTGTGGGGCTAGCAGTGGGAATGCACATATATTGAATTTGTTGCCACGCCAGTGTATAAAGTCACACATATCAGTCTGGCATCCACAGCCTCTGTGCATGTGCATTTATTTGGAAACGGCTACTCATTTTGTTTACTTTCTTTGTACACAGACAGTGATTTGTTTAGTATACCCTGTTGAATTAATCACAGTTTAGACTTCTCTGCTGGAATACAAATGTACACATTTACGTTCCATAAAAAGAAAAGAACACTGTATTTTGCTTTCCAACTCATTGACAAATACATGGTTTCGGGAAGAAACTATTTTTTACCTGGAAGTGGGAAAGCATGTACTTTGCTGGTTTCCCTGTTTACTCAGAGAAATCCTTTTATTGTTGATGAAAAGGGGATGAAAAGTGGTCTTCTGCTAACCTAAAATATACGATTAATTTCATTCAAGTCATAATACTATGTGATTTTTATGTTTGAGATCACTTGATCCTTCTGGTACATAATTCATACCAATCGGAGAATGAAATCATAACATTAAAGTGGTTTGTTGAACAAATTATTTCAGAAGGACTCACGGTCAGTCCAGTCTTTGTCAGTTTGTTACCAATGTCAGAATGAGTAGAGTTAGACCCACAGTGAAATTGGAACTTCCACCCTAAAACATCACAGCTCAGCATTTAGCTTCAAATGTTTATGCATATTTGTTTATGCACATTTCCCACTGTTCTGTTTCTGCTTTCCTTCAGGAAAATGTCATATCAAGAACAGAAGAAATAGCTGATCTTTCCTGTAAGATTCACCTGGAGCTGCACCTCCTTGGGTGTGTATATGTGAAAAATATTTACTTATGATTTGTAAACAAAGATTAATGAATCATGAAGAAGAGAACAAATTTATGCATAATCTTGCTGTGTAAAATATCCATAGTTGTTCAAGCAGCTTTTCAATGAATCTGGCATGCTTTAATCTTAAAGCTGTCACATACGTCAACTTTGACTCTCAAGAAACCTCAGCCATTTGCAACAAATGCAGTTCTGCTCACATTTTCTGTCATGGAAGTGTTGTTCATTTCAGGGACAATGGGAATGGGTGCACACTAAAGAAATCTATGTCTAAGGTATAAATGAAAGCAATACGGAGCTGTGCTGAGTGCTTGCCTTGATTCCAAAATGCTGTGACAGGTGTCACAGCATTTTAGACTAGGGGTCTGGAGAACAAGTCCTATGAGGAGAGGCTGAGGGAACTGGGCATGTTTAGTCTGGAGAAGAGGAGGCTGAGGGGTGACCTCATTGCCCTTGACAACTCCCTGAAAGGAGGTCCTAGAGAGGTGGGGGTTGGCCTCTTCTCCCAAGGGAATAACAACAGGAGCAGAGGGAATGGTCTGAAGTTGCAGCAGGGGAGGGTTGGATTAGATATCAGGAAGAATGACTTTCCTGAGAGGGTGGTCAGGCACTGGAACAGCCCTGGGCAGGGAGGTGGTGGAGTCACCATCCCTGGAGGTATCTCAGAAACATACAGATGTGGCACTTCAGGGCATGCTCTAGTGCCCGAGATTGTTGGGTTGGGTGTTTTGTTTTGTGTGGGTTTTTTTTGTTTTTTCTCTGTGTGTGTGTATGGTTGGACTTGATGATCTCAAAGGTCCCTTCCAACCATGAAGATTCTGTGATTCTGAAGAACGCCCCAGCGCTCATCACCACCAAGGAAAGCAGCACACCATTTTGCCATCTAACTCCATTACCATTTTATGTCCAAAAAAAAAAAAAAAGTTTTTTTCCTTTTGTCGCTTTGTTTTTAAATTCACTTTAAGTCATGTAGTTTCAGTAGAGAAAAAGAGCACGGGGTAAGTGGAGATGGTGCTGCTCAGGGCCAGAAGATCCGTCTGAAATCCCCTCGCGCTGGCAGGAGAGGAAGGACGGGGAGGCGAGGACAATACTTACAAACGAAAAGCCATGTGGGCTGCCTCCAGCTGAACAATGCAGTGGAAAGACACGGCTATTATAAACAGGATATCTTTAATATGGCTGCAGAGGTCAGAGCCAAAAAAGCAAGCGGACTGTCAAATGTTCTCATTAACATTGTTCGGTCACAGGACAGGAGAAACTTGCTTATGTGAAAATCTTTAAGGAAAGTACTGTTTCTTCCCAATATTTTGCAGTTGTTTATGTGAAAGCAAGAGAGCAGGGGGAGAGAAAAAAAAAAAAAAGTTATATTCCTCAGGAAGGTTCCTGTTCGGGAGCACTTGACGGTGAAGGGAGAAGAGAGGCTGGTGCTCAAACCCTCCAGCATGTGCCAATGCACAAATAAACCCACTTCTTCCAAAAATACACACATCTCGTTAGTAGGGTAGGCAAGATGGAAAAAAAAAAAAAAAAAATCTCTTCTCTGCCCTCAGGAGCAGCACTTCAAAGAAGCGCAAGCAGCGAGCTTCAGTCAAGAGGCAAGTCCCGTGAGTCATCTGTTGGCAGGAGGTTCTCGATGCTCTGCGAACAAGGCCACCGTGGGGCCACACTGCTTTTCAACCACCATCAGGTGTGCACCACGGCTCAGTATTTAAACAGGAATCCCCTTCAGCAAAGGGCAAAGCTGGTTTCCAACAGCAAAAGAATCTAAGACACACTCGGCCCCGCAGAGACAGCAGCATCCAGGCCCCCTGCTCCCCGGAGGGGGGAAGACGCGGGTCCTTCAGGATTCTGAATCGCTCTGGCTGATTAAGAAAGTGCCTCAAACACAGTTAGACTCTTCTCTTCCCCAACCGAAGCCATAGGCGCTCAGGAAAGGCGTCACCCAAGGTACTCCACACCCCCATCTTCAGGCTTCCCACCCGCCAACCTCCGGTGTTTCCAGCAGCCTGGTGCCGGTGGGTCGGTGGCTCCTGATGCTACGCCCCGAGTTACCGAGCCAAAACCACACCAAAATGTGCCCTGGGCACGTCACATGCACCGTCCTGGGTCCCACAGCGATGCCCCACAGCAACTCCTTTAATAAGTTCTGCTCCTCTCCATGACTAGGTCATTAAATAACCCCTTCTAACTCTTATGATGACTCCAGCACAGAACCAGCTCAGACTTGGGGCAGAAAGTCTGCATTTTCTAAACCTCACGGTCCGCAGCATGTCCCCCAAAGGACAGCACGGCCCCAACACCACCTCCCAAACCAGAGAAACCCCCCCGGAGAGGACCCGGCGGGGACAGAGCTGTGGCAACAGATAGGATGAAGCTGGCCAGGAGGGACCATCCGGAGATGATACGGACAGAGATCTGATGAACAGAGCCCGACAGCGTTACCCAGTGACAACTCTATTCACAGCAGCCTTGTGAATCTCCTGGTAAATGCATCCCTCCGCCATTTTCTGAAAAGGAGAATTTACCATTTTTGCAGTAATTTGTTAACTTTGGCACTGGCTGGAGTAATTTTTCCCCATGAAAAAACTTCTACCCCAGGCTGACAGACTGTTTTGCATACAGTCCCAACGTACTTTCAAAATCCAAGCAGGAAGTTAGTATTTCTGTAAAGCTGCTCAGCAGCAGAGTTTAAAAAACAATTTTTTTTTTTTAAACGGGCATTTTTGGTGAGGTGCGCCTCAGCTGTGCTAATATCATCATTTATATTCTGCTTACATTTGGCAGCCAGTTTTGCAGTCTGGAGGACAAAAACCATTTCTTTGGTTGTTTACATTATTCTTGCTGCAGGTCAACCAATCAACAATTTTTTTTCCAAATTAAAAAAAAAAAAAGACAACTTTCAGATAGTTTCTTTAAGCTAGAGAATTCGATTATCATTTTTCCTAACCACATTATCTTGCCGTGCAGTAAAACCTTCTGCTTTTCTTCAGAAGGACATCACCTTAAATACTTTTTAGCCTCTAGAAAACATAAACTGACACCGTTTTTCTCTGCAATGTATTTTTCTCAGCAGAAATTATTTCTTCTTATTATTTTTAGTTTGCATTACCAAATACCAGTAGGTACGCAGACACATGCTAAACAGTTATGTAGATTAATTCTAATAGTTTTGGTACACATCAGTATTTACAGAGGGGTCTGAATAAGCTTAAGTAGTGGGACGCCAAAGCAATTTCAGATGAGCCACTACAACTTTAGACAAGTCTTCAACCACCTCCTCAGCTATTTCAGCAACGAACCCACAGTCAAGATGGAAAGAGGAAACATCCAAGGAGAAGTGAAGACGCTACGAACCATCACAGAGCTCCCCAGCTGCTCTGCACCCATTTGAATTCATAATTCATTTCACAACACAAGCAAGTCTTAACGCAGCGTTACTAATGCAGAGCAAGGAAGACCCTCCTTCATGTGGGGTTTACGTTCTACTTCACTATATCTCTGCAAAAAAAGGGGCCACAAATGCTCTGATGAGCAATTAACGCAACAGCATAACAGCAAGTGCCATCCCAGCTCCTAAACCATTCTCCTAGTCTGAAGATGGACAGATTTGATCCTTCCACCAGATTTTCTTGCAGCACTCACCGCGACAATTTCTAGGCATTTCCTCCCACATCCAACCATACAATGGTAAAACACCAGTTTCTGCAGTATTTAAAGGTTAAGCTAGAACCTTCCCTAAATAGGCGGGACTGCGGAAGGCACCCAGATTCAGCACCTTCACCAACCTCAGAGGCCTAGAGTCTCTCTCTCTTGGGATGCTGCCACCAACCTGTAGCTTCTCATGTTCTCCTTACCTCCTTAAGGCTCTCACTCGTGCCAGGAAGAGAGACTCCCCGCTTCTATTGCTGTAATCCAGCCGCGGACAGTTATTTCACAATAAGTGACCTTGTGAAATAACTATTCTGCTTCCAAAAAGCTACACTGGCCAAATCTTTCCATCCTCCGAAAAGGAAAACACGCCCACCATTCAGAGCAGAAACTCCGCCAGATCGTGGAAAGCCAGATATTGGGAATGCCGGGAATCCTGCCTCTAGAGCGTGTCCCCAGGGTGAGGGGTGGCTGCAGAGGGACCACTCAGACAGCCCAGCAAGGGTGAAAAACAGCCTTGGGGAAAACACTTCGCCAAGCAAATAAATAACCAGAGGAGCAAAGTCTCTTGAAACAACCCAACCTGGGTCAGCACGACTGAACCAGTCCTGCCCAGCACACCAGCTACCAGCAGGAAGAGAAGACATTAAGAGCAGCGGGGTCTTCCCCTTACACATCCTAATAGTAATCACAAAAATGCTAGCTGGTAGAGATTAATAAAATGCACAGCAGTTTCAGGTCATAAATCCCTGCGCAGTTTTACCGTAGCAGATGTTAGAACATATTTATATCTACACACCCTTTTGTTGCACAGGGATAAAGGTATCCTGGAGAACCCAGATCAGGGCTCCAGCACTGGACATACATTCATTGTACAGAAAAGAGGACAAAAACAAAGCACAAATACAATCCAGTTCCATTACAGCAATTTTTTTTTTCTCAGAAATAATCCTTGTTTACAGCAATCCAGGTTTTTCCCCCACTAGTAATTAATCCTAACAGTGCAGTTACACAGACAGAAGGACTTAATTTTTCCTCAATTCTTCATTCACACTGCACCCTCCCCACTATTTCTTCACTACATTGTTTGGTTTTTTGTTTTGGTTTTTTTTTTTTTCCCTTCAAGTACCACAGAAATGGTCATCAACACAAAGTAACATCCAGAACAGCTGGATGGTCAGTTTAAACTAGAAATCCGCATACAACGGTAAGTAATACGATACCCAGGAATCACAAATATTTGTTAGGGTTGTTTGGAAATGTGGGCAGCAAAGATGAGAAGCCAGATGAAAAGATGATGATGAATCACCACCTATTGCTTCTCATCTCTGCCCACTTCAAAGTGGGCAGCAGAGATGAGAAGCAATAGGTGGTGGTTCTCCCTCCATGAGCTATTTAATTTTTCTTACTTAGCATTTCACCTTCAAAGATCCCAGTGCAAAGAGAAAAAGATCTCAGTTCACTGAACACATATATCCAACTTGCAACGCTTCCTCACATCCTCTACACTTGGACAGGCTGGACTCAAATGTTTAAAGCGCTACCAAAACTTACAAGAAGAGTAAAGGAATATAATGAGTAACCTCGGAAAACAAGAAGCATCTTACCTTTTTCAGTGTTAGAGAATATGGAGATGATTTTATTCCTAGATTTTCTCTCTTCTGGTACAGAGGGCAGGGGTTTCAAGCTGTGGTTGGCAGACAACGGGTCTTTGCCCCCTGAGCTGAAGATAGTACTGCTCATCCGGACGGGAGGAGCTGGTGGCTTGTCTTCCACTATTCCGTGGCCAGACATGGTTCTCAATAGCTAGTGAAAGCACTGAAACAGAAATATTTGTTTTAACATAGGAAGAGAGCATAAAAGACATAAATGTAGCATTTCTTTTGTCGGCCAAGAAGGGAAGGCGGTGTGAATTCAATTCTGAGGAGCTCAGCAAGCACCGCGCTGGCAGACACCGATGGCTCCGCAAAGGAAGCTGATCCCTTCCTCACTCCCACTTCTGGGCCACCCATTCACTCGTGCCAGCAGCAGCAACCGTGGGACAGAGCAACAAACTTTTCCAGTGATAAAACTAACCCAGTCAAGAAGAACAGTCCCTTGTAATGGGAACCAATTCCCAGATCTGATTCACTGTCTCCTCACGCAAAGGTTGCGTACCCAAAATGGATCGGACACATAAGGGCGCACGTACAACATCTTTCAGGGGTAGCTCTAGCCCAAAGAGCTTCACGCTCTAGAATCAAACACCTTTAAAAGCCTTAGGTGCTTTCCTTCTTGTCATTTATCAGATCTTGGAGAGAAAACAACAGTTTACGTTTAGAAGTCGTAATTCAGCACACTGTCCATATTAAGTGGTACTAGGAATATCTCTACCCAAATTATGCAGCCTGTATTAAAGAACACGGGACTATGATTCACCAGCTGCGGTCCATTTCTGGATGAGGATTTGCTTTTCTTCACCACATTTGTAAAAAGAATATATGCTATCATCACAATCCTCTTCCAGTCCTTAACAAAAACATGAGAGAGAGCATGAACAGATAGCTGCTAAAGCTAAAACCACAGCACAATAAAGCATCTACATGACACATCCCACAATCCAGAAAATCTGCACTGGCCTTTCCTTCCTCCCCGTAACATCCTGAAGATTTTTCTCTGATCACCAAGAAACTGGCAGCCTCTCTGCTCCAGAGTAAATAGCACAGAAAAAGATTCACAGAAACGAGTCGGCGATGACAGCTGAAAAACAAACATGCCCCTCATTCCTCCACATGCTCAAATGATGAGCTACCTCTCTGGAACAGGAGGCAACCCATCTCCTCTGTGTTGACCTCCTCCTCCTCTCACGACAGTTTGGAAAATGAATGGCCTACTGGCATCTACCAGCTGCCCATCGTAGTCCCAAAGCAGGACTCAGTCCCAGCCACACCACTGGAGCAATCGTGTCCAGAGGAGAGACACCAAGCTGGTGAGGGGTCTGGAGAACAAGTCCTATGAGGAGAGGCCGAGGGAACTGGGCATGTTTAGTTTGGAGAAGAGGAGTCTGAGGGGGGGACCTCATTGCCCTCGACAACTCCCTGAAAGGAGGGTGGAGAGAGGTGGGGGTTGGCCTCTTCTCCCAAGGGAATAACGACAGGACCAGAGGAAATGGCCTGAAGTTGCAGCAGGGGGGTTGGATTAGATATTAGGAAGAATTACTTTACTGAGAGAGTGGTCAGACACTGGGAACAGCCTGCCCAGGGAGGTGGTGGAGTCACCATCCCTGGAGGGATTTAAGAAACCTGTAGACGTGGCACTTCAGGGCATGCTCTAGTGCCCGTAATTGTCAGTTTGTGTCTGTTTGTGGAGGTTGTTTTTTTGTCAGTTTGTGTCTGTTTGTGGGGGTTGTTTTTTTGTTTGTTTGGTAGTTTTTGGCTTTTAGTTTGTTTTGGTTTTTTTTTTGTGGTTGGACTCGATGATCTCAAAGGTCTCTTCCAGCCATGAATATTCTGTGATTCTGTGATCATCTATGTCTTGACCTGGGCCTGCTTCTGCACAGGCACCGTGATGTAGCTCCCTAGGAGAAGGTTATGAATATCACGATGCCTGCACTGCTGCCTTCCTAAGCTGTCAGCTCACGGTGCACACCGCATCACAAAGCTATCCTGGGGGAGTAAAACAGCCTTGCAGAACCGCCCCTCTCATCCCAGTGCCTGTGTCAGGCTGCCTGAGACTGCACAACATACATAGTTTTCAGTGCTACAGCCCTGCTTCCTAATTCTACTTCCCCACCTCCTGCTGCTGCTGCCTGAATCCATAGGACTTTTAATGCTACACAAACTCACTGTTCGCCACCTCAAACTCCCCTGTCACTCCTCTTTCCACTTGTTTAGTCTCTGAACTGGCAGGGTCTGTCTCTCTCTCTCCTCAAGGGTGTGAAAAAGTGCTGGGGCGGTCAGTGAACCAGTCTAAAGTACTGGTTATACAAAACCGTGGTTGTTATACGGCGCTTCCCGCATCACATGTTGATCGACCCGGTTGGTTCTACAAAAGCCAAGGATGTCATTCCCTCCCCGCTCCCCTCCCTGCCGCTGGTGAGGGCACCGGGGCACATGGATCGGTTGACGAGCTCCATGTCATGTGAAAAGACACTTCCAGCTTTGGGGACAGAAGGTAGGTCTCTCTGTTTCCAGCACAGACCCCTGTCACGCACTACACTATGGAGTAATGGTTGGGGCTGACAACTCAAGATGAAGGGGGAGGTCACTTGAAAGTGAAGAGCAGACCTGGATTTTGGTTTGGGGTTTGGAGCTACTGGCCTGATGTCAAATGTTGTACCTTTACCATACATACAAAGACATACTTTAAGGTTTCTTTACTTTAGAAGGGAGATAGAGTTGTTTAGCTGGGCAAAGGGAAGGCTCTGGGGAGACCTTATTTGGGGCCTTTCAATGTATAAAGGGGGCTTATAAGAAAGATGGAGACTTTTTACCACGTCCTGTAGTGACAGGACAAGGGGTAATAGTTTTAAACTGGAAGTGTAGGTTTAAATTAGATAAGAGGAAGACGTTCTTTCGTATGAGGGTGGTGAGACACTGGAATGGGTTGCCCAGAGAAGCTGTGGATGCCCCATCCCTGGAAGTGTTCAGGGTGAGGTTTGATGGGGCTTTGAGCAACCTGGTGTGGTGGGAGGTGTCCCTGCCCAGGGCAGGGGGGTTGGAATGAGATGATCTTTAAGGTCCCTTCCAACTCTAACCAGGGAGGCTAGACTAGATCTTTAAAAGTCCCTTTCCAACCCAAACCATTCTATGATTCTATGATATTAAAAATCCACTTAGTTAACCTCTCCTCTGTAGCATGCCTGGCAATTGGCTTCTTATTGTTTATAATTCTTTGCAGCGTTGCAGCAATCCACAGAGGGAAGTGGCACCCAAGCTTTCTGACTTCTAGGTCCATTATAATCTGGCTTCTTCTTTCTTCCTTTAGGGTGCCCAGTGCCTTCAGCTGACACAACCAAAGTTTGACTTTCTGTGAGGTTTAATCAAATCAGAAATTTGCATATCAAGGGAGAAGTGTCGAAGAAAGAAATTCTGAAGGAGTATGTGGATATATTGGAAGACAAAAATTACTCCAAATAAGGTAAAACCTATTACAAACAACCGGAGAAGTTACAGTTACTTCTCACTTAGACACCCATTATTTTAGAATTATGTTTCTAGAATTTATGGTTTGGTTTGTGTCACTAACACGGACTGTTTTGGAATTCAGGGAGCAATGAGTCCTGGTCTGGGTTTGCTGATAGATTTACATCGGGGTATCTAACTTGTGCTATTGATTGCCCCAGGTACTCAGCCTTTATTTTCAAGCTAGATACTACACAGTTTCTTCAGCACAGCTGAGCTACAGCAGCATTTGCAGGCTGCCTGTCAGATAAAAATCCCCTAAGATCACTGAAACTTTCCTTCAAACACAGCCCTGGTTACGTCTGGGAGTTGTGCTGTCTGCAGGGGGTTGTCTGTCTCTGAAAACAGTCCTGCTCTTACTGCTGGAGTGACTCTGTTAAGTCGGCTGTGTTGTGTAATTATTTACATAGAACAGCTTTCACATAAACTATTCCAGGATACTCTGCAGAATTAAACAGTACAATTATGTATGAGGAAGCTCTGCTGTCAGACAGTCTTGTGAACCAGTCACTGGTGAAGAGTTTGCAGTCATTCTCTGAAACATTTAGCTAAGTTTCAGAGTACAAAGATAATCAATACATGAGCAACTTAAAAACACAAACAGGGGAGAGATTCGGCATCTGCTTTCGAGCTGGAAAGTTGGATGTTTCCTAAGATCACTGTTACAAAATAAAGATACAGTTTCTTGCCGTTTTACCAGTGTACATTCCAGATCATCCCTTATTTCTATAGGTCTTTTTCTCTCAGTTCACTGCAGTTCTCTCTTCCATCTGTCGGTATAATCACAATACACCATTGGTTAAAAATTATTCTTACATTTGGTTACCTCTTCACCTTGACTTTTCTCATTTCCTCTATTAAGTTCCAGTATCTTCCCATTCCCTGCAAAGGTCTGCTGTGTTCACAGCTCTAATTCATGCTGTGCTACTCCAGCCTGTTTATTAAGTGGCTTTTTTGTAGTGTTCTCGTAGTCTTGCCATTGTGACATTCCCGGTACTGCTTTTTAGGATAATGAAATTACTTTCTAGGAAGGGGTAACTGGTTTCAGAAGTGCTTTTCTGTGAAGCATCCTTACTATCCAGCATCTGGGGAAATGCTTTCTGAATGAGGAAAGCTCTGTAGGTTGCAAACTTGCCTTCAAACCAAGAATTCAGGCAGTCTAACTTCAGGTATCACACCTGGGCAGTAGAATTAAGATCCTCACCCTTCTGTATGGCAAGTGAAATTTCCAGGGGGTGCTTCTGAGTCCTCAGAGATTCCATGGGGAAATGATACGAATTTGAAGACCCAAATTACCCACAGTTGCATTTGAGTAATCCCCTATAGCTCCTGTGCGCTTCCACAGGAGAGAACTTGTTTACAGACTAAGGAGAGTTTTGGCATCTGAGTAAGAACTTGATGGAGACCCTGGTTCTGCTCATGACTCTGACACACTCTGTTCATTTGGCCGCCTGGAATTTCCTATGAGTGAGGTAGTGATTTAGAAACGTGCTGTAAAAATAAATTCATTAGTGTATGTGAATGATCAGGTTCTAGAGTGAAAGGAGTCATAAATCACCTAGACTGATAGTTATTGATGGGTTTAGAGGCTGAAATCGAAGACTATCCTGTCTGCTGCAATATTACCTCCTTTTAATCAGTACTGTTGAAGGAGAGGAAATAGAAATGTGGAGAATTTAAAGCGACCGCTTAAGGTACTGAATACTCAAAATCGGATAGTAAAGCAGAGAGGTCTCATTAAAATCTACTCTCTGACATGTTTCCTTTAGCTGCATGTAACAAGAGACTCGTAATTAAGAAGGCGTGACTGTTTTTCCAGTTTGACAGTGTTATAACGACCAGCACAAGAGCAACTGTCCTCTAACAGCAAAGTTATACCCTCAGCATAGCATTTACAGAAAAGAAGCAATGTGAAATACAAAAGAAACCAAACAAATTTCATACTGTTCTGCACAAAATAATTAACAAGCTGATCAGTAGATTGTGGTAAGTAGATTAAATTTAGAAAAAACAATACAACCACCACCACCAAAACTAAGGAAAAGTAAACGGTTTTGAGTTTGAGCCTATATTTAAAAAAGAACTGATTCTTAGTCTTTTAACTTTCTTTCTCTTCCTGGAAAGACACTGAATTATTTCTCCAATTAAAGATCCATCTTCATAGATGGTAGAACTTCATCGGTGAAGGTGTCCTACAGGCCTCTTTAGGTAAGAATGTTTTTGGAAGGGTTTAATGGGGGCACCTGGCAGGAGGTTATTTGCCTTGCCTGTTCAGAAACTGTGCAGATTAAGCCTTTTATCCAGGCTTAGTGTCACCTTTATGAAGGAAACATAAAACTCTACTGAAGAGTATCTTTGGGATTGCAGAGCATTTCTCGAAATGTCAATGGATTTTCAAAGGTGTTAAAGAGACCTGGCAATTCTTCAAGAAAACATTACTAAAGGCAGATGCACAGGCTGTCCCAATGCAGAAGGATAAAACATGTAGTAAGAGATCAGGTTAGTTAAACTGTGAACTCTTCATTGACATCGAGCCCAAGAAGAGAGAACAGAAAAAGTATAAAGTAGATCAGATCGCTAAGGATGGATATAAAAAGACAAACTGAGCAAGTAGGAACAACATCAGAAGGACAAAGCATAAGCAAAATATAGTTGTGAGGAAACGTCAGTAATTACAAGAAATCCTCAGCACCTTCGATCAGTATATTAGAAGCAAGAGGAAGACCAAAGCCCATAGTTTTCTGCTAACTAATGGACAGGAAAAGTGACTAACAAAGGACATCAAGAAAAGTGACTAACAAAGGACATCAAGGGGGCAAATTATATATATGGTTTTGAGCCTGTCTTCACTAAAAAGGTCAGCTGTGACCTAATACAGCTATGGCCAACAACAAAAGGTTGAGGTCCCAGACTGGAATATGAAAAGATCAAATTAGACAGTAAATTAGGTAAATTAAGTATTTTCAACTCAGCTGAGTCTGACAGACTTTATCTTAAGATGCATGAATCATAGAATCATTGAATGGTTTGGGTTGGAAGGGACCTTAAAGATCATCTAGTTCCAACACCCCTGCCATGGGCTTCCATGGGGTTCCAACACCTCCCACATGAAGACCTGAAGGAAGTCAGCCTTTTTGGAACTGTTAACAAGTTTGTGCCCTTAGGGAGAATGGATTATTTACCAGAACTTGTCTTTAGTGAAGGTTGGAAAAAAGGATGCAAGAGATCATACACTAACTGTTGTATAACGAGTTTAACTTCAATCCCTGGAAAAAAAATTAACAGAAAATGAAATGATTGGAAGCTTTGGAAAAATAACTAGGGGATGGGGAGCAGCAACAGACTTGGATTTCTTCAGAGAAAATTGTCAGACCAGTATAATTTTATTCTGTGGCAGTGTAGCTGGCTTTTGGATAGAGGGAAAAAATAAAATCAAATATTTAGACTCCTCTGTGATGATCATCTGTGAAAGTTAATGATACCTGTCTCCTATTACAGAAACCAATAGACCTAACAGATTGGTGTGTTTGTTTATAGTTAATTTATGCAGTTCTTTGAAAAGCAGCTGTTTGACCATTTGGTTTTCTTCAGCTTTTAATGTTGTGCACAGAGCAAAAAATGGACTATCAATTTGAACTAATAAAAGTGGTGATCTGAAAGCTTTGAAAGGATTAAGAACTAAACCCACATTCCAAAAACAATTTCAGGCAGTGGGACTGAGGCTAGACTTATAGGGTATGCACAGGTGCACAGGGTGAGCTCAGGATTGGTTTTGAGAAATACTGGATATGCCATCAAAATCACATTATCTTACAGTAGATTTTCTTATTTTAAAGTAACAGGGCCCAAGCCTGCACTGCTCTCAAAAATAAATGAGTAACAACAAAACATAAGCTAAAAGCAAAAGCTCAGATGAAAGGGGGATTTTATTGATATCATTGGTCCATGGAAGTATGGACCCCAATATGTGAGTGCTTCAAACAATAGACAGCTAAATATGAAGACTTTAATGAGCGTGCAACTGAAAATAAAAAATTGTATGAGTATTTGCCTCATGAGCAAGGCAAATGAGGAAGTTAATTGACTTAAAATAGAACCTAAAAAATTTTCTGGGGCAGAAAAAAAATGTTTGTTTTTTTTTCTTCTGAAGAAAAAAAACCTCCTCACTATCCCACTTGCCTGGATTCAAGATGCACATTTTTGCCCTTTAAGGCCATTTCCTTTTTTAAGCCTTATTGCTTGGCGTTACCATGGCTACCGATCATGAACTGAAATCGCTGTGTAATATAGTTTATTTCCAGCCATAATTGTGCTGAGGCTCTAGCAGTCAGTTTTGAGCAATTAAAGGAGACAGGCTTTAAGGTGGGCTTGACAAAAGCCTCTAACCCTATGGGTGGTAAAACCTGCTGGGATTTCTGGGCTGCTTGTTTTTGACTTACAAGCTGCATTAGTATATACAGTGTCATTAGAGATGTAGCCTAATGCGTGGGAAGTAAGTCTTGTCTTCAGTTCATGGAGTTAAATTTGATATTTGTGAAGACAACAAGCAGAGAGCTAATCTCCCATCCCTTAAATGCTCCGCACCCCCATCCCCAGTCCTGGAAAAATTAACTCTTCTGCTTCCTACTTTTCCAAGTCCATCTATGACTGGAAGTCCTTCATCTGTTTTTGGCATTTGAACAGCGTATCTTCTGCTTCCTCAAATATTAAATCTAACCTCCACACGAGTTGCGCCTTTCCCAGTGAATGGTACAAGGACAATAGGAAACCTGGAAACAACAGGAACCAACACCCTGGTAGCCAAGTAATTTCAGAGTTTGAAGGAGGCAGGACTTTGTTTTTAATTGCAATTCTTTCATATTACACAGGTCTAGGTTATATCATTCTTATCTTGTATGTTGTTTGCAGGTCCAACTTGAAATAGGGAAGACATTCTTACTTAATGCTGCCCTATGACCATCATAATGCCCTAAAGACCGTCATAATTTTCTTTTTTGCCTTTGTTTTGGTGAATCAGTGCTATGCAAAAGGCTCTGTTCTGAAGGTAAGCATAGGTAGGCTGAAATAAGTCTGCCCTGGGACACCTGTGAGTCAATGCTGTTCCTTCTGGCTAAGAAATGAGTTAAGGCCCCGTCATAACCTCTTAACACAGAGGAGATGCTGCCCTCCAAGTGTGATAAGATGCCCAGGAGCATCGCCTATTACAAAAAGGCAGGGTGCTACCTGCCTGGCAGAGCACTGATGCTGGTGACATGCACTAACTCCTGCTCAGCTGATTGCGTTCTAGAGACATCTTCTTGTGTCCGTAGCGACTATAGCATCGGTCTCTGTTTCCTGGGGTCGCTGTCTCCTACCACGGAGCAGCTTTGGTTCAGTAGAGGTGAAATAGCCTCTGTTTGAGACCTGCTTCTCTTCAGAGAGCTGTTGTGAAGCTTGAGGAGATAATGGTTGTACAAAATGGGAAGATCATAAGCTGAAATGTAGATTAATTTTCACTTTTTCTCATGGTTTTATTGTTTTTTCCCAGTGCTGCTTTGTTTGTCTGGTGGAGTTTTTGCAGTTGGTTGAATAGATTTTGCTCTCCATTATACGTTGTGGCAAACAGAATTAACTAGACAGAGACTGTTCTCACTAAAGTAGCTGTGAGTAATCTGACCGTGAGGAACTGATTACAACAGGCAGTCAGATTCACACTGTGTAAATTTGGTGAACTTCAGATTTCCAAGCCCCAGTGAGCTAAATTTCAATACCACTTACCTGTTTTCCTAAAACAAGAGGGTGCCTGCGGGCATCCTGGAATTCGGGTAGGTGCTCAAGGAAAGGTACAGGATAGCTCCCATGAAAACTGGGAATGGTATTGATCCCTGTTGCTCTCTTATGTCCCCTTAGTTCGTGCCCTTAACCTCGAACTAGGAGATGTGGCATCTAGGCTCTCCTCCTTCCCCCCTGCCCTTCATCTCAGCTCCGCATGTTACTGCCTTTGCTTTAGGGATGTTCTGACATTCAACTACATACTCCCAAAACACCTGACAACTCTTTTGAGACTGTCATTAGGATGACCTTTCTTGATTTCTTTTTCAAGTCTGTGTTTCCTGGTGCTGCGATTATTTATGATGCTGTTTTATTGTATCCTATCAGTTTTTTATTTGTCACTGCGAAGTGCTGTGTAGTCTTGACTGCCTTTGGAGAAGAACCGGGAGAACTTAAACCACTGCATCTAATTCAGTGACGTTATCCTGGCTGTAACTCATGCGCTTTAGGTGGGAGTGTGGGATTTGCAAGGTGTCACTAGTGTTACTGCGTTGGCATCAGGAAGCAGGACCAGGAACCTCTGCTTTATCAGGCTTCCTGTGATGCTTCCATATCCATCTCAGTCCGTCCACAGTACTCTATGTTTGGTTACTGCACTAAGTGCGGCAACTTCATGATTTCAGTACTTGAAAGGCAGACAATTCAGACTACTGCTACACCTCAAGCTCCTAGGGACAATCTTGCAAACAGATTATCTGTGCAGTACTGAAACTGTTACATTACCTTAAGGATGGGGATGTATATTGGTACAGGTGTCTAATATATGCTAATGTAAGTGTCTGAAAGTGGGATGTCTAACTGAGCTAGTTATGCTAGGTTCCCTTTAGAGTTTCCGGAGAGAAAAAGTCACCTATGGAGCCACTGCATGCCAAGAAATGTGTCTAAGGCTGAGATCAGCCTTGTTGATTGTTCAGTTTTGGGCTTCTTACTACAGGAAGGACATTGAAGTGCTGGAGCGTGTCCAGAGGAGAGCCACCAAGCTGGTGAGGAGTCTGGAGAACAAGTCCTACGAGGAGAGGCTGAGGGAACTGGGTGTGTTTAGTTTGGAGACGAGGAGGCTGAGGGGGGACCTCCTGAAAGAAGGTTGTAGAGAGGTGTGTGTTGGCCTCTTCTCCCATGGGAATCATGACAGGAGCAGAGGAATTGGTCTGAAGTTGTGGCAGGGGAGGTTTAGATTAGGTGTTAGGAAGAATTACTTTCCTGAGAGGGTGGTCAGGCACTGGAACAGCCTGCCCAGGGAGGTGGTGGAGTCACCATCCCTGGAGGTATTTAAGAAATGTGTAGACATGGCTCTTCAGGGCATGCTCTAGTGCCCGAGATTATTGGTTTGTGGGTGGGTGTGATGTGGTGGAGTGTTGTGTGTGTTGTTGGTTTGGTGGGGGTTGTTTTGGTTTTTTTGTTTGGTTGGTTTTTTGTTTTGTGTGTGGGGTTTGGGTTTTTTTGTTGGTTTATTTTTTTTTTGGTGGTTGGACTCGATGATCTCAGAGGTCCCTTCCAACCATGATGATTCTGTGATCTGTTAAGCAGCTGAACTGACTTACTGTCTCAGTGACCCCGAGATGGTCACTCACCTCCCTACATAGAGCTCTCTCCATCCTCCATCTGTCCTAGACCTGTGCTGTCATTTTGCTTTGCTGCACTGGCTCTGACACTTAGCAGGTAAACCCTCTGTGAGTTGCTTGAATTTGTTTTCCCAGGAGCAGCTGTTTTGTTCTGGTTTCATTTTCTGCCAGACTAAGTCAAAATGGCTCATGGAAAGGACTCAGAAATGCTGAGGGGTCAGGACAACACAAATAGTGGGAGCACAGGGGTAGATGTGTGAGGGGATGGGACCCTGTAGGTAGAGCATGGTTAGTTGGGCTCCCTGCATTTTGGATAGGCAGGTATTGGGCCCAAATTAAGAAGTAGATCAAGGTTTTTTCTGTCGCATCTTAAAATCGGCCCAAAGCCTCTATCTGTGTATGAGCTTGTGTCCAAAGTCTGTGAAGGTGCTAGGTAGGTTTAGGCATTAATCTCCGTCCTGCACTCAGAACACAATGATGATCTTCCCTGAGTATTTTCACTTACCACTGGCAGCAGTTCTCCTGGGAAACAGACCACCTGAAGAGGACTTACTGAACAGCTTCTTCAAGCAGTCTTCAGACAACTGCTGGAAGTCCAAGTTAATTCATTCAACTCATCCTTCCTCTGTTCTGAAACCCTGGTACCACTCATTATCATAGGTAAATCTTCTTGTCTCTATGAGCCTTCTTCCCTGTTCCTCTGTGCTGTGATCACACCCCATATTTACCAATAAAAGCTATCTGGTTTTGCACATGCAGGCATCCTTGCTCTACAGTTTTCCTCAAAGTTTTCTAAGTCTGTTTTCAAGTGTCTCCTACGTCACTGATTCTCTGCATGTCTCCTTCTGTTCCTGATGGCTTTTGCAAGCCTCATTTTGTACCATTTCTCTCCTGAGAGCAACACTGACAGAAGATTAACTGGCTGTCTGCAGATCCAGTGAAAGGAAAATGGACAACCTTCCTAAGTGACCGATGCCATTCTCAACTCACTGGTAAGAGGTCTGCAGAGGGCCTTCTGCTAGGTTTAGAAGCTTGTTGCTGTCATATCTGATAGCCTGCCTGTCTCCTATGACCTGCTGGGCATGCAGTCTGAACCGAAATTCACCCAGTGCTTTGCTTCAGACAGCACTGGACCATATGCTATCTTAAGTGACTTTTGCAAACAAAGAGCATACTTTTATTCTAGTAAAATTATCATCCTTGATTGAAAACAGCGTGTTATGTGTCCAAGGAATCTTTTATAATAACTATGTAGTAAACAGCTAATCCTACACACAAGACAACTTAGTTATACTAAAGGAGATTCCTGCCTTTCTTTACCTCATAGCAATGTAGTCAAGTTCAGTTCAAGTCTGGGGCTAGCTTTCCTACCAAAACATGGAGTAAAAGATAGTTTCTCTGTTGTTTTTACTTTCCCTAACCATTTTGACATTGCAATTTTAAAGCTGATTACTTGATGACAGGGATCAAAGGCAAATCAGTAAAGTCACTTTC
>JAOXJK010000012.1:134072053-134087876 GCA_025774025.1 Xenus cinereus | reverse complement strand
CCGGCTGGGCGCGCGCGGCTGCCGCGGCGTGCGGGCTGACATCTCCCCCTTCTGGGGGATCGGCGAGGAGGAAAACTCGACATATCTTTTTTTCAGGGCTTAAGTGCTTTTGTTACGCCTGCCTCCTCCGCCACTTGAGCCACCGGTTCTGCTGGAGTCAGAAATAAAATAAGGCGGCGTGATTACGGGCGAGCGCGACGGCCTCCCCTGTCGCCCCCTCTTCGCTCCCGTGGGCTAATTTACACGTGTAGGATGAGGAAAGCCTTAATTACGAGTATCTTGTCTTAAGCAGAGGCTTTGTTTGTCTGTACAAAAGGGAGAGGAAAAAAAGATTTACGCCTTTATACGGAGAACACCCTGGCCGTATTACTCTTTCATCACACAAGCTTGCAATTACAGTATAGGACAACTGAAATACACAGCGGTGGCATTTATTCTTAGCACCTTGACTCTGCCCTGCCTGTGCAGCTCCGAGACGCCGCTATATCTTTCCGACCTCGATGAACACTGCAAGCTCCACCTTATACTTCTGCTTCCTCTTGGACCTCTAACCATATCATTGCCCGGCCCCGACTTTACATGTTTTTCTGTCCACCTGGCTGCCACATCTAGTGTGGGTTTCCTTTAGCAGGAAAATATACTGTAAGATAATTGCTAGTCCCTTTTTTTGAGGAACAAAAAACCTTAGTTTTAGAGCGCGGGAGCCACAATACCTAAATGGTAAAAAATAGCTCACATTTTCAAAAGGCGCTAGTGATTTTTAGCTGCACAGCCTCCAAAAAAATTTTGAAGCAACCTGATTTTTAAAGACAGGGGAATCAGCTGCCAGTTGCATGTCCAAAACCATTAGTTGCTTTTGAACATTTGGGTGTCTCTGTAAAACACAATAATATTTTATATATACACCAGTCATGAGGTAGCACAATAATAAGAGCCTTAATAAGGTTTGAAGCATCTCCCAGCATATGTCACGCCTCAGAGTGAAAGGAAAGCCATTTCTCACTCCAGCTTCTCATCTGTGTCATGCCACCTGCCACGTAGGATATGGTGTGTCACAGCTCAAAAAAAAAAAAAAACCAAAACCAAGGATGTCGTGCCTCTCCTGTCCCTGCGAGGAGTGGCACATTCCTCTGCGTCCCCCGGAATCTGGATAACGGGGTGCCCTGGGGTGGGAATAAGTGGGCTAAGTGCGTGTGGAAAGTGCTTTGCCTTCTCCACACAGGAGGAAAAGCAGCGGGCACATCACCAAACTATAAATCACTATAAAGTGGCTTAAAGCTACAGTTTCCAAAATACACAAATGGATTAGAATGCTCATCTGCCCTCGTCTTCCACCCCCTCAAAATACTTTCCAGCTAGGTATCTGGGATAAGACCATAAAAACTCTGCCCGATCCTGCCATAAAAGTCAGTCAAAGCTTCATCACACACTAACATCATTTATTTTCATTAACCTTGCCCAAACCTGGCATGAACCTCCACACCACTTTGGATCTGAGTTACTGCAGACAGAAGGAAGGAGTTTGAGAAGGAGATGGTGAACGGGGTGGCAAGGTGCGATGCAAGCAAGGGGAACATCTGGCCACGCAGGTATCAGAAGCAGCTCAGGGCCATGATGTTCCTTCCCTCTCCAGGTTTCAGCCATGGGAAACACTAAAAATCCGGAGCAACGGTCAAGACTGGACCTACAGTTATTTTAGACAGAGAAGGGCCATGGAGGCCGCCCCAAGAGATTGCAAGGAACGAAGAGCCAAGAGCGAGCAGAGCCATGTCTCCATGGCCCCAGCTGGTGGAGGAGCACCTCAGCTCTCGCTGCCCCTTCGCCACTGAAACCCCAGTGTTAAGCGACAGGGCAGAGCCTTGACACAGGCCTGTCAAATATTTCATTTCCAGGCTCTCTGCCCTGACGGGAGCTTACGGGGTAGCAGAAGGTCCCTCTCCACCAGAGAAAGCCTTTGGTGGTCCTCAGCTGGCTCCGGCTCTCTGGTATTTCCCTCCCTCCCCTCCACCCAGGATAAGACCGTAGCAAACAGCACCGTGCCGTGGATGATTGCCTAATGTGATTGTCGATGTCAGCAGGACTCTAAAACTTCAGTGACAGCCACGGGATCAGAGGAGCCTGGAAATGAATGAGTCGCCCCTCTCCCCCCACCACCCATCTCAGAAGTGCTGAGCAGGAGCTCCATGCAGCTGAGGATTCAGACCATTGGCTAAATGCCACTTGCACCTCTCATGAAGAGATGAAATTTTATTTTGTGTGTGTTTCTCAAAAACTCAGTTAAAGGAAACAGGGCACAGGGTGGTGGTTTTTTTAAGAAAGCATTCTGTATTTCTCATAATGAACAACTTTCCTAGATTAGCAGGCAGCACTGGACAACAGCGTTTGATTTAAAACATAATCACCTAATCTCTGCAACCAGTTGCAGAGTTTTCTGTGGATTCAGGGCAAATGCAAGTGCTGGAGCGTGTCCAGAGGAGAGCCACCAAGCTGGTGAGGGGTCTGGAGAACAAGTCATGCGAGGAGAGGCTGAGGGAACTGGGCATATTTAGTTTGGAGAAGAGGAGTTCTGAGGGGGGACCTCATTGCCCTCTACAACTCCCTGAAAGGAGGTTTTGGAGAGGTGGGTGTTGGCCTCTTCTCCCAAGGGAATAATGACAGGAGCAGAGGAAATGGTCTGAAGTTGGGGCAGGGGAGGTTTACATTAGATATGAGGAAGAATTACTTTACTGAAAGGGTGGTCAGGCCCTGGAACAGCCTGCCCAGGGAGGTGGTGGAGTCGCCATCCCTGGAGGTATTTAAGAAACGTGTAGATGTGGCACTTTAGGGCATGCTCTAGTGGCCAAAACTGTTGGTTTGTGTCTATTTGTGAGGGGGTTTTTTTTGTTTGTTTGGTGGTTTTTGGTTGGTTGTTTTTGGTTTTTTTTTTGTGGTTGGACTCGATGATCTCAAAGGTCTCTTCCAGCCATGAAGATTCTGTGATTCTGCTCTGGCCTCCCAGTATGTCTGCTGCTGCACAAGATGGTGATGCTTGGAGCAAATATATATGGTTATCTTAATGTAAGACTCCCAGGGAAGCCAAAAGTCCCCATGTAGGCAGACAGACACACAGATGCATATAAACAGCCCCCTGCACACCACAAACTGGCAACTGACAGTGCAATTTTTACTGACCCTTCCTCTCACAGGAACAATCTACCTTACAGCATCACTCAAGATCTTGCCCCGAGAAGTGACTGGTGGTGTCTGGGCTGAACGCCTCACACGAGGTTACAAAACATGTCAGAACACTGTGTAGGCTTCAAGTGATTTGTACTCCTTCAAATAAGCTTCCTTGCCTTGTTTTAGATGCTATTAGAATATACAGCGAGGTACTGATGTGCCTTAGCCCAGAATTTGAAATGTACTAGTGAATAAGTCTATTTGGACCACTTTTTTACCCAGGAGATTTCTTCTTGTTATTGTTGTTGTGTAACGAATAAAAAGCTCGACGGTTTGCAGTTCGACTTGCAAAGTTCAGCTCCAGCACCTGCGATCCCCATGGTGCATGGGGAGGCATGGGTATCTCATCAGATCTCCCAGTTCCTGTCCAGCTCCAGCTGTAACCTTTAAAAAAATGCCTTAAGGTGCAATTAGCTGCTGTACAGTTTGGTTTGGTTCTAAGTTGCCTGAGACTTCAGAGTGTAATAGACCTTCAGACTACAGGGATGCGATAAGAACAAGTTCCTTGACCTTTTATTCTCCTTGTAAATCATTTAATGGAGCTGACTTCTCTTTAACTTCTTTAAAACACCAATGCGATGCTACGTCTGTTCTAAATCTTTACTCTATCATTTAAGCACCCATCAGACATGATTTTAAATTACTTTACTACAGATTGTGGCTTTAAAGGAAATCTGCAGTTTGGCAGAAAATCTCTTGTAACCATTAGAGAATGATATAAGAACACATTATTGATAGGTTTCTTTGGAGGAGGGGAGAGGATGAATCTGCACATGAAATGTAATCAGTAATTACAAGCCATGCAAGAATTTAGTACCTTTGTAGGAATCAGGAGGCAAAGGCAGACATCAACAGGGAATCCAGGCAGAGATTCTCTATGGCATACACCTCTGAAACAATATTTTACTACTGCTCGTTGTCATATATGCCTTCCTTTAGCTGTTTCTATTAACCTGTGTTACCCAGGTGCTTCCCAGTAATTGAGATTGCTCCATCGTGGCTTCACTGCCGTTAATCTTACGTGGTCATCGTGATACTAAGGATTTATAAAGCTCAGAAGAGGATTTTTCAGAGATCAAAAAGTGAATCCTGCTGTAACAGAAACCACAAAAAAAAAGTAACAAAAGTTACTGGGAATTCCAAGTACCCAGCATAGTCTATTTGCTTTAATAGGGGTCACTAACCTTTCCTGACAGTCGTCTTGTACCTTTTGAATCGCTGGAACAAGGACTGGAGCCTCTACATTAGGATGAGATTCACCCCTCGGCAAAGGTGATCCTTTGCTGCAGTTGTCAAAGGTGATCCTTTACAGCCATAATCAGATCTGCAGCTACGACAGCTCAAAAAGGAGAATACAAAGGTGGCCTTTATGCCCCTTTGGCCTTGATTCACTCTGTGTCTGAAAAAAAAAAAAAAGACTTCTGCACTAAAATTAGACTTCTGTTGGCCCTCTCTTCAGAGCTGAATTTCCCATCGGGCAATGGATCTCTAGGGATAGTGTCATGTGATACTGATGGCCTGGTTTGCCATTTCTAGATAGGAAAATTTTCATCTGTATTTTAACTTTGCCTGCATTTTAATTATCCCTTTGGATAATCACTACAGAAAGGCAGTATGCCTTTCCCTTAGCCATTAATCCAGTCTCTGGGAATATGGGGTGATAACAAATATTCGCATCAATGGCTTGTGCTGAGGTTCAAAAGTTTGAAGGTAGTTCTAGAAGTTACTAAAGAATAGCATCAATGTTTTTTACTGAGGTAACCAAGATGATATTTGGGTATCTTCAATTTTAAACTGAATTATTACAATAAACTTTAGGAAAACATCTAGCTATCAAAATGTTTGAAAGGAATCACTCTGGCTGCATCAACTTAACAAAACGCTGCCGGTTTCCTTCCGTGCAGACCGATGAAGAAACTTAATGCTATATTACGACCTTTTCAGATTTGCTACCACTCCCTTTGTCTGCCAAAAAATTAATAAATCCTGCCTGCCCCGCAAACAGCCGGGGTTTCCACAGGAGCAAAGCCTTCGCCCTCCAGTGGTGCATTTTGGCAGTACCGTGCAGACACTTTCCACCACGGCTTTTGGGTGCAGAAAGCACTTCTTTGTGTTCTTGCTCAATTTACTCAATTTACAACGGTTCCCAAGCTTTTTGCAATAAAGCGGTCTGATTTTGGGCACCGTCCCGCAGCTTGTGTGCCTGAGGTTCTGGAGTGGTTTGTTGTCTGTAATGAATATTTGAGAGAAAAAAAAAAACCACAAAACCAAAACCAGCGTGAAGCTCTGCTACTTTCAAGTTGAGGAACAGATGGCAGGATAGTGAGATTATCCAATTTTAATTCTTCACATTTAATTTGTAGGCTTAATGAATATTGAGCAACGTTGGCTCGAGTAAGATGCAATGAATATACTTAACGGGAAAGAGTGTTTACAGGCAGTAAATACAGCTAACACAGCCACAGATCTCAAAGCTGTAATATTATACACCCGGACGACAGATCTGTCTGTACACTTCCCCTTTTTATTTATATGTTCTCGCAGCATTTGACAAACATCAAGTTATGTTTCATAAACTGGTCAGTGTATTCCGTATGAGGGACTCTTACCAATATACATTCTGTAAACATCTGTGTATAGAGAACTGGTAGAAGAAACCTTCCATATTTCCCTGGTCAGTAGCCCTTGTGCGGCATTCTATCCTTTTGTGAATATAGCAAAAATGAGTCTTTTAATTTAGAGTAGAGGCGTTGTGTGGAGGACGAATGCTGCCATCCGCTGTCTGCTGGCTCTGGTACCCGGCACGGCTCGGGTCAGAGAGGAGCAGGGAGCAGATGCAAATATTGCTTTTGACATAAGCAAGGCCACTGAGCTGACTGCAGAGTGAAGTGGGGTCAGCATCTAATTAGATCTTAGCCACAATCTCTACAACGCTTTTAATATGTGAAATTCTTTGTGGTACCTTTCATTCAGGTGGTGCCGTGTCCACCACGCGTAGGTTGCTCATAGCAGGCTGGAGCTTTATCCGCAGAAGCAGCTGGAGATAAAGACATCTACAGCTCTATCTACATTGCCCAAAGATGGGGAATGTCACAGGCTTTGGTGCTGCTGGCGGCCTCAGCCACTGTGTGAGGCTGGGTCCCCGGAGAGGTGCCCGTAACCATCAGCCCCTGACACAGCCATCAGGAAGAAATCAGTACAGCAATCTATTTCCCACACCCCATGGACACATCAGGACTTGCTTTGGAGTCTTAAAAGATCTCCTTGCAACGGACTAATGCTTCTGCCACCAGCTACAGTGAGGTTCTTGTAGCTATTGCCAGTATATTGCTTCAGGGAGTCTGGCGCAGGGCGAGTTCCATCTCGCTAACCTTTAATTTTCGTATATAGTGAAAGCCAGTTTTCTGGGAATCCTTCTAGAGGTGATGGAAAGAGATGAGCACCTCCAAAAGGTGATTCACTACACCAAAATAGAAGTGTCATAATGCCAAAACTGCTTCCCTGCCTTCAGTCACCTCTCTCCCCAGAGCTGTGGAAGAGTCCGGAAGGTTACCTGGACACGCAGGTTTTCAGTTGAGTACACCAAGGTCAGAAGAAGACGGAAAGCAGCGCCTCCGGGAACTGCTTCGCTGGTTCAGTCGCTATTGAGCATACAGGCATGAGGTTGACTAAGCACATTATGATGCCAAAACGTAGGTGTGTCCTGGTGGGTTGTTTGCCTGCATGCTCGGTCCTCCATCGCTCGCTGCAGTCCGTGGAGATCTAGGGAGCAGAGCCCAGGAGGTGACGCAGCCCCTGCTTCCACAGACACTTGGTGGGTGACCATCCCCACCACTTGCTGGCCTCCCGTCAGCTGGAGACAAGAGTTTCATTTGTTGTAGCGGGAGCTCAGACACCCGGTGCACACGCAGGCGCTGAAATTTAAGGTGAGCTCAGTCCCACCCCACACACGTGCGACAGCACTACAGAGGAATAGGAAGCAAAATAGGATGAGAAATAAAATTGAACCTACCAGAAGCCGAGGAATCCTTTAGTTAAATATTATGCTGCCTGCCTAACATTGAACTTTGCTAAAAATTTAGTGTTAGTATATTCAGGAAAAAAACTGCCGGGGAATCGGGCTGTGGTGGTGCTGCATGATAATGTCTCACCCAGAAAATGGAAACAACAAAAAAGGGTCACACTGCCCTTTCCCTAGCACCAGTTCAGTCTATAGGATAATTTCTACAGCAGTTCTAGAAAGAAAGGTACTTCCCAAAACATCAGTGCTGTATTCTGCTAAATCAGGGGTGTTTCGTCTGCTTTCCTCCTTTCTCATTCTTGCTGTGGTTTCCTATGGCTTATTTTATGAGCTCAGGTGAGAGGCCAGCCAGAGAAAACACAGCTTAGCTGAAGGTGGTAGTAACTTTAAGGATCTTCAACAAGATCACCTGCAGTGAAGAAGAATCTTTCTCTATGGCTGTAAGTGAAGTTCTGTTGGCATTCATGTCATTTGTAAAACGAGGAAAAAGTTTTCAAATGTGAGTTTTGCACAAACATCTGTCTTTCACCCAGTTTCCCTCCTCCCCTCGTTTCATATCTGGTGGCTATCAAGTACTGATGGGCATTAGTTTTTCCATAACAGGATAATCCTATACCATGCCAGGCTTATTTCTATTACATCTTTATACTGTAAACAAAACGTCAGATCATATCGCTTGCCCTGGAGTGACACAGCATGACGAAATTACAAATGATTGCTCCTCCCAGGAAACTTAAAGTAATATATATTATTTCCAGCTGGAAGAGCCACTGTGGATTCATACAGCAATTTTCACAGTGGGAAAACAGCAGCAAAATAGCACAGACTAATGAGAGCAAACACATGTAGTCAGGACTGCCGGGCAAAGCCTACCTGTTTTCTTGTGTTTGACTGATAGGGAACCATTCACTGACATACCTCTTTTTTGACAGTGTAGGTTCCTTCTACGAAGTTATGGTCTGAGGCAAGTTTTATGCAAGTTTTATACCAGGGTTGTGGTTTTTTTTTTTTTTCTTTTATCACTGAAAGCATCTTTGCAAACACCGAAAGAAGCAGGATGCTACAGATCGTTGGAAATTGGGTTTACGGGGGGGAGAGTGTCTGCAAGTAGCAATTATCTCCACTAAGCTGTTTGAAGTAGAAGGGAGCAGGGGAAGTGAGCCCTTGCAGACCGAAGTCAATGCTTTTGTGTTTGCAGTCCTGGCATTTCCTTTGCCCCAGTGGATTTGTGTTTCACTCGGGAGACAAAAGTCTAACTGGGCATGGCTCGGATAAATCTGCTCTCCGGTACCTCACGCTGCCAGTGTTAGCAGCAGAAAGTAATTAAAGTAATTTGCTTGCAAGGGGGATGAAGCTTTCTGTATCATCGACTGAGTCAGAGGCGGTAACTCTTAGTGGAGGAAATGGTGCATCTGGGGTGGTCCTGTGAGAGGTGGGTTGAATATGGGTCACAGCGTGTTATTTTTTAACAGAGGAAAAACAAGTCGGTGCTGCCATCCTTCCAGAAGAACCATCAGCCTTCAGGAGGCTTCATTTCACTCGCTACAGGATCAGGGCTTCAATCGTCAGACAAAAAGCTAGTGCTTCAGGAAAGAGCCTCAGCAAGTGCCAGGAGCTCCTTTCATGTTACACAGTCCTTTTTATCCAAGGGGAAAAAAAAGTTAACTTTTGCAATACATGCAGCTCAGTTCCTAGAACAGAGTTACCTAGTAAAGTGCTTCATGCGCAGTGCGGTGGGTCATTAAGGGGATTAGTGCTTTTACTGTCAAACTTGAAATGGAGATGCAGTGTCAGCTGGCATTTGGCCATACACAATTGGCATTTCCTGGAGTCTTTTCTAAACTCAGTCCTTCTGCAACCTGTGCTCCTGCTCTGTGGTCATTTGCTTTGCAATTACCTGAATTCACTGGTGCTGAGCTTTGGTGACCTTAGGGTCACCGTCTATCCAGGGTATCCATCTAAATGGATGCCCACCTAATGGGCTGTGGGCCTGCCCTGTCTGTTGAGGAGGGGTGAGGAGGTTTTACGGGTACATCCTGGCATGCCTGGAGCCAGTCACTGCTTCCAAGCAGTCCTGCCAAGGACCAGTTTGGAACCAGAACCGAGTACTTAGCAGGATGGTCCAGAAAAAAAATTAAAAAGACTATTTAAGGTAGCCACATGCTGCTCTGGCTACTGAACATGTCTCAGGACTAAGCCGTGTTTGTAGCCCTACACTGTTGTTCTCATTAAAAGTTCAGGAAAAGTGTTACCAGTAAATGACATCCTTTGCGATCTTCATTTTACAGCTGCATAGCAATATTTGTCTTCACCAAAGTATTCAAATATTTAACAGATTGTAACTAAGGAGTAACTCTGTTTCGATGTTATTAATGAAAAACCACATTGCTAGGAATGTATTTCCGAGACAGAACGCAGAAATTGAAGGAATTATATTGTTCAGATTTCCTCTCTATGCACGTTTATTTTGCTAGAGAAGTGAATGTTTTATGCCAGACATAGAAATATTGGTTAGTTGTTGTTTCCTTTTTTTTGTTTTCTTTCTCTCCATGTAGAACTTCCAGCAGCACAAATACTTCAGCATAGTATAGAATTTATTGCAAAGTATGCTTGCTGATATGGGAGAGAAAAATCTCTTGCCTATTGTATCATAAAAGCTATTATGAAGAAAAGCCACATTGGTAGAATACAGACCTTGAATTTTCCGACCTTTTGTGCTTTATTCTGAGGTAGTTAAAGTCAGGAATGTCAGTTACATTATTAATTAGAGTCATAGAATCGTTTAGGTTGGAAAAGAACTTTAAGATCATCGAGTCCAACCCATTAGCTTAGCACTGCCAAGAACATCACTAAACCATGTCCCTCAGCAGTACACCTACCTGTCTTTTAAATACCTCCGGGGATGGTGACTCCACCACTCCCCTGGGCAGCCTGTTCCAATGCTGGACAACCTTTCAGTGAAAAATTTTTTCCTAATGGCCACTCTAAACCTCCCCTGGTGCAACTTGAGGCCGTTTCTGCTTGTCCTATCACCTGTTCCTTGGGAGAAGAGACCGACCCCCGCCTCACTACACCCTCCTTTCAGGCAGTTGTAGAGAGCGAGAAGGTCTCCCCTCAGCCTCCTTTTCTCCAGGTTGAACAACCCCAGTTCCCTCAGCCTCTCCTCATAGGACTTGTTGTCCAGACCCCTCACCAGCTTCGTTGCCCTTCTCTGGACACTCTCCAACATCTCAATGTCTTTCTTCTAGTGAGGGGCCCAAAACTGAACACAATACTCAAGGTGGGGCCTCACCAGTGCTCAGTACAGGTGGACGGTCACTTCCCTAGTCCTGCTGGCCACACTATTTCTCATACAAGCCAGGATGCTGTTGGCCTTCTTGGCCACCTGGACACACTGCTGACTCATATTCAGCCGTCTGTCGGCCAAGACCCCCAGGTCCTTTTCTGCCAGGCAGCTCCAGCCACTCTGTCCCAAGCCTGTAGTGCTGCCTGGGGTTGTTGTGACTCTAGTTCAGGATCCACCACTTGGCCTTGTTGAACCTCATTCCATTGGCTGTGGCCCATTGATCCACCCTGTCCAGATCCCTTTGCAGAGCCTTCCTACCCTCAGGCAGATCAATGCTCCCACTCAACTTGGTGTTATCTGCAAACCTGAGGGAAATGAACACAGCTTGACAGTAAGCTTAGATTAATTGAGTAAATATCTATTCCGGCAGGTGGAAATAGGATCCCAACCTGAAAAGAAAAATGGGGATTTTTTTTTTTTTTTTATTTTACTCTCGGGTGAAACTGTGCTAAAAGGAAGGCTACTTCTTATAGCTTTTGAAAGTCAGTGTCATTGGAAAGAGGGTGAACAAACTAAATATGTATTTTATCAGGAATTTATTTGTTGATAAAAGAGCTTTTTGTAGTGTGATCTCAAGATCATTATCCTATAAAAGCAATACTTTTTACTGCAGGATTGTACCTTTACCTTGGCGCGAAGTTTTGTGGTTGCAAATCAGTGGACTCACGGGCTGCTGTTCAAGCTCTTGGACAGGGGAGCCATCCAGCAAGATGGGCCATGCTCTAGGATTATACATCCTGCCTGGCAGCTAGCCTCCGGGAGCGCCGGACGCTGACCGTAAAGGGATGTATTTTCACAGGCAGATCTGTGAATAAGTGCTAGGATGGGAACAGTAGCCGTACGCAAAAAAAAAAATAGACATTCAACTCAAGGAAGCAGACTGTGTCAAGGACAACTTCTCCAGCTGACTACCTCTGATTGATACTTTCACACGGAATGTTTTCTTCTCATTTGGAGTGGGAGGAACTCCAGGCCACTTCGTTCCCTGCTAGATATTTACATCTAACGTTCTTTCTGGGCAAGAACTTTAGTTTATGTGGTTAGCATCTTCTGGATGACTAAACTGGATGACGTGTGGAAGTGGTTTGCTCAGAAAGAAATAGATATGTATCCAGCCATGCAATCTTTCATAGTGGGTTGAAGTGGAGAAGGAAGACCATTGCTACCTCAAGCACTGACCTCCCCTTCCTAAAGCTAGGTGAGGTACCTGGCTGCCCTTGTGCAAGCTCCAAAATGAACAGATTCCGGTATTTTTAGTATTCCCATTTTAAAAACTTGCTTTGCCCAGCTATTGGGGCTGGAAAAAAAACAGCGAATATTGGAGAGGAGCACTTCTCATTCCCATCCCTCGCAGTGGCACCTACGCAGCAGCACAGCCGGCGATCTGGGCTCTCAGGACTCCGGCAGAGGGGAAGATGTTGGTTCCCATGGAGACCGACTGCATCTCAGCGCAAGATGAGCAGAAGCCAGGAGGGGTGGGGGATAGAGGCACTGTCAACGGCCAGAACACCCTGCATGCTTTGTCGTCCCTCTGCCGGGTGGTTGCGTCCCCTTTGTGGACCATCCCCTCTCTAAGGCAGAGCGAAGCAGGGTGTCGGATTGTTGCTCCCTGAGACTGTGCTGGGTTTACCTAACTGCACGTTCTCTGAAGCTGTGGTCACTCAGAGTTGTTTATGCTCAGTCTCGCTTTTCCTAGTGAGTAGGAAACTCACTGAAAGATACTCACATTTGCATACAAAATCTGGGGATAAACACAGCAGTTCATGTGTTAGTTCCAGGTGCCATCACAAGACTTCAGTGAAGGCATCATTTGAACACAAACGCAGGACTCCTTAAGATTCCCTCTTTTCTTCGCCTTAATTTTCCATCTTTAGTTCATGAACTTAATATATTAAAACAGATTAACATCTTGAATTATTGTTTTAAATTGAGAAGTCTATGTGTCTCTCACATTTCTCTTCATTTCAATCAGTATAAAACAGATTACAGGATATAAAATTGTAATATTTGAAATAATATTTACATTAAGTATTTTGAAAGTAACTATTCCACAGTGGTAAATATGGGAGTCAAAAGTTCTAGTACAATGAGTGCTTTTTTAAAAATGTTTTTATTTTTAATGGCTAGTCAGTTGACTCACCATGGCCTGAGGACTGCATTTTACAGTAGAGGAAATCTAAGCATTGCTGGTGTCGGGCTGTTTTTGTGGCATACAGAAGAGTTACCTGGACTATGCAAGTTTGAAACTTAGTTAGGAAGCTTAACTAAGTTAACTTTTGTTAGGAAATTAAAGTTGGGAGAGACAGCATGGTTTAACAGAACCAGATTGTTTGCACAAGGTATTGTCTGTCCAAAAAGTCTTCAGAGAAGGAGATTTTGCGCCCTTGGTAGATAGTGTCTGCCAGTGTTTCAGTGAATTTATCATTAGGAGTTATCTATATGCTGTCTAACTTCCAGGCAGCAAACCGGCTCGTAATTAAACTCTGCTTTAACAGCACCAACGGAATTTTTTATTGGTCACTGAGGAGAGCTCATGAGAAGAAATCCAACTTCAGCCAGTTATCATTTCTATTGTTTTTCCTGTGTGTGGTGTTTTGGGGTTTGCTCTTAAAAAGAAGCTTCACAAATGTTGTTTCAAAGAACAAGCTGCAGTGGAATACTTGGCTTTAAATGGTGGTATTGCTGGAACAGGCAGCTCAAAAGCTTGTTGAAAGGAAGTTAATCAAGGGAATACCTAACAGCATACTTCTATGATGCAAACCGTATAGGGTTGCCATGAGGAGGCTTCACTGATGAAGGCGTGCAATGTTGAAGTAAAATTCAAAGCAAGTAAGGTGAATTCTGTGGAAATCTGAATCTCTTCTCAGAAGTATTCTGGCTAGTAACAAGAGTATGGTGTCTGCACTACTGCTCTCCCAACCAAAATGGTGACAAGTATGGTACAAAATGGGAAGGGAAATAAGACAGATTGTGAGAGCAGAAGACAAATATAAAGATGAGCCCAAAAAAACCCCAGTGTTTTCAGACATCACCAATGATGGAGCCATTAAGAAGCTAGTCAGAAAGCCTACAGGAGGAGGAGTGCTTTTTGGCATACTCCCAAGCAGTGCACAGGATCTGGCTCAAGATGTAGCAACTGAAGACCGGACCCACTTTATCACAGTGACCATCTGTGTAGGAAAGACAAAACCAAAAGAATCGAACATAGGCACGTGTTAAAAAAAGGGATCTGAATAAAAATGAGAGCATGTCTTGAAAAAAATTACCGACAATAGCAAAGAGAAGAAAAACAGTTGAAGGAGCCATGAAGAATGGTTAATGAGACCACTATGGTGATTCAGAACACATATACACTCTTAAAATTAGAATTTCATAAAGACCAAACACAGCCAGAAAAACAACACAGACAAAATAAAGATACTGGGTGTTAAAAATCACCCTTGAAAAAGCACAAAAAAAAAATTTAAAAAGGTAATGAGTTCTGTATACAATTGATGTATACAATCATGATGTGGTAAGCCAGAAAAGATTTCCAGAAACAGGTTGCTTTATGAATATAAGAAGTAATAAAGCTTTTACATCAGCTAAAGGAGAAATCTTTGGGAGTCAGTGAGGCCAGTAGAAGATGGAATTGTAAAGTTGAGCTGACACATTTTGCACAGAAAATAGCTATCATGCTTTGAGGCAACTTTCATAACTAAACTAGTAGAAATGGGGCCTCTAATTTTCCATGAGTTCTGTCTCCTTATCTTAGCATTAGCTTAAATATATAAATATAATTGCTGCTTTGGAAATTCTGAATCTCTGCCCTTACAGCTTACAATGACCTTATTTTTTTACAAATGGTCATTAGCTTTAAAGGTGATTTATTCAAAAATGCAACATGACAAGAAGGTATATGGGAGTAGGAGATACTAAAGGTCTATAATTTACCAGAAACATGACAGGATTTTTCCAATGGGAACGATAGCACTGATTTTTTTGTTTTCAGATTTTGTTTGTTTTCAGAGTTTTCAACCTCCTAGATGTAAACGAGTAAGTACATGTGCACACATAGGCACACACATTTCTCCTTATAGTTCTATTTTGTTTCCAAGGAGAATGGTGGAAACTGAATTTGGATAAGGCTAATCAAAGGACTTGTTGTCTTGACATTTTATTTGCACGTTAGATTATTTATTCAATTAGTTACAGAATGGCACATCTACTTTTAATTTAACTTTTTCTAAGCGTCTAGTAAGTAACATCAGCAGTCCAAAAAAAAAGCATTATGGCTGTTTGGATGGGATTCAAGGGTCAATAAAAATAAATAAAAAAATAGTAATAGCACTGTTTGAAAAAGACATGCAGCTAATTACAGTTCTATGAAGAAAAACAAGACTGTAGAATAAGTACCTGCTACATTAGCACTCTCATTTCACATCTATCATGGAGGGTCCTTATGCAGCTGAGCAAGAGTACTTCAGATTAAATTGGTTGGCATTTATTGACAAGGACCCTGCTTTAATACCAGCTCCTTCCCTATAGCTCCATCTAACCCTTGCTTATCTGTTTTCCCTACATCCATTCTATTTCCTTCTATAGGTTTACAACATGTGATAAAAGCTCTTTTGTCTGGTATTATTTTGCATTGTTATTTGACCTTCACTTTGATGAGCTAGAACAAACAGACGTGATCCTCAGAATACAGGCAGGAGGCAGAAATTTATTTTAAAAATCAGCAGGACTGGGTTTTTGCTCTTAGGAAGGACTCTGGCTGCCCACATGTCACTGTCAGAAGTAAAATGAGTCACGTGGAGGGCTTATCATTCCTTTTATTTCCAAATACTGCTGTGGCACCAAAACATAAAGACTGCAAGGCCCAGAGCCCATCTGAGCCATCCCGGGTCAACCATTTCTCTCCCCAACTGGTCCCGGGCAGGTTTGGCAGTTCACATGTGTAAGAACATCTCTTAATAGCAGGTTGGTCGCAGTCAGAGATGGACTGTGGGGAGAACACAGAGGCCCAAACCTCAGGACGTGCTAGGATGAGGAGCTGGGGATCCCATGCATGGGTGGCAGTATATCTTGTGCGCTGAGAAACGAGCTTTCTTCAGCATAGCTCATCCAATCTGTATACCAAGTGGCACAAAATACTGCCATACTAATAAAATGCACACAAATATTACGTATGCCCTCGATTTATGAAATCAGGTTTTAAGGAGTAAAATCTAACGATCCCCCCCCCCCCCAAAAAA
>JAOXJK010000012.1:134051931-134071953 GCA_025774025.1 Xenus cinereus | reverse complement strand
AACCAACCCCCCCCCCCCCCCCAAAAAAAAATGTGTCTTTGTTTTTCTCTTAGCTTCTGATTTCAAAGTTACAGGTTTAATTTCCTGCAGATTTTTTTCTCTAGTCACAAAAGATAGAAACTTGTTTATGCAACTCATAAATGCAAGCTGAGACTCTTACATAATTACAGGTCTCCAAACAATATGCATACAGGAGCTGGCAAGGCTACGCTGGATAATCAGTTTTAAGACAGACCAGCCTTTGAAACAAGGAGAGAATCTCATTACCCGGCTGTATAAATCCATGGTTCAGCCATATCTTGAACTGTTGTGCACAGTTCTCATCCTGCAGTCTCAGAAAACACAGAGCACAACTGGGAAAGATCAAGAGCAGGGTGACAGGAATGTTCAAAAACATGGAACTGTTCTTGAAAACGTGGAACACTTTCCGTAGGAATAGCAGCTAAGTAAAGACTAGTTTAGCAAAGGGAGAAGCTGGAGTGGGGAGTAGGGAGAGGTGGCACATTTTTAAAAAACGCAGAGAGGTGCATTGGGAATGGCTAATCACAGTCTCTGCCAAAGTGAGAACTGCAGGATAACAGAAGAAGGAAGCAGATGGGAGACTCAGTGCAAATGAAAGGAATAGATTCTTCACATGGCGCAGGTAAACTAAAGGTTCTTTTCAGGTGCAAAACATCTAGATGGGTTAAAAAGATAACTGGGAAAAAAAAAATTATCCAAAGAAAAAAAACCATCAGGGTTATTATTACAAAGGCACCACCTCTGGCTCAAGGAGTCCCTGAAGCAGGAAAAATATTCTAGGGAAACGCTGGCCTTTTCTTTTTCTCTTTTCTGGGTGTCTGCTTTTGTCTGCTTGGTGGCAAGATACTGGGGAAGATGGATACATCTACCCCATGCTCTGAACCCAGAGTGTTTCTGAGCTGCCAAGGATCATGAAAATCAAAAGTAATCAAAAGATCCCTCAAGATTTTTTCCTCTGGATGACAACTCCCAGAGGTACAATGTAGAATCCGATTTAGTTTCCTCCAGTTATTTCTGTGAAAATCACAAAATTGCTTCCTGGGCTTCAAGTCCCTTGGGAGAAACCCCCCAAGGAAGCCCTGAGCATTGTTAGGAGACCTCTAAGTGACAGGACATACTCAAATGTACAGTGAGATATAAAGCTTCTGCCCAGTATTTCATCACCAAGCCTTTGCACCTATGCTCGTGCATGTCTTCTGAGAGTGACAGAGGCCTCCACGTTTACAAGAGCACTGCTAATTCCAGCGCAAACCTCACCTGAGTTCACTCTAAGCTGTGCCATGGGTCCTACATGGGTCCCAAGCTAACTCACACAGCGTGACCATCGCTCACCTCCTCCCACCCCTGGGTGGGAATCCCACCTCTGCCTTGAACCAAATGGTTTTGTGAGGTGGATGGTTCCTCCCACGATGCTAGGAGGCACGCTACCCTTGTATAAGCTGGTCCAAGCACCGAGCTTCTGCTTTTGTAAGGCAAATGAGCCTTTGTATGAGGGAGAAGGAAGGCTGTGAAGAACGGACCTGGTATTTCATGGTCCAGCACAGGTAAAGGGAAGAACAAGGTCTGTCTCTGGAGAAGCGGGCAGAAGTTTGGGGAAATTAATGGTTATTCTGAATGAAGCGTGACGCTAGGACACACCTTCACACTGAGAGGTGTAAAATTAAGAAGCAGCATAAAATTTCTCACTTCTCTCTTTAATCAAAAGACTGCTTCATAACATGAAGGAAGGCAATCAACTTACAAACGATGTCTCTGGAGGAGCAACTGTGCATTGTTCATCATAACAAGCGCATTTTCTGTGAAGGATTGAAACAGTAACCAATTAGCACACAAATACCTCTGCTGTTATTTGTAAAGGAGAACTAAAGAATTAAGGCAGCGTGTAGCATGCCTGACATAAAAATTGGCAGTTGTCTCAAAATATGTAACCTCTGGCTGGGGGTGAGTAGGTAGGTAACCCGGTGCTTGGCAGTGATCCCTGTTCCAACACTTCCTCCAACACTGTACAGAGCTCCATTTTGCTTTCAGTCTTCAGATACAGATTGCTCCGTCTAAAATTAAGTCCCCTGATTGTCTCAGTGGGTATCTCAGGCAATATTTGCAGTAATTATGTCACTTTGAAAGCAGCGTAGGAAAACAATATCGTGCCATTTTATTTCTCTTCACAGCTATCCAAACAGCATTAAAATGAATCAGAAGTGCGTTGCGTTCAGAGCAACAACATAAATATCAAATCTCTCCAGCACAGCAAGTGCCATCGAACAATTAGCAGGAGTCCTCCTGACTAAACAAATATATTTTGCAATCCAACGGGAATGCACATCACCGAGGGAAAAAATAGTGATCTTTAATAACGTTAATAAGTTGTATAGTAGAGATTATTCTATAAGTAGTTCAACAGCTATTTTACGGAAGAGAAGAGTGTTCATAAAAATCAGCACTTTCAGTGTCACCCTTCTAGGCCTGCATGGAAAATCATTCATACTTTCTTTAGATTCTTTTAATTGACATTTAGTGTCTTTGTGGCTTTGGTGTCCCCCGGCATGTTCCAGGTAGCTGCTTGCTGCATGTAGGGTCTGGTAACCTTAACTAGGTCACATTAAATACAACGATAAGGAGATATTAAAACCCGACCTGACTCCACAATTGCGTAAGTGCAGTATAGGTAGGAATGTATTTAAGATGTGAATAGTGGCATAATAATTACTGCAGCCACAGATCAAGCTGTAGAACAGGTTTCTTGGGGAAACATTTTTGTTGCCCTTCTTTGTACCTTCTTATTCCTGCGATACCCTTTCTGAGACTGGGGGAGCCACAGTCAGCACAGTCTGCAAAAGCAAGGTGTAGGTAAATACATAAATATCTAAAATGCCAATAGTGGCAGTAATAATCACTGGTGTCACACTCGACTCATACCACATAGGAGAGGTGCCACCACCCAAGGTGTGACTGGAGCCTCAGCCCAGCATACTGCTAAAGCTGAATTCAACTAAATGAGTGAGATTCAGAATCAAGTGTCAGTGGATCATGGTTTATCTACGACAAAGATAACCAAATGAAAATAAATTGAACCAAGGTCAAAGACATTTGCCTTGTGCCACGTTCAGAATATCTAACTAGCGTTTTTACTGTCAGTTAATATCCTGTGATCGAGATGTGGTCATGAATATGTTCCCATTTTATCCATCAGTGTTTTACATGTTTTTTTCGTGCTTAATTCTTTTTGTACCTTGTTAATCAGGTAGAAAAAAAAATTACATCTCTAATTTATCTCCTACTGCGTCTAATACTTTGTTTTCAGCAGCATCTGTATAAACAAATAAATACTCCAGCCAGTTGCTTAAGTTGGAGATGCAACTTCAAATGTACTAATTGAAGCTTTCAGAGCCAGTCTAATATGCATAATAGGGTCTCATAGAAGATGCAGGTATAGCTGTCACATGGTGACTGGCACTGCTTAGCATTCATTCAGTCCTCAAGCTGCAATGGAAAAAGGTTCAAAATTTGGATGTACAACATTTATCAACATGATGAATAAAATGTACACACCTTCTTTTTTTTCTGTCCATCGTGAAGGAAGAAAAACTCAGAATCTTATTACAGAAGTAAATTCCAAGACAATTTCCTCAAGAGATGGATTGTTATTCTCAAAACACTTTCGGGAGTTCTAATTTTGCTTCCCTGTTGCAACGGGTAGGGCACTTCTGTGCCCTCTTTTCCTCGTCTATAAAATATGGATAGAGCAATAATGAGTTTTTAGGTTTTATGATACACTTAGAGTTTGCATAGCACTTTAAAATATCAGGAGTAACATAAAAATAATAACTACCTCATGTATTATAGCAAATATAAATACCTTTAATTCCAGCATGTTCTCTTGTATTAGTTCTCTATTTTATTTAACTATAACTTGTGATTTTTATTAATGATAAATTGATTACTGGGTAATATATGAAGTGAAAATTTGGCTTGAAACACTCTAAAACAATAACTTCCATCCCAGAGGAAACAAAGGTATTTAAAAGATGCTTTTACAATAAAAATAAACCGTTAAAAAGTTGGCAGGGATTCTCTGGGCATAATTGCAGCTATGCTTGTTTCAAAATGCCCATTAAATCTGATTCACCAGTGCTGTACTACTAGCATGACGCTGCCTATGGGGAAGGCCTGGGCAGTAATTTAAACTGCTTTAAATTGAAAATTTAGATCTGTTATAATTAATAGTGAATCATTAGAAACAGCTCAATAAAAATAATAATAGTGAAAAACAAACAACAAACAAAAAACAAACCAAAACAAGATTGATTATAACATATCAGATCATTAGCAAACTGCTGGAGAACCCAAAGATTTGCTAGAATATATGTAGTAAAAGAGAAGGAAAGATAAAAAGATATATCACGGGCATAATCATGCTTTTATATCAAAACTCAAATTTGCTCTTATATACTCCACAGCACTTAGTGGAGCCCAGCCCCACCTGGGCTTTATAGTCCTCAATTTAGGGTTTGTGAGTATTACTTACCCTTGGAACAAAGGAAGTTTGGAGATGCCCAACACTCTGGCTGCCCTCTGATTCGGTTCGTGAGGGGGAGTGATGAGAATGTACATAGGGTAGGTGTACCCCTGTGTTCAGCCCTCCTTTTTAGGATGGAGCAGTTTCCATCATTAAATGAGGGAAGGGGGGGTGTCTGTGCCTTGGGGTTGACAAGCAGGCTCAGCACGTGTCACAGCATTCTCATGCACTCATGTGCCTACACGGGTACTCTCAGGGAGGATTTGATGCCCGTCCCAGGCCCATAGAGGTGTCAGTGTGGCAACTGGAAAAGGGCACACTGGAGAACGTTAAAAGATCTTCTGCAAAGTGATGGCCATTTTTGGTTTTTTTCTGTTTTCCAATGTATAACAACTGAATGCTCCATCTTGTTCATATTATCGTGGTAACGAATAACTTACACTGGTGTAAGTTATAGGTGTATAGTGTGTGTATGTGCACGTTTGGAATGCCAGTATGATCTGGTATGGAATTGTATTTGGAGTACAACTTGTATTTGGAATACCATATTTGGAATATGACTTGTATTTGGAATATGACTTGTATTTGGAATACCAGTATGATCAGAGGGCAGCCAGTGTTGGGCATCTCCTAAAGCCCCACTGCATTCCAAACGTGCACATACACACACCTGAGAAAAAAATTTCAGGTGAGATTCCCATCAGCTAAAAAGCATTAGAGATGCCACAGGTACCCTCCATCATGTCACTGGAATTTGAACTCACAAAGAGAAAGGGAAAAATGTCAAAGTGTCTATGTGCCATTCTAGCAGGAAAAAATCTACCCTTGGAAAACCTGAATGTTCAGCATTCATATTATAGGGGAACTACTTAAGATCAGATCTGGCAAAACAGGACTTCAGTCGTACTGTCCACGTACCTTGAAACGTGTTTATAGAGCCTGCTGAATTTGAACCTATATATTTGGCAGAAATCTAATGCACATCATACTTTAAGATTTTAAAAATGTGGGAATCATTCTGCTAGGACAAACTAAAGCCTTACGTAGTGCATCACATTCTTGACAGTGGCTTCCAAGAGGAGCTTTGCAGGGAAACAGAAAGAACAAATAAACCCCCCACTTTGTCTGGTTTTGTAATTTTCTCCTATTATGTAAAAAGCAGCTCCAGCATTGGTGGTGAACAACAGCTTTGCTGGACCGGCGGGGCTTATGGCTATTCTGTTCATAACACAGCTTCTGCAATTTAAAAGAGAGCAATAGACTAAAGAGGAGAGTACAGTCAAACCGCGGCCAGCTGTGATGAATAGACTTCGTCTGAAAGGTAACCTAAATACACCTTAGCATCGACATTAAAATATGCTTCAGAAAGTGTTTTTCATAAGGATGAGATGCGATTAAATTAAATTCCTCTCCAACAATAATTTACAGCTGCCTATGATAAGCTTGTGAGAAGTGTCAGTGGAGATACTGAACACATCTCTTGCCAATTTGAACTTCTCTTAAAAATTAAGATTTCTGTACATTTGCACAGTATTATTCTGTTTCTGTCTAGCGGCATTTCCTATTCTATTCTAGAGGAACTGTGTTCTATTATTCATGTCTAATTTTAATTACTTTATCTATAATTTCAGCCACATCCTAATTTACCACGTTGATTGTCCATTGAGATCCCGTGAACTGTAAACTGTTATTTCCATCTCTTCCTCAGCAATCATGTCAGTTATTCAGTCAGTCTTCCCACTGCAGAGTTTTCTATTCAGAGATAAAGTTGGTTGATTATTTATTTTTACAGTAATAGTGTCCAAAACAGTTAATGTTCAGTTGGGTGCACATTTTCCTCATTAGAACAGTTACGGTTTCAGGCTGCACTGTATAAATCTGAAAGTTTGTACAGTGAGAGAGAAACTGGGTCTCTCTTCTCATTCCCCTACTTGCAAAAACATGCTGCTTTGGATTGCACGGTAACTCGTGCTCGAAGTCATGATCCTTGGACAGCCATTTAAAGTCTAGGAAGTGAGGCCTACCTGTGGATGTGTGAGTCCTTGGCAAAAACACTCGCTCTGAAGTGAACTGTAGAAAAGCTGTCAAGTTTGGGGATTAAAACTGCTTGTTACTGATGGCTGGGAAGGAAGACCATGCCTGTGAGACATATGAGCCACTGCCTGTCTATTCTGCCATTCCTGCTTGCCAAAGCTTGTTGCCCACCTCTCCTGATCTCTGGCCACCACCGTTCCCTGTGGCTCCCAGCCCAGCAGGCTTGAAAGAAGCAGATATCCAAAAGCAGATATCCAAAAAGCAGATATCCAAAAGCAGAAGGGATGTCACAGGTGTCTCAGCACCCATTGAGCAGGCTGCCCTGAGGCAGGACAGCACAGGGCATAAAGACTGACTTAGTTACAGACCTTTCCTTGCTGCCCATCCTGCCGTGGGCTCGGCTCTAGGAGTCATTCCCTTCTCTTGCACCCACACCCTTGACAAATCCGGCTCCCTCTTTCACTGCGAAATGTACATTGTGCCCTTTCATTCATCCTTGGGAAATACTCGTCTTTCTTTTACTTTCTTTTTTCTCCTTTCCTGTTCTCCTTTCCAGTTGCAGCTGTGAAACTTACTGTATTTCTCTGCCCATTCCTCTAATTATGGTAGGTCTATTAAATCCTTATATCCTGCTTCCCTTTCCTCCCATCCCAGGGTCTGCTCTTGACTTCTAAGGCTCCTTTGTTTCACTTTTCTTAAGCTCAGCCTTACTTTCCATCTCGGTCTCTTTTCGCAACGCTGGACTTTTCCAGATAACTCTGTCTGTGGGAGCAACTTTCCATTTACTGTCCATCCTTCCAACGTGTTTGCTCTTAGGAGCTTCCCACCAAAGGTTTATTGGATCCTCAGTGCCTTTAGGCTGTGGATAAATCAGTGTGGGGACCCAGCCTGGGCTGGGCACACTTCACCTGAAGTACAGCATAGCTGTGGCACAGATCTTTCTGTGTCACTTCGGGCAAGTCACATGGGTTCACAGGACTTCCATTTATCATTTGCAAAATGGGGATAATGTCATTTTCTTTTTCTTTGCCTTGCCATCTACCCTTTGTTATGGAGTCATCCCAGCAATTTTTAGAGCTGGGGGCCAGGGCTGCTGGTGTGCTTATGGGGCTAATGGCACTCTGTGTTTCAAAAAGTCTGCACGAGTACTGAGGGTAGTGTTTCTCCCTGTCCTTACCTTTACTTACAGGCAGATGCAGAATTACCTTTAAAACAGAGGCCAGACAGTGTCACTGTGTAGATGGGTTCTGGGCCACAGCCATCAGCTGAAATACCTCCTTGAGCTGCATTGTGCTGAAGCAGGGTCTGCCTCTGTCTCTGTCCTTCCCTCCTCCCCACCTCAGCCCCTCAACAGGTCTGTGAAGGACTCAGCCAGGGTGAGATCTGCTAGGTACTGGTATTCACGTAACGTGGAAAATAAAAATTACCTGTGTTTTTCTAATGGGACACTTAATTTCAAATTTCTACATAAATGCACTGATAAATGAGTCAGTTCTGTCTGCCTAATAAATCTGCTTTTTCTTTTCATTTTGGATGGACTTTGGTATTCGGGGACAATACATATACAAATTCCCTGTATTCTTTTAATGACAGCAAAATGTAACATGCTAACACAAAAATAGTGTAATTTAGTTACACAGGTCTGACTGGAATCAAACAAGGGAAATTAATATGAAGCTCAGAAAGGCCAACTAAAACTTCTTCTTCAATTTACCTGCTGTGAAGCGATCCTCCTCATGATATTATTGCTGGAGCTGCAGAATCAGGGGATAAGATTTCTTTATGTAATTCCCAACAGCTCATTCAACTCACTATCCGTAGTGTTTATTATGACTGAATAGCTACATCAGGCATTCGCTAACTCTTTTTGGGGCACTGACAAGTATTAAAGGTTTGGATAGTGAAGCAGATTTCAAATGTTTGCAGATTCACCATCTGTGGCTATCAAAACCCTCTGCAACACCATATGTGAAACCAATTCAGATACGCTGTAAACCCAAACTCAGAGAGAGGGCATAAATTGTTGGAAGCAAATATTTATCTGAAGATGAATGGCAAAAAGAGCACCGAATGGAAAACATTACCATTTGATTTCTTTTGGAAAATGAAGGAAGAGCCGTGCTTTTCTAGACTGGATGATCACCAGTATCTCAAGCTTTCTGGGTCAACAGTGGAAGCCAGGCATTTTTGGTTATTATGAAAAGTCTGATCATATTTGTCTCAGGATTGTGATGCCAACCTCCATCACGCATTTACTTGACTTTCAGGTGGGCTTTTGATGTGTCACCATGCTCCGTTTCACACCTCTGAAGGGTTTCCCTTAAGCATCCCAAAAGCTACAGCATGAGAGAGCCAAGGAGCTTGCCTGACTGACATGAGAGACGTGATCTGGGAAATTTCCTCTTCACTGCGTTGCAAGAAATGCCTGAATGGAGAAATCATTATTTTCTGTAGGTGGACAGGTCTGTTTGGTGTCCAGCTGCAGGTACAGGTTGTTAGTAAATAGCTAATAACCACCATCCTCCTTCCAACTTGATAAGAGTAAAATTAAAGCTATTGTCACCCCTGCTTGGCACCGTTGCCTCCCTCCTTCTCTCCCAAGGAATGACTGAAGTCCCACTGATACTCCTGAACCCACAGGGACACCCACTGGGCTGGGAGCCTTTGGCTGACCGGGCTGTTTGGAGACACACCGGCAGGTAAAATGTTTCCATTTTTGATTACTATATATAGTTGGCAAAACTGTCCAAAAATGTCAGATGCCAGCATGTGCCCATGCCTCCTGATACAGCCACATACATAAGGTAGAGAAAAAGTCCTTTAGCGAAAATGTCAGGAAGTTTTATGTGGAGGAACAGGAAAGACATTTTTATTTTTTTCTTTCAGTAAAGGCAGAAAAAAGACCTTGGGGAAAGTGGAAATTAGTGGTGTGGGATAATATCAGTGAGAAAACATATTTTAAAAGCATCTATAAAATGTTTAAGTCGTTGGGAAATGAGGTCTGATTTGGACTTAAAAAAATACATTAAAAAATTAAAACTCGAGAGTCCTTTATTTTTCAGAAAGCAGTCCCTCTGCTTTGCAACAGCTAAATAATCTATGACACGTCTTCAGACAACGGGATGTCCTGACGTACCCCTTGAGAATTACATGGCAAACAAAATGTCAGTAGGTCACAGCATTTCAAAGGAGGTAATGAACTTATTAACACAGATAAAAGCAGAAGGGAGTCTCACATTCAGAAACAAGACTGATAACTAAAAAGCATGGGAACCTCACTTTACAGATGGGAACTATTCAAAGCTCTTTGTCAAGAATATGGAGTGGGGTAAGTAATGGCCATTGAGTCAGATGACCCCAGCATTAAAAAAAAAAAAAAAATCCATTCTTTTTCTTGGTAAGTATGAGATACGTGAGCAGGAAGGCAGAGCAAGGACTGTTAAGGTGATTGCCCTTCAGCCGCCCTGGTGCCACATCCCTGAAGCTACAAGAGAGTCCTGAGCCTTTCTGCTGCTATGGAGGGAGAGACAGCATCTCCCTGACAGTGGGAATAAGGGGGTGATTTGAGGCAGTCCTGAAAATTTCCCCAGAAATCTGACCTTGCTCTCCTGCGGCAGGAATGGATGCCCCCCAAACCTTCCTTATCCCAGACAATGCTCAAGACATCTCCTGTGCAGATCAGCTTGTGGGATGAAGATTTCGTCCTTGGACAGACCTTTCCTTTGTGGAACAGTTCTTCCAGCATTTCTTGGAATAAGAGGGGTTGCACGTAACAGTAAACCCTGCAGAAATTTCTCACCCTCGGACACTGGCGAAAGCAACAATCCAGCTCAATAAACCCCACATCCTTTCCAATTATAGATTGGTCTTAGAAATTGCTGCTCATCTCTAGATGTTCATGTTGCTTTTCCTTATTTAATGGATTATCTGGATTTGTGGTAATAACATATTACAATGTGTTTCTACTATAATTGTTAGTCTTGTCATCAGAATATTTTAAATGAAAGCAATGTTAGTTCTTACAAAGTTCTTATAGTTCTAAAGAGCAACAAAAGAGTTCCTTGCCCTTCTGCACTGCTAAGTCATATTTGCATAAAAAGTTTAGCTAGAAATTAAAGAATGCAAGCGCTTTCTGAGTGAGGTGTTGACTAACAATGCAAGAACCTCAACCTTTCCAGGTCACCAGCATCCTCAGTTTAGGGGAGTGTCACTATAAATTCCATAATTGTGTCAGGTCCATGGAGTTGCTGTATTAGTTCCTTTGGGCAAGGACCTACACTACACCTGCTCTTTGCCTAGATTTGGCAGATTTTAAGTAACTCTGCCAGGCTAGGGAACAAGAAGGCTCTCACTCCCAGCAGAGCATGACTCACAGGAGTCCTGAAAGTCTTTAGGCAGCTCTGAAGTCATCCCAGACTCATCTCAGTTCCTGGTGCCTAAACTGCCTCCCACATGATTTAGAAGTTCCTTGGTGTGAAGATCTATGAGATTTTTCTTCTTCCAAAGCACGAGTGAAAGCCAAAGGCTAGTCAGAGAGATGATTAAGGTCTAATCTAGTAAAAATTATGTAAGCATAGCTAAACTTTACTGATACGTTCATTTAAAAAGTTTACTGGAGCAGGTCCAATACATCTTTTGCCGATATCCAAATGGCTAGAGCACTTCTCTTAGCCCAAAGAGACTCAGTTAGGATTTTCCCTGTTGGAGGGATCTGAATCTGAAGAATGCACACTGACCACAGTCACCTCAAGAAAAGGCACCTTCTGAAATACTCCTTGAAGCTGAGCCCCTGCACAGCTCGTAAAGCAAAAGAAATGAAGTGTGGCTGTATTATTTAGTGGTGAGGTATTCAGCTAAAGTGATGGAGTCCAAAGATCTCTTCCTCTTGGATTTTTCTACATATATATTACACTAGATAGTCACTGGATTAAATGACAGTAGCAGGATACCAAACATTTTACATCATTATCTGAAACCGCTTTTCTGAAATCCCATTGCCTTAATCAATAATTTTCACTTTAAACCATATTAAATAAAATGGCATGCTTTAAGAGGTGTTAATATGTACTTCAGTCACTTTAAATTATTGCTTATCCTCTTCTGCCAGTGTGTTTGAATGTTCATTCTCTGTCCCAGCATCTCAAAGGGAGCCCATAGGGATATGCAGGATGCTTGATAACTCCTGGAGCCTTGGTGGTGACATACAGGAAAGCTTTACAGATTGAGCTGCTCCTGGAGCCTTGCAGTCACAGATGGGTGACAGCCGAACTTTGCAATCCACTGCAAAAGTGAGAGAACCTAATGAATTTTTCACCTACAGCTAAATCTTATGGTACACAATGTGATGGTTAACTCAGAAGAAAGAAACCCTGGGCTTCTGGTTTGGGGGAAAGCAAAATATACGGCCACTTTAATGTTTAGACATCCATTAAAAAAAGGGAAGATTTCAAGCAAATCAAAACAATTGGCTTCTGTGAGATGTACATGCAGACTAAGAATCTTGTCTGGAAGCAGGTGATAAGAATATAACAATATTTCCAGTTCAGGTATAGATATTTATGAACATCTGTCAAGGAGATGAAATCATAAATGATTCAAGTGAAATACCCATCCCGGTTCCCCTCAGTAAATGAAATTCTGAGAAATTAATTCTGCCTATGTAGTTTATTATGAAGACATGACCCCTAATTAAGCAGCTGCAATAACAAGACACACTGAATTATACAAGTGGTCAGATGTGGTCTTTTAACAGACATGCATTCAGGGGCAAAAGACTAAAAAGAAGGTCAGCCATTAGCATCCCAGTCCAATTAGCAGGATGAGGACTGAAATCCTGCAAAATGTAATTAATAATCATGTTGTCAGCTTAGGACCAAACACAAATAATTGAGCAAAGCACACTCACGGTGCTTATCTAGTCTCAGCAGCACACAATCTAAGAAGTGCCAAGAGCTTCTTGGCATTTTGAATTCAAACATCAAGATGACTCAGATGCTAAGTTACCACAAATAAGAATACGGGACCTAATGAAGATCATTAGAGAGCTGGGCCAACGTCCAACGTTAAGAAACGTGACTGTGAAGTGTATCGATGAGACTGGGTAAGGGACGGTGGGGTAACTGCATGTACAATGAGAAAACATCTACAGGAAAAGAAAAAAATAAAGATATAGTGAGATAACTCTAGGGAAAAAGTTGGGAGAAGTCAGAAAAGCTTTTACAAATAATACATGGAGACATTTTAAGAATCATAGAGGCTTACTGGTAAATAAAAAGATAAAACTGATGACAACCTGGATGCTGGCATTTAAAGACAGCAATTTGATCAATTATGAAGTATTAAAGGCTTGGTTAAACCAGATATTGACAAAACAAAGTCTAGATATCATGAGTGGAATAAATATGAGGAGAAAAAATCTGAATGTATAAGTATGATGGAAGCATAAACAACAAACAACATAATCGGATATTGAACAGCTGGTGCCGTAAGACTGTTACAAAATTAGTAAGTTATGCAACCTACTAATAATTAACTAACTAACTTATGTAGGAGATGAAGTAAGTAGATTTTATTACACATTTGATATATCATTCCATGAATACCTGAAAATATATTAAAAACCAATTATATAAAATAATTCTAGATAGTCTGAAAGATGAATAATGCTCTAATAAACAGCAACGGATCTAAGTAGTGGAGGAAGCACATAGAATCATAGAGTAGTTTGGGTTGGAAGGGACCTATAAAGGTCATCAAGTCTAGCTTCCCTTGCAATGAGCAGGGACATCTTCAACTAGTTTGAGTTGCTCAGAGCCCAGTCGAACATGACCCTGAATGTTTCCAGGGATGAAGCATCTACCACCTCTCTGGGCAACCTGTGCCAGTGTTTTACCACCCTTATCATAAAATAGTTCTTCCTTATGTCTAGTCTGAATCTACCCTCTTTTAGATTAAGACCATTACCCCCTGTCCTATTGCAACAGAGCCTTCTAGAACTTTTGTCCCTGCCTTCTTTCTAAGCCCCCTTTAAGTACTGGAAGGCCACAATAAGGTCTCCCTGGAGCCTTTTCTTCTCCAGGCTGAACAACCCCAACTCTCTCCTCACAGGAGAGGTGCTCCAGCCCGCTGATCATTTTTGTGATTCTCTTTTGGTCTTCAGCAGGCTCATGTCTTTCCCGTGCTGAGGCCTCCAGAGCTGGATGCAGTACTCCAGATGGGGTCTCACCAGAGCAGAGTAGAGGGGCTGAATCACCTCCGTCGTCCTGATGGCCATGCTGCTTTTGATGCAGCCTGGGATTCAGTTTGCCTTCTGGTCTGTGAGTGCACAGTGTCGGCCTGTGTCCAGCTTTTCATTGACCAGTACCTCCAAGTCCTTCTCAGCGGGGCTGATCTCAATCCCTTCATCCCCCAGCCTGTATTGATACCACAGGCTGCCCCAACCAAAGTGTAGGACCCTGCACTTGGCCTTGTTGGTTCTCATGAGGTTCACATGGGCCCACTTCTCGAGCTTGTCCAGGTCCCTCTGGATGGCATCCCACCCTCAGGCATGTCAACCGCACCACTCAACTTGGTGTCGTCTGCAAACTTGATGCCACTGTCTATGTCATTGATGACGACATTGAACAGTACTGGTCCCGGTATAGACCCCTGCGGGACACCACTCATCACTGATGTCCATCTGGACATTGAGCCATTGATCACTACCCTCTGGATGTGGCCATCCAGCCAATTCCTCCTTCACCAAACAGTCCACCCATGAAATCCATATCTCTCCAATTTAGAGAGAAGAATGTTGTGGGGAACAGTGTCAAAGGCCTTACAGAAGTCCAGATAGATGACAACCAGGGATCTTCCCTTGTCCGCTGATGTGGTCATTCCATCATAGAAGGACACTAGGCAGTACTTGCCCTTCATGAAGCCATTCTGGCTGTCTCAAATCACCTCCTTGTCCTCCATGTGCATTAGCATAGCTTCTCGGAGGATCTGTTCCATGATCTTTCCAGCCACAGCAGTGAGTCTGACAGGTCGGTAGGTCCCAGGGTCCACCTTTCTGCCCTTTTTAAAGGTGGGTGCAATGTTTCCCTTTTTCCCGTCACCATGGACTTCACCTGACTGCCATGACTTTTCAAATATCATGGATAGTGTCTTGGTACCTAGGTACCTACATCAGCCAGTTCTCTCAGGACTTTGGGATGCATCTTGTCATGTGCCATAGATTTCTGTATGTTCAGGTTCCTCAAGGTGGTCATGAACCTGATCTTCTCTTACATTGAGAGGGACTTTTTTCTCCCAGTCCCTGTCTTGCAGTCCATCTGCTTGAAATGTGTGAGAAGAGAGGTTGCTCTTGAAGACTGAGGCAAAAAGGTTGTTGAGTAGCTCAATCTTCTCCTTGTCCATTGTTACCAGTTTGCCAGTCTTGTTCATTAAAGGCATGCACAAACAGTCTGGAATTAAGTTCTTAGGGGAACATGCCTACAAGCATGTTTAGAAATTTGCTGTCTGTCTGGGGCTCCTTCACTGTGGCTTTAGAGAGAAATATTTCCACAGAGCTCTATGCTTTGGTCTTTCCTCTTTCCCTCTTCGTATGTTTATGATCTTACACAAATTCAGCTGTTCTCTCCATTGACGTATATATCCAGTGTTTTAATGTACACCAATTAAAAACTCCACCTGTGTCTCTGGCATATCCCTCCAGATATCTAGATGTCTTGTCACAGCCAACATAGCTGAGAGAGACCTTTGAATTTCCTTTCCCCGTCTTTTTTATTGTTTTCCTGTGGGATCCCTACAGACACTAATGCTCACCCTACCTATTTCTGGCACCTACCAGTGAGAAGTTGCCTTGGCCCTAACTTAACTCCCCTGATCAGACTGTATCCAAGGTTCTTTCTTTAGAGCTCTCAGTCTTTTTCATGGCTCGCCTGCATGGCTGTAACTCTTCCCCAGCCTTTTGGTGTCTATGACTGATTAATTCAACGTCTCTAGCCACACTGGCAGAGGCAAACCCAGCCTGCTCACACCCACTCCCCGTGGTCACCACCCTAACTTGATGCTTTGATGCTCTTCTGCATCTCCCGTTTCCTGATCACGTCACGCATCAACAGTTGACTTTCAATAATGGCAGGTGTGGTCCTATTAGGTCTCCCTCTCACAGTACCCATAAATACATCAGATCCACTTCATTTTCCGTGTTCAGATCTCCCATTTTAGTTCTCCTTTGAGATGATTATTTCACAGAAAACTAAGCCCTCAACAACAGCAGAGCTTTTTGCCTGTTACTCTGTCAAATACTACCTCGTTATTCCCTGTGTTTCACTGTGTGTACCTGTGCTTTCTCTCGAATTGTGTAATTTTTGAATCGCAGACTCTCTTTGGGGTGTGCGTTTGTGCAGGACTTCACACAAGGAGTCCTCCCCGCTGGCAGTGTTTCCAAATTCCACAGGGAGAAACACCTGAACTGAACCAGAAGGACAGCAGATAGCTGGGCAACTAGAAAAGCACAGCAATTCAGTCTCCGATGGGTCCTGTATTTCTAGAGCAACACACACCCCCCCAGCAATATAAAATAACACCAAACTGTCAATCTAGGGTTTTGTTCTTCCCTCTTCACTGTGGTGTGTAAATGTGCATTTACTTTCATGCTGCCAACAGGCCCTGAAGGTACGTGCTATATAATCAGTGAGACACACAGGACAACAACAGTCCTAAAACATGTTTGTTTTTACTGTATGAGCAATAACTTTGATGGCCATTGTCATAGCTGCGCACACGTTATCAGATTTAAGTTTTTCCTTTCACTAATTGACCACCAGGGTGCTCCCTAATTAAATTTTCTCTCCTATACCTTTATGTTTAAGATACGCACTAGACGTTTTCTCAGGGGTGTCCGCACCACACTAGGTTTGCATTTGTTCTGGGGTTTTGTATGTTTCTGCTCAGCAGGAAACAAATATAAGTGCTTTAAAACCAGACTGGAATTCTTTTTCCTTTGTGTATCTAAAATTCACTCTACGGTTTTGAAAGGCATAATTGCAAATCTAAAGGGGTAATTCTCACTGATGCTACTGAGAATGCTCTTTCCCTAACACATAATTTTAAAAGGCTGCCCTAATGCGTGCATATTTTAAACACAGAGATGCAAATAAATCATCCTTTTTTTTTTTTTCTCTGATACCTGAACAACCAAAGCTGATTTTCTGACATGCAAACCTACAGCAGCTGTCTGATCTTTTAATCTGCTACATATGCTCTGTCTGATGCTCTCCCTGTAGGAGAACACAAAACTGCTCTAGGCATCATTACGCCTCTTGGTCTGCCAATTCTAGACCTGCACCCCCTTGTATTTCCAAAGTGAGAAATACTGTGCATGGGAGATACTATTCAAGGCTTCTTAGTCACTAGGGGGTTTAGAAAATATACTGTGTATGCTCCTCTGGCCTCTGAGCTGTAGGATTTTGGAAGCAGATCGCTCTTTCTCTGCTTATCATTTTAATCAATTAAAAGGGTTGTCCATCCTGTGCTAATCTCCCTTCAAACATTACTAGATCAAAAGTCTCCAGTTGATTATCATTGCAGATTAACAGGGTGTCAGACAAATGTTAATTTCTGTGTTACAAAGTCACTGTCAGCATTCATTGTGCATCTCAAAGGCCCGCAGAGCAGAGATGAATATGATTAAGAAAGGAAAAGGAAGAAAGCTTGAGGTACGGCTATTTTCAGGTTCCCCAAATCATGGAAAGAGATCAAAGACTGTTTTCAAGGCTCTACTCAGGAAACAGAGGTGGGAGGGAAGTGTTTATATTTTACTTGTCCATACCCTGACAGCACACAATGACCCCCAACCTAAAACCTGTTTTCTCCTCTTTCCCTGTCACACACAACATAGGAGTCACCAAACCGCCTCCGAAACTTGGATGGAAAAGGTTAGATCACAGGATAGATTAATAGGAAGCCGAGGGGTATTGTGGAGTACCTCTTAGCCCACTTAGAGCACACTTTATTTGAATACATTGAGGGTCTGTCTTTTAGGAAAAAGCCCCAACATTGTTCCACATGACGTGGGGGTGAAGAGAACAGTCTGTCATGCCAAAGTATGTAGCAGCTTGGTGATGCAGGCGTTCATCTGAGGGGTACACCTGAAAACCTGGGCTCAGAAGGTGTAATCTAAGGTTGGTGATACTTTATGAGCAATAATTTCAACTCCTCATTAGCCCTGTTTCCATCCCTGCCTGTCTGGTTTCCCTTTGCCTGATTATGATGCTGGTGGGCACCCCTTGAACATGAGCTCCCCATGCAAGGCTCTAGCTGAGAAACACTTGACGTTAACAGCAGGACAATCTTTCAGAAGACTATGGGGATGGTTTCACATTTGTGCAATGCCTGTGATAGGACCAATACTGACACAGTGTCCACTTGTGGTGTAGAGACCATGGTGAAAATGGGAAGTGTTTAAAAAATTAGAGTTGCAAAATTATTTCCCATGTGGCACACGTGCCTGAGAGAGAGAGAGACTTACAATGTTTATCCAAGAGAAATTAAGTGACCTGCTTTCCATCTGCAGATATCTATATAGGGAATAGACCCTTGATAGTAAATAGGTCTCCTGTTCAGGAGAGTAAGACACAGTGAGATTAAGTGATCAGCAGTAAAATTTGAAGGAACTAAGTCTAGAAACAAAATCTATGTTGTTTTTATCTATGTTGACAACTAACAGCTGGTGTGTTCTCCATCACTGGAAGGCTTGATTCAGGATTGAATATATTTCTAAAAGTTATGCCGTAGCTCATTCAGAAATGATGGGTTTGATGCTGAAATGAGCGCAGTGTTATGGGATACAGATCTTCAGCTGTATTATGCATAGTATCAGACTAGTTCACTGTAATGATGCATTCTTGTTTTTAAATCTATTTGAATGCAAGACCTACAGGGCACAGATTTGCTCTTCCCGTGGCTGCTAGACACCATCTAAAATAACATACTTGTGCTCTCAGTGGGGATTTCTAGCCCGTGTCCTGTGAACAATATATAAGTACAATACACTTTTGATAACTACATAAAATATTTGGCTCTTTCTCTCTAGGTAAAAGCTGTTACACAGCTCAAAGCAGAACTCTGCTAGGTCAGTGTTTCATTGCTTCCAAAACACTAAAGCGATGTAGGCTGCACAAGTGACCCTTGCTCTGCCTCACTGTTCACAAGATCCATGTCGATACCATGTCAGAAAATAGTTCACAGAACTTTATTATCAGAGATATTCATATATAACTTCTTGAGAATACTTAAAGCATTTCATCCTACACCTATTTCTGCAATGTCCAAGGCATGGCATTTCACGTTTTGTGCAGTACTTTTGCACATCAGCAGAATGTGCAAGGCAGAGTAATCCTGAGCTAGGCACAAGATCCAAACAAACTAGCCTCCTGCATCCAACAGCAGCCACACTGTGAACTTCACTAAGAAGTGTCCTAAACGTCAAAGTAGGTATGTATAAGAAAATCATTAGGTCACATCTTGCCTAACTCGTGGCAGGCTTCGTTTTAATTTATAGAGAAGTACATGTACATACGTGCTGTGTAGTATATGTTATATATATTCTATGACATGTAATACACAATTCTATAAAGTTTATAAATAATATCATACTCTCTGATAAATTTTTATGCATACATACATAAATATCTACATATATCTTTTAGATAAATATCTCAAGACATTTTCAATGCATTTTAAGAGTACCATTCCTACAATTTAACGAGTGTCTTCTAGATCTTGAATGTTATAAGACAGGAATGAAAGAATTTTCTGCTCTCCTTTGTAAACTATTCATTATGTACATGGTATTGTAAGATTAGAGTGCAAGGTTTGAAATAGGCAAAATCCCTGTGCAATCCAACTGTGATCAAATTCATTCAATGAATGCCACATCACAGCAAAAAGTGAAAATGAATGCAAATATTAGCTGGCATGTCTGTATCTTTATTTATTGAAGGAGCTCTGGAAATTCTTTAATTCTGGACTATGTTTCAGTGGAGACACTCCCAGCGAGTATACAGTCCTGCAGCTGACTATCAAGAGGTAACGGTCATGGTACCATCCTACTGTTTGGCGGATTTTTCCAGTTGCTTTAATGATGGACTTAAGAAGACAGGGTTCTCTGTCTTTCTTGAAACAAATTCAAGTTTTCCCATGTAGTGACAGGACTTTCTTTTATACAGAAGCAGGGCACGTGTATTTGTGCAATTCCCAAGCATGTCTTTGCAACATAATGAGTGTTTCTGCCAGAGGCGTGCACACATCCCGTGTGCAGGCGGCTCAGTGAAATGCCTGACAGAGATACCCAGGTGAGCCTGGGAACAGGGACTGCAGCAGGAGCCATGGCCAGGGACACCTCCCACCAGACCAGGTTGCTCAAAGCCCCATCCAGCCTGGCCTTGAACCCCTCCAGGGATGGG
>JAOXJK010000012.1:134024255-134047484 GCA_025774025.1 Xenus cinereus | reverse complement strand
AGGAGGGGAGAGGGCAGGTGGGAAGTGAGCAACGTGTGGTCCCAGTTGCTGGCTGGGGCTAAACCAATGACATAATCCCAGTACAGTACTATAGAGATTTTTTATAGAATTTTCATGGAGGTGTTGTCACAGACACGAGACTGTTAAGGATATAAGTGATATTTTGCATCTTTTTAGGCCATCTGGAATACCGTATCAGCCTTAGGGGATACAAAACCTGATATATTTTATCCTATAGCGACTATAGGTCTGGTCTCTTTAGCCTGGGCAATGCAGAAGACACTGTCCTGATGGTTTACCCCTAGATGGCACTGCCTGGCAGCCTGGTTTCAGCCATCCTTTACCTTGGTTTTATAGCCAGGGTTTCTACTTCACTTAAGACTGGGTGGAGAATAGGACAACGAGACAAGGGAATCGTGTTTGAAGTGGCAAATAGTCCCTTGTCTGATACTTGCAAGTCAAAGAACAAATTAGTCCTCAACCAAAGTGTTACGAAGCAAGAATTCCTGCCATATGTGTGTTTAGGTAGTGTCTATTATTTTGTGCATGCAGCCGATATTTATTCTGACAGGGCTCCCTGCTGTTATAACCAGTGTTCCAGAGGCATCAAGATGGGAAGATGCATTGTTATGAACTTTTGATCTAACTGATTCTCCTGCAATCTTAGGGAGCAATGGTTGATGCGACACATTTTTCCAAAATTAACTACTGTTCTCTTTAAAACTCATCATGGTACAGCTTGCAGTTTGTGCTTTAAATTAGTTATCGGTATTTTAGAGCATTTGATGCTTCAGATCAGAAACTCCTTGTGAAACTCCTGACAGCAAAGTGATATCAGAATATTTAAACTGTTTGGATTAGTTTTACTTGGATGCATTCCTCAAGATGACCGTTGTTCATCAAACCCATGTGAGTAGTTGGCTCAAGTTTTGCAGTTTAACAATAATCCTAAGTAGTTTTCCATTTCTTAATTTCTGTAATTATTTCAGTTATACTTTGTTTAGTTGTGCATTTACAGAGAAAATATGAGCAGGAGAGGAAAATATCAGTTTTTAAGGGCTAACACCCGATATTGCCCAACTACCCGTAAAATTAGCTATGATCCTCACCTAATCTATCCCTAGGTTTCCTTTCTAGCCCACTGAACACACTATATGGGCATAGATTCTGTAAGGAAACATCTTTTGCATCTTGTAGAAGATGGTCAGTCATTCTTCCTCGTGGTTAGAAATAGTAGCAGAAGGCCCTCCGTGCTCATGCTTTTAAAAATAATAATAATCATCATCATTTTTAAAAGCTGTGATTTTTCTCCACAAATGTGTCAGCCCGTGACTGGGCCGTTGTGCAGGTAATGCTGACTCAGCTCTCTCTGCTGGTGATTTACCTTTCTCTATACCTTAAGCTGTCACAGCCCACTCCAAAATACTGAGCCCACCCCAGTAATTTAGTTACAGGAATGAGGTTTCGGGGGTTTTAAAGGACTTCTACTGTCATTTAGCTATTATCAAACGTGAAATAGATTGCACGCAAATTGTGGGCTAGAATTCTAGCCTTTTTCAGCTCTTCTCCCACAAGCATACTTTGATCACTTTGGTGTGCACGGAGGCAACAGGGCACCCAGGCAGCCTCATGAGGACAGTCAATAAGCTACCAAAGTAGCCCATGGAGACCCCACATGCACATACCAAACAAGTTAATTATTAATGAATAAATTAAAATGGATTGCCAGAAGTGTCCTGTTATCAAATTTTGAATATCCGAATCTGCATTTAAATCCTTTGCGTAGCACCCTCTGATTTTAATTCGATTCAGACAGCTCATGCAGAGCACTGAGCATTGAACCGTGATGGGAAAGAGCTAGGAAAGGGTCCGTGTTTATACTGATAAATGCACAACTTGTTTTTTCACATGTTCCAAAATACAGCTCTCGTCCTTGTCTATCAACCTACTTGTTAATCTTTCATACTTGGCAATCTTTTTCAACCTTTATTATAGGTGTTCAATGTGATACCAAATATAGACTTGCAACATTTGGATATGGGCTGTAGTTCTTCCATAATCTTCTTCTGCAGTAAACTGCAAGTCAAAAGATTATAAGGCTTAGTAAGTAAAGCAGCAGCCTTTCACCTGCCAGACAGATTGCTGCCTTAGTTTAACCTGGTTTTACGTGATGACTTTGATTTTAGTATGTTCCTGAGCAGATAGGAACTTGTGCAACCAGAAGCTGTAGTACTATGTCTTGGACAAAAGGAGAAGCTTGGAGCTGGAGCCTGAAACAAAATTTTTTTAAAACAAAACACGTTTTTAAAGAGTAGATTTATATACGTAGGACAGGATTCACACAGGCACTTAGACACACTTCAGATACCCCCTCAAAGGAAACTGTGTTATTTGTGTATATGGAAGATGAATTTTCAGTATTAAGTCCAGAAAATGTTTTCAAGCTCTGAATACCACTTTCTCAGAAAGTCCTTGCCCAATGCTGTGCGAAGATACTCGTGTGCCTCCCTGTCATACCCCAGGGATGGCATCCACCACCCCTCAGGTGCTGCCATCCCAGTCTTAGGATCGTATATCCTCTCAGTTACGGGGACACAAGCAGCTATGAGTCGCTTTGTGAATCCTAATCTCAGTGTTTTAAACTGCACCGGGATTGAACGATATGTCTTTGGGATCGTGATGTTTGCCCACAGGACCGAATGCTGAATTCCTCTTTGATTCTGTGCCCTGGAAGGGAGGAGATTGATGACTGCTGCCACCTGGGTTTCTAGCCTAAGGAACAACCCTCGCACAACCAGCACTGTACCAGAGTGTATTCACCTTTTTTTGTTCAGTATTCACTGACGTGTGTTAAAAAGAGTGGATTAATTATGACATTTCCAACTAAAAGCATTAAAAAGGTGCTAGTGATTGAAATTCTGGAGTGAGTGATGAGTGTAGCACATTACCATAACACTTCAGATGCTATCTTACTGCTTGGCGTGGTTGACAAACACGTCCACAGCAATACTGCTGTGGGAAGAGTGGCAGTATCAGGGTCTGTAGGACAAGGAGCTGCCTTTCTGTGGTGTGGACAGAGCTGAGGTTCTCATGGTAAACAGCTACGGACAAACCTGCTCCTGGAAGTAGCCAGCGTCAGGCGGTATCGGTGAGGGAAGACAGTGAAGCCTCGGAGCTACGGCAGTGGTACCCATCCTGCCTGGTGTTACCAGAGATAGCCTTTACACACAGAAATAACTGGCACACTTGGTCTTCAGCTCACCAATTTCACCGGTGCCATAGCACTCCTGAAGGAGAATTAACCTGAACATGATTTTGGTTGGCCTCTCCTATTTTACTTTCAAGATTGAATTTACTTGCTGAATAAGACAGAATGTAAAATCGTTTAGTCCTCTTTGAAGACAAAGAGGTTTTGTTTATGTGAATTCGGTGAGGCTCTGACAACATAATTTTGGAAGTTATTTGCTTAATCTTTTATATATAAATTCCTGGAAGGCTATATTTCCCTAATCTGACTGTTAGTAGAGCATGTGTTTAATAACGCCTTGTTAGGCCCAGACATACTGGTTGGGGGCGAAAAACCTATAAAGTATTTTTTTAAGTCCTCTCCCTGTTCCGCAAGCATCCCCAGAGGTCAAACGCAATTTGTATGAGTGCTCAGATGTAGTTCAGCTTACTGAGATGGGGCATTTCTGCTCCCACCAGCTGCTCAGTGCTCAGTTCCTCCTGCCGAGAGCCCACCTGCAGAGCCTACCACCACCTGCTGCACTTTCTCCCCCACAGGTGCTTGCAAAGAGTCTAATCCAAGTGTGTCTGAGGTCTCCGCAAGCAGCTTGACCTCTGGTGAAGAGCTTTAAATAAAGCTGGAATGCTTCCCTTTAAGAGGAGGAATGAAATAGAGAAGAAAATATAATTTAATGGAGTTTTTAAGAAATAACGATGCAGTAAAAAGCAACTTCCCGAGAAAGACGCTGTTGAGAGGCACTGATAAGATGGGACTTAGGGGTAACTTCGTGGACAGTTATCCGTCAGACTTGCAACAAATCCAGAATAAAGCATCTGACAGAATTATACCCTAATGGCTGGTATTTAATAGCTCATTTCTTTCTGGCATCTGCAGAATGCTTATGGGGATATTAGCTATTTAATAGAATTGCTGACAGTGACCAAAAATAAAAAAAAGCCAGGCAGAGAAAAAATTTCCATAGTTTTGGGTCATGCTTTGGAGAACACAAAAGTGCAGGAACAACTTCACGTTTCCTCTGAGGACTGGTCCTGTGCTACCACCAAAGCCAGGCTCAGGAGGTGTTTCAGAAAGTCACGCTGAGGACCAGGGCAGGCATCAGTGGCCTCAGAGCATTCCAATTTCTGGTTAATTCACTAATATAGATACAGCCTTTGTGCTAGTTCCCTTCTCTTGTCAAAATAACATAAGGGAAAGACCTGATGCTGGATTTACCATAATATGATCACAGGAAGCTCGTTTCAGAGACAGTGGAATAGAAAAACCTTCTGTATGAGCTTCCATTTGCCTGGTGCTACACTGCCTTCGTTTCCAGCCCTCTTCTAATACTAGGAAATTTGTAGGCTATGTGAGGCAGAAAGTTCTACCAGGAAAATAATCACAGAGGCAGCTCCACTCCAGTTTCTCTTACTGTTTCATTTTGCTCATCTATGAGAAGTATTGATTTTCTTAAACTTTCCATGGGACCCATGATGGGGAAAATGGCTTTATACCCTCTATAGCTGTCGTAGTCTTTAAAGATCCCTTCCAAACCTCCTCTACATTCTCCTTCACACATTCATGTCCCTACCACAGAAAGAGGCTGCTAATTTACTTACAGATACAGAGGCTGCACAGAAAACACCAGTGCAAGGTATGTCATTGATAAGTGTTTTCCTCCATCACAGAAATTCTCTGGACCAGCGTCACCCTGGGGCACTCAGGAAATAGTCACTAATAATGACAATGATTCTTTTCTTTTACAAACTGCTCAATGAATTCACCCAGAATCTAGGTCTTCAAATTCAAAAGTTTTTGTCCTCGATCACAGAAATTAGGGTTGTAACAAAAATGCTGTTCCTATTTTTAACACTAACACCTTTCAAGATATCACCAACACTAAACCAATTTGTTAATATTCTGTCATAAATTGTTTGAACCTTACCCGTTTATCTTTAAAATCCTGAAAATTCTTAGATGAGACATGTAAGGCAAATCAACTTCTATCAAACAATCAAAATTACAGCAAGTTTATCAGTAGCTCTCTGAAAAGATTTGCAGCAAATCTTTGTTGTTTATAATTCACAGTTAAGGCTCTCTGTGTGTGTGTGTCGGGGACTGGCTGCTCCATGTCTTTTTGGAGTGATCAGGAAAACACTTGGGGCTTGGGGGGCGTGTGGGAGCCCCACGGTTCAAAGCTTTTACCCCCCCCAGAAACTGCCACGTGGCTGCCAAACCCACCACTGGGTCTTTGGGTCCATCAGATGCTGGGTAAAGCCAATGCAGTGGCAAACCCCAGCCTTCAACGTGCTTGTCAGTGGGTTTTTTGGGGGTATTAATTTTTAAGACCTCTGGGATTAGGAGGGTAGTTTTCACATTTTCTCTAAGGATTAGTGAGCAGCCTTCAGGGTCTCACTTGAAACTATTTACCTTGTGAAGAGGCGTTACCCTGTTGAGAGAGGAACAGATCAATGCAGAATTTTATGTCTCCATTAAAAAATTATTTCCCTCTGGGCTCAATGTAATGTTATATGTATTATAAACTTTTTACATTTGAAATATCTTTTGTACAACATCTTTATAGGCATGTATGGAATGTCTATAAATACTCACACAGCAAATAGAGTCAATAAACATGTAAGAGTGGAGATCAACACTTGAGAAAATTCTATTCATCTCTCATGAAAGAGGGATTTATTTTTTTGATAAATATCTAAAACACTTTTTAATGCTCTCATGGCAAGAGGCAGAGAGTTGGTGGTGACGGTTTTGAATGGCTCTTTGTTCACAGCTATTTATACGCTTTTGCTAAACGGAGCTATATGGAGCTAAGCAACCCAAAGCCACGCCACCGTCTTACACCGCCGTCCTTCACATGGCAAGCGTTGAATTTAAGTTTACATCATAAAATGGTCGCCAGCCAGGCTCGCTCCCCTGGTTGCATAACCCTGTAATCTACAGCCAAGGTATCAACCGTGCTGGCTCCCGGACAGTGGAGCTTTGCCTGCTTCAGACCTAATCCGGAAACACGCTGCGGAGGGAGGATTTGCGGTGCCAGGTCACCGGGGGATCTCTTGCTTTGCCCTACCTTGGAACGTCGTCAAGCCTAACGAGCAGCAACCCCCTGCTCTTCGCCCTCCCCTCGGGAAGATGCGCAGCAGGGGCTGCAGCAATGGTAGCGAGGTGCTAGCCACCAAAGCCCGGCTCCAGAAAACAGCAACCCCCACACCTTCCTTTTAAACTGATTTGTCTGCCCCAAATAGCTATAGGTGAGCGCAAATACAGCTGAAACCTCCTGCTAACTAAAGTTTGTGAGGCAAGGGGGAGAGCACTCTGTTCTCCAAAGATCTGCTGAAGAACGCCACCCTCACCCCACCTGCCGGGGTCTCAGATGTGCCAGCGCCACCCAGGGCACAGCAGAAGGGTGAATGAAAGGTTTGATTACCCTCCCGTCGTTTGTCACCTTGTAGTAGGCATTGTTTAAAACCGGAGGGAAGGATGGACACTGGGCAGTCACTGAAACCCAGCCTACAGCACCTTCTGTTTTCATTATTAAACGTTTCTGAAAGACCAGGTCTATCTACATGCGAAGGTGTCCCATTGTCGTTATGTTAAAAATAAATATGTTACTCCACAAAAAGAGAACAAAAGAAAATAAATTTTCATAGTTGAAAAAGAGTGGGAGGCGATATTGCTCTTTGTGAAAGGATTTGGCGTGACTGCGGTGCTTGCATTTGCAAAGCCCGTGTATTTATAGAAGCCTAATACGAAACAGAAAGTTAAGCCTGGGCTTGATTCCTCGGTCTGAACTTTGAAAGCGAGGTCAGAAAATTGCAGTGTCAGTCACGGGGGACGTCTGAGAGGGCGAACCGACAACGGCTCTCACGTGGCTCCCGACTTCTAGGGTGAGTTGCCCTCAGCCCTCGAGATGTGTGGCAGGCTGCTGGGCTCTCTCTCATTGCCAAACCTTTAACTGAAAATGTGACAAGCTACCCCCCGGCTCTGTGGGACAACCGTGTGAGCATGTATGAGGTCGCCCGGGAACAGTACCCGTCTGTGCACCAGTCTGTGGGAACCACGTGCGCTGCAGGAGGCTTTCCTTGAGCAAGGGATGTGACCCGCTGCCGGCAAAAAGCAAACGCCTGCAAGAGAAACTGGGTGAATGAGGATAAAAGAGCCAAGGGAAAGGGAAAAAACCCAAAAACCTGTGGTCTGGGTGAAGCTGGCTGCTCAGCCGCAGGATGAAAACTGAAGCCAGTGCGGCAAGGAGAATAAAAATAAATCATTGCAATAGCTTCCATGTTGCAGTGTGTGGCTGAGACTTTCAGATCCATCAAGAGTTTTAATCATCATACAGAATGCTGACATTTATAGAGTTGAAATAATTATCCATGGCTGAGTAAAGAAGTAAACTGATTATGATCCAGATTGATTTTGGGCTGGGAATGTTTATGAATATATAAAGTGGGTATTCAGAAGGCCTGACATAATTCTTTTTCCTTTAACATATCACTGATCTTCAGCAGAAGGAGCTTTAGAAAGCCAACAGAAGTAAGTCTTGATAAGTCTTCTACTGGATCATTTTTAAAAAAAAGAAAAAGGTTTTGTGGCAGATGTTCCTCAATCTTGGTATTTAATGTGAAGCAGGAGTGCCAAGCAGCAAATATTTGCATGAAGGGATTGCGGCAGCAGCTGTTTAAATACAACGGACTGGATAGAGTCAAAATAGTGATGCGCTATTAGCCAAATACTGCTATGTTTCTAGAAGAAATAGTCTGCACAAGTCTGCGTTGCTACTTGTGTGTAAAAACATCCCCAAATAACTTTTCACCGGGCACCTGGAACAACAGCACGTGAAGTCACTTGACAGGCAGGTAGTGTCAGACCTACCGAGTAGCTCCTGCTCCCAGAAAAGTTGCACGGATTTCAGTGGGAGCAGGAGTTACCATTTTTCATTGCAGAAAACCTTGTCACGACCTTTTCTGGGATGCGTCCTCTACAGTTTGATTCTCAGCACATCTTAAAACACAAGGACATCTGAACTGGGTTCAGCAAGGAGTGTTTATATTGGTCCTAAGTACTGGTTATTTACTGAGTAGAAGACAAGCGATATTTCTTTAGTTCCTTCTCTGCTGACAGAAAGCTGCAGAGTACAGCTTTCCCGAGCAAGCCCCAGTTCCCAAGCAAGACATGGCACCTGCATCTTTATACTGTGATGCTCTAATGGACATTATTTTCTATTTTCATCTAATCTGCTTTCAAACTTATTTATACTTTGGTATTTAAAATGGGGTTTTTTTGGCAATGAGTTTATTTGATGTGCAGTTTGACAAAACCTGACTTGCTTTGTTTTGAATTTGTTGCAAAATAATAATATTTGTTGTGTTTAACTTCATCTTGCTTGAAAGCCGTGCCATACCTCTGATCATTCTCCTTGCTCTTGTTTGTGACTTTTCTGTATCATAGAGGTGAAGCAACCAAAACCCACAATGCCGGAATGTAATTGGGTTTATGTGTTATTATAATGACATTTGAAGGCTTGCTCTCTATTCCTTGCCTCACGGTACTTAATATTGTGCTTTCATTTTGAATCATAGTGAGCATTGAGATGACATTTTCATAAAACAACCCACAATAAATCTAAGACCCAACTTTTAACTAAGTAATAGATAATGTTTTTCAGTGCCTTTCTTTGCAGCTGTCAGCAATTGTCCAATACCGCAATACAATTCTGCAGCTCTTTGTGATCACTTTTATTTCTAACTACCCTAAATAATTATGTAAAGCCAGAAAACTTATATATACTTATGTTTCACAATCACCTTATGTAACTCCTTTCCTGGCTCGTATATGGGTATACCCAGTAGTCCAGACCCCACCACAGCCCTTCCCAGACTGATCACTTTTTTTCTGTCCTCTTTCCCATCTTTTAGCTAGCAGAGAGCTTTCCCTCTTCCCACATAGCAACCTACTTTCTCCAAGAGCTTTTGGAAAGGTATGTTATCAACAGCTTGCCTGAAATCCAAGTCCAGTAAATAAACTAGCTTAGTGATAAGCTGATGTTTAATGAATCTGCCATGTGCTGGAACAGGTTTGAGACCCATTACTTCTTCCTGCGAAACCTGTGTTAACTCTCCCCTATTAAATCATATTGATTCATGTATACTGCTACTTATGGTATTTATTATGGTTTCTACTAATCTTCCCAGGGCTAAAGCAGAACTTCCTAGTCTGTAGTTTCTCACGTTCCTCAGGAGTCCTTATTAAAAAATAGCATTGTATTTGCTGTCTTTCTTGCCTTTTGTACTGAGGCCAATTTAAGTGATAGGTTATACCCACAGCCGAGAGCACGACCGTTTCAAATCTGTATTATCTGAGACCCACTGGGCAAGTGCTATCAGCACTGACAATGTTCTATTGATTTCTTTTTTTTAAATTGTCCTAAAATGTCTTTAGCTGACTGTTTTGACTGAGACAGTTCCCCTGCCCTGTCTCCTGTGACGAAAGGCTGAGAGGTAAAACCATACCCAGGCTTTGCCCTACTGACTGCTCACGCAAATATTGCATGTAGCTTTTCTGCTACTTCTTTATCTTCCTTGAGATCCCTGCAATTTCTGTTATGCCTGGAAAAGGTTTGTTACTAACATTCGTGTCTTAAACTAGCTGTTTCTCAAACTCGTTCTGGCCTGTCTTGCAATAGTTTTACATTCAGCATGCCAGAGTGTATGGTTTTTCCAGTTTTCGAGTTTGGAGATTGCTTCCACATTTTACGGGATAGTCCTTACTCCCAGAAATGTCTTTGCTCTGCTGCGTGTCCACACAGTCTTTCTTGACCTTTTGAACTTTTGGATGGGAATATATTTACTGTGAGCTTCTAATCTAATGCTTTTATGCAACCTCCCTGCCACCTGCAATTATTTTATTCTCTTACCAGGACTTGTTCATTTCCTTTGAAGGAATTAGATAATTTTTATGCTATTCCTGGCTTTGAAGGAAAGAGATGCTGGAGTGTGGGGCTAGGAGTTTTTCTCCTGTCTTTTGGGGAGCTTTTCTCAGTTCTACATGGCTGATGAATATGAGTATATTGAAGTCAGCATTACAAAATAGTTGTTTCGTAACGCTTCAGACTAGGACCTGTGAGCTGATGCCGTGACGACTACATCAAATCATGCTTCTCTGCTTGTGGGTTTTCTGTGCAGCTGCTCCAAGAGATAGTAGCTTTAAAACACCTATGATGTCCAAAAAATGTAGCCTCAGCGTTGACAGCCCATAGGAGGGGAAGTTCTTCTCCTGGCCACCAGCCTACACAGCAAAGCTTGCCTGGGATGGAGGCTTTCACTGTATCTCTTTCCCTGTCTCAGTTTTCCAGAGATCTCCTGCTCAGTTATTAGCCTCGTGATAAGCCAGGGGAAATAGAAAATTAATGGACTAGTTCGTCCTGGGGAGGGGTGAGGTTCAAAAAAAAAGAAAATAATCCAAAACTTCATCCTGCAGTGGATACCACCTTTTATTTAAGAGCATGTAAAGCTCTCTCATGTAGCTCACAAATTAAGACAAAGCAGTTATTTTCTCAATGATGATTATATTCCAGCCTGTTAAATCTGTTTATGACTAGATCTGGAAACATTATATCTGTAGCAAAAACCTAAAGATATGCCAGTATCTTTTTGCTGACACAGTACTTTTTAGTGGATAAATCAAAGTTAGTGCTGAAAAATGTCTAAAGTAATGCATGTTTATTTTTAGGTATATGTTTATGTAAAGAAAAATTAGTTTTCAAGGCAGAAAATACTTGTTTTACAAACATCTACTGAAGAAAGTTGGCGGGTTGTTTCTAAAGGCTTAAGAGTGATGCAACCAATAGATCTAACTCAGACACCCTTTCTAATGTGCCAAAACTGTTGATTTTATGCCTGACCTTGAGAATTTTTTAATATCACAACTTCCCTGAAGCCCCAGGGCAGTGGTAACCCCAGAATCCCACCAGGAATGTATCTATCAGAAGAACCTGGGTGCTAACACGCAAAAGGAAGACTTACCATGACAGAAAGAGATTCTTTTCCGGGAGGACAACTGGGATCTAAACAAATCTAGACTGATAAAAACAACAACAAAAAATCTTCCAAAAAATCATTGGGTAGTTGCTGGGCTATGAAAGCTGAAGTCAGAGAAACAGTTGACTTGACTCATATTCTCAGCAAAAAGATTAGCTGGCCTGTGAGCACTGAGGGAAAAAAAAAAGAAAACAAACCCCCAAAACCCTCTTATCTTACTCATTTCCACTGAGAGCTGTCTGGTTAAGGGTGACAACTAGGCAGTAGAGTTTGGCTAACGTTATTACTAGGACTTACAAGAGGAAGAGGACTGCTAATGCCACCATTTTCTCTTATAATGTAGAGATGGAGGCTGGTAGGAAGAAGCTGGTAGGAAGAATGTTCTTGTTAAAAAAGGTAATTCATACAAGGCCTGATATGTTTATAGTCTGTTGCCTGATCTTAAGTCAGAGGGAGCCTGTTGCATCCCTTTACACAATTTCTGCTACCATGCAGACGTTTTCAGGAGAAAAGCTGATATTCTAAGATTTTAGTTAGTAAAGGCAATGGAAGTTTGACATCATAAAAGTATAGTTGTAATTTTCCACTGTACCCATAGCTAGTACTCATTGGATTTGAATGTGCTGGTTCTCATTATCTGAGAACAGTACAGATTATTTCATTTCAGTTTCTACAGCCTGAAATCTATCTGATGGGCAGGATTTATTTCTGGATCAGTATTTTGTTTAGTCTTTTTATGCAACCATAAAATGCATGCAAATAAGAAGAGAAAAACTTTAAACCTTGGATCAAATACTCAGGATATAAAAAGTAAATATCACCAACATTTTGTTTTCAATTTAGAATTCAGAATGAAATGTTCTACTGTTAAAATAAGTACTTCTGTCTGTGAACCAGGCTCATCTGAGGTACGTCCTCAGTGAACTATGGTGACATACATCATCAATGACAGCAGATGAGATATGTCAGGGAATGTTTTTGTCCAGCCACCACTATATAAAGTATTTTTTTGGTGAAGAACATCATCCCTGTTGGGTGAGGAGAAGAGACATACCCCCCCTGTGAGCAAGGACTGCAGGGAAGTCTCTGGTAAGCAGGATCAGTGCCTTCCTCTACGCATATGGGTACCCCTTAGCAAACTACTTACCTTCTCTTGTCTCTGGGTTTCTCAGCTACAAAATAAAAAAAACAACCTTTCCATATTTCCCAGAAGTGTTTTGAAGTTTAGAATAGGAAAAAGTTGAGGTATCCTGATACCTTCACAACAGGCTACGCGAGTGGATAAGATATATGTTACAGCAACAGAACCTTTTCAGCCCTGAGAGTTACCATCATTGTGCTAACAATAAAACAGCCGACCTCCTCCTCAGCAGGAGAGACAGCGCTATTGAGAAATCCATCTTTTCCCTGCTGTAACAAGAATATAAAGCTGTCAAATCAGAGTATGCTCAGGTTGGGTTTGAAACTGAAACACCGGCTAACAGCGTCTAAGCTGAAACACAGGAGGTTCCCTCTTGAGCATCAGGAAACACTTTTTCACTGTGAGAGTGACCGAGCACTGGCACGGGTTTCCCAGAGAGACTGTGGAGTCTCCATCCTTGGAGATATTCAGAAGCCATCTGGACACAGCCCTGTGCAATCATCTCTAGGTGACCCTGCTTGAGCCAGGGGAGGATGGACCAGATGACCACCAGAGATCCCTGCCAATTTCAAACATTGTGTGATTCTGTGAGATTTCTGAAACAGATGTCAGATCCAGAAAAGGTAGCCTCAGACTTCCGGTGGCCTTCAGTTAATACACTTAACTGATGGAAAAGGCTGTTTATAGTTTTCCTTCAGGCAAAAATCATTTGGAGAGATGTGGTGTGGTATTGACTGGAGAATCCTAGGAGTTCAGATATCAGAAGTGGGATTTTAAAAGGTTGTTCTATATTTACCAGGAAACAGAGATGTGCAGTCTTAACTGGGATATACAGATTTAGGAGATTTTATGACTCTTCTGCAATCACTGTACTCTAAAAGCAGATGAACACTTCATACCCTTAGGAACTGAACTACTGGTCTCATTATCATTGCAAAGCTAATCACCATTCCCCTCTATCTGTAACTGAAATCTTTTCTAGGAAAAAAAATATAATATTTTCTGTAATATAAATGATTTAGAATACTGAGAAAAAGGTCTGCTCAGATTTCATTTTGTCTGAAAATTTTCTGTTATCATTGCAAGTCCCGTAATGCAATGTTTTGTAGCTGTAAATAATTTAAGAGTTATATGTCCACATGAAAAGAAAGAAGGAGTGAGCTCTTCCTGCTACTGGGTGTCGCACTTCGTACACATGCAGTAGGAATGCTGTCTCTTTGACAGCAAAGAGTAAAATTATGCAAAGGCTAAATTTAACCTTGGCTTTATGATTGCCAATAATGTGATACAGACACTTAACAATAAGCTAAGTATCATAAGTATTGATATTTGACAATTGCAAATGTTGGTAATCTTCAGCACATCCCACCGAATAATAATTTAAAACAGGCAGACAAGAAAACTTCCACCTGACTGATAATTCTAGGAATAACATCGTAAAAAAATACAAAGAACCAAAAGAAGCCCATGGTTTACCAGCAGAAAGGCCATGCCCTTATTGTATGGCAAGTTGGTAAGGATGCGGTCCTTTCTGTGAAGGCACTACTCAGCTTGTCCTAGGTGCGGGGTACGTTGGATGTTGCGAACAATTTAGGTTGAGGCAATAAGAGTAAGAAAGGACAATGTTCGTGTGGAAGGAGGGGAAATTTTTTCTTGTTTTAGTACTTTCCCATTGTTTGGTCTGTTCATGAGGACACGTAATATTTTGTTGCAAAGAAACTATTTGGTGATAGGGCATGTACATTACACTACTGCAATGTGGCAGGACACAGCTGAGGCTGCCACAGTCCCTGACTGTTCACACTCAATGTACATGAATTCCCTCCCCTGGCTCTCTTTCAGCCTGAGCTGAGTATGGAGGCAGCTCAGGCATCAGTGCTCTCCGGGGGCTGCTCCCTGCAGCTCCATGGTGCGTGTCCACATGCCCTCGCATCTCACCCCAGGGCGCACAAGACATCTAGCAGCTACCATAGCGCGGTGCAGATCCCAGCTGCTTGTTTTAAAGACTTATGAAATATCTGCATTTCGTGGGTTGCTTGGAACCCTCGATGTCATTCAGAACAGACAGCTGACCCTAGGCAGTTTGGGAGGCCACGGCAGGACACGCAGCACACCATGACTCTGGCTCAGCTGCTGTTAGATGATGAGCAAACATGTCCTGTGTACTACACCCCAGAGAAGAAGCAGCCCACATGCGGGTAACAATTCCAAACATCCCTCACTAATGTGTGCTAAGCAGCTTAAGACAGAAGGAGGGAATTTATTACTTTCAGGTGTGTAGGCAGGGATTTTTCCAGGTCGTGGTGAGGGTGCTTAATGTCTTGCAGCGTAAGAGAGGCTGTGGTGCTCTGTCCCAGCATGGACAGCCTCACCAAAAACACTGCATGCACCACTTGAGGAGGGGTCTGGTGTGAGAGCACCATTGAGGCTCCCCAAAACTGTCTCGTGGTTTAGTGGTTTAGGAAACTGAGCCCTACTGACAGTCAATGAACTTGAGCTCTTAAGTTGATTAGGTACTACTGCCCTGCTCTGCAGAGAACAGATGGCTCAGTACATTCCTCTGATGTTAGTTCTGCTATTGCACATACTGCAACCTCACATCATAATTAAAGAGGTCTACTTTTATCATTAAAAGATATCTGAAAATAACCCGGGGTCAGATCAGATGCAAGGACTTCCTGGACTGCAAATGGACAGAGATATCCTAATTTGACTTTGTTTTTTTTTAATCTGAGCATTTCATAGAGAACGGATTGCTCTTAAATTTGGTGACTGTCCAGGGGACAGGCTTTCTATATATATAACACACCTAATTCATAACCATGCAGCTAATATGTACTTGTTATCTAGGGGATTAAATTTATGCACCTAACTCTTTGTAACGCTAATTGCTCTGTTGTAGGTTGCAAGGTAAATCCTCTGTGCATAGGGGAGAAAATAGTTTTCTCACTACCTTCAAATCAGTCAAACACAAGTTTAAATTTATGCAGAGAAAAAACCCTTTCTTGATCGCACAGGGCTAAAATATAACTTCAAGGCTCAGCTCAAAGAGAGATTAATGCAGAACAATGTGTCCCAGAGGAAGCACCGTGAAGCATTCTGCTTCTTGGAAATGCCTGGAAGCATTTCAGTGTCTGAAACTCTCACTATACAAGAAAAATATACCCACATGCAAAAGTCAGACAACCCATGCCTTACTACCCGACATCCTTGTTTTGTAACATGGCATATGTGATTAAAGAGGGTCTGTCTCCCCTCAGGTGGCACTAAGATCTTGAGAAACATCACCTGTAGGGCGTCAGGCAGCAGGAGCAGTATCTTTCTTTGACCACAGTTTCTTTGGTCAAATGTTGGCATTTGCAAGATCTCCTCAGAAACAGAGAGAAAGTATCCTTTCCCATTGCATCCTCTTCCCTTTGCATCCCCATGTAAGGAACACGTAGGCTTCAGCTTCGGGAGATTCTCATGTATTCACAACCTTCTTAAAAAGGAGTGATGAAACAAATAGGCCCTCATACATCAAAATCAGAATAGTGGAGGTGACAGAAATTGGAAAATAATCCGCATTTCACTTGGATCCTTTTGGGACCCTTAGTCATCTTTGTCTCTTGCACATCACATCCACACACAGAGCTTTACAGAGAAAACAAGAGGGACAGTAAATGAAAAAAAGAGACAGACTCTTCCTTCCTCACTTCCTTTTAATTCCATACTATGCTACAGTACTCGTGTCAGGACTAAAGCCAAAATCCACATTTTTAGTTTTGATTTTAGCATACAAATATGATAGATATTCTTAACAGACCTTTTTTTGCAGGAAGCCAAATAACATTTTGAGATGATTCAACTTCAACATTCGCTGCTCCGTGTAAGGAGTTACAGCAAGTCAATTAAAAGAATCAGTTAAAAATAGCTTTCCCTTGATAAAGGAGAGATTTCTCTCATTAGGACACATTGCTACGTTCTATAACCTTACAAGGAAACAGCATTATCAGCTAAACTGCCCCGGTTTACTTTCTTTTGTCTAATTCTGTAACACCCACGTGTCTTGCACGGGAACCAGCTATGGTAGGTGCAGTGGAGTGTTTTACCAGTAATTGTCCTGGGACCTGATGTAGATGAAGGTAAAGAAATTGTATCCTATCTCAGGGGAAAATGAACAAATTATGTGTTTAGAGAAAAAGATTATGCTCTGTTAGGACAAAAATCAAACCAAGGATAACTGCAGGGAGGAGGGAGATAGCCCATGTAAGCTGGTGGAGAAAGTAATGTGTATGAACCAATATGATTACATAGAAATTTGGGGAGCTACACCCCTTGAGAACATTCCTTGAGCTATGTCCCTAGAGAGGTGTCCTGAAGGCTACTCAGAACGGGAGCCTGCACTGAGAATGCCTGCAGGATGCACGGATGAAGCAGGAATATAGGCATACAGGCCTGAGAGAGTCCTTGCGTCATCAGATCCACTTACCTGCTCCTGCAGACCACCAAGTTGCACCGCTCGGTTCATCAGTTTATACAATCCATCCTGCAGCTTTCCAGTAAAACCACATAGTTTAGAGTCTTAATACTCACTGGAGCTGTTAAATGTTAGAATTTATGGAGTAAATACTTGCTAATATTTGATTTTGTACTGAATGGATAAAAAGAAAATGCCCCAATTTCTGGATGAGAATAATACAGAAATTTTGATTTTTACTTTGCTGAATATTGACCTGCCATCTTCTTAAGGCGCAGCAGTATCTCATGAGATTCAAGAGAAGCTAGTAGTTAAAAGCACCTTGCTATCCCATGGTGCTCTGCAAGCTGGGCTCCTTCACTGGACTAGATATGCTGTAATACAATACACACACACAGGCAATTCAGAGACAGATTAATGTTCAGCTGGCATGAGGCAGACCATTTCAATTCTTTTTTCTTAATAATTTTTCTTTTTTTTCTGTGTTCAGATATTTCTTTCCAAAACTGAAATTGAAGAGCTCTTTCACAGCATTTCAGCTTAGCAGGAAATGTAGGAGCTCTCTTCGAAGTAGCTTTGCTACTGCTGGGACTTCAGCTGAGAGGGAAGTTTGGAAGGTGCAAATAGCAGGGAGATGTGCAACGCTCATTAGCTTTCTGATGGAGCTTGGTTTCCTGTAGGGGCTTGAAATTTTTTTCTTAACATCTTGGGGCTAAGAGTCCTCTTTAGGCAAGCAAGTACAGTGAAATGAGCACATTTCACTGAGAGGTGATTCTGCCACTTTGCTCTGGTGAGACCTCACCAGGAGTACTGTGTACAGGTCTGGAGTCCTCAATATAGGAAGGACATGGGCCTGATGGAGTGGGTCCAGAGGAGGGCCACGAGGATGATCAGGGGGTAGGAGCACCTCTGCTATGAGGACAGGCTGAGGGAGCTGGGGTTGTTCAGCCTGGAGAAGAGGAGGCTCCTAATAGTGGCCTTCCAGTACCTGAGGGGCCTACAGGAAGGCTGGGGAGAGCGTTTACAAAGGCCTGCAGTGACAGGACGAGGGGCAATGGCTTTAAGCTGGAGGGGAGCAGATTTAGATTGGAGATTAGGAGAAGGTTCTTTACTGTGAGGGTGGTGGAGCACTGGAACAGGTGGCCCAGGGAGGTGGTTGAGACCCCTTCCCTGGAGATATTCAAGGTGAGACTCGACGAGGCCCTGGGCAACCTGGTCTAGTTAGGGGTGTCCCTGCTGACTGTGGGGAGGTCGGACTAGAGGGCCTTTGGAGGTCCCTTCCGACCTGGACCATTCTATGATTCTGTGATTCCATGACATGCAAGGAGCCCACTGCTCAAAGAAGCTGCCTTTCATGTCACTGGTACCTGCTCCATCTGCAAAGGCTTGCTGGGCAATGCCTTGCTCCACCCAGCTCCATCACAAAATTTTTAGCCATAGGGCTTTAGTGACATTGGTTTCTGAGCCAAGTCCATTCCTTGTTGGCTGGTGCATGGCATACAAGGTGAGAACCACTGGCAGGAGAGAGAGTGGCAAAAGAGAAACTGAGTTTTAAGTTTGCCATTTACACAGTGTCTCAGCTCAAGCCAAAGAAACCCAAGTCCATTCTGGTAACATTTAGAACTTAGTTTATTATTGCTTGGGCTACCCAGATGCTCCATGATGGGCATGCAGAAGGAGCTGCAGCTCCTCCCAGGGTGTCCCCCCTTGACCAGACCCTCTACAGACTACAGGCCCTGCTCCTGCACCACACATACCAGAGTCAGCTTTTGGAAATGCTGTGGGAAATTTCATCCTGACCCTGTTCTTCCATCATCGACCAACAGAAAGGACTGGTCTCGGAGCAAACCCCCTCCCCCTCAGGACTGGCAGGACGTTGTCCTGTTCCACAGGAGCTCATAAGGACATCTTGTTCTGCCTTGAGCAACAGTTATCAAAGTATCTGCACACGTTCTCACCCGTGGCTGGCAGAGAGTTCTTTAGACATGAAACATAAACAAAATGAGTCTTTGACTCATGCAGGTTTTCTGTCTTCTTCTGTGTGCATGGGGACTTTGCTGTAGAGCATGAGAAAGCATTATACTTCTGCCCACCAAGCAACCTGGAGCAAGCCTCTGCCTGCCTTATTGTTACAGAATATCGCCATGTCTTCAAGTGAAGAAAACAAATACATATTTCATCTTCTGAAAAATACAGTGATTTTACATTTCCCCAGTTCCTCTTTACACAGTTCTTGTCAGAGCATAGGAGCACACTTATTTATTTCCAGTCTGTGTTTACAAAGTCTTGCAAAAGAGCCACACAAGAATTTCCCCTATCGAGAATTATGATTCCAGTGCCAGGATGTTTTTCCCTGCTCCATCAGTGCACAGCAGCTGTAAAGCTGTCTTCACCACCCTCCTCCTGAGGATTTCTCTTCCATGAATCCACAGTTTGACATAATTGTTCTGGATAACAAAGCACACACCAATCCCAAAGTCCTGCAGCCTCCCTCAGAGGCATGCCCTGTGCTGTTTGCTTCTTGCCATATCATCGTGTTGTGTTTCTCATAGATTCCAGTGCTGAGTATTGTAACAGCTTTGTATCAGATTTTAGTTTTCAGAGGATATCAGCAAGTATCTGCATTCTCGTCCCAGCAGCAGAAGATGTCTAGGCAGTTCTGACGCGTGCCAGCTCACACAGTAGTTCACCAAGAAGCCTATAACAAATTATTTCCAGGACTATTCTTCTGGGTCAGCAGTTTGCAAACAAACTTTCAGACACAATTAAAATGTTTTATTTCCCCACAGGCCTGAGGATAATAAATGAAATAATCCCTGTGCTCAATATGTTTCTCCTTCAGAAATTCTTTATATTACTCGGGCTTGAGACTGAAATCCATTGCCAGAGACTCGATCTCCATTTCCTTCCAAAGTGGAAGCAATTGCCCCTGCCTAGGCACAACTAAGAATTTAATGAGTGAGCTGAATCACTGGTGCCCTGGCACCTTTCTGTGCCCACTCACACGAATACACCATAACCAAAAAAAAGTGGGTAGAAAACGATCCCAGTCTTTTCAGTCATTCAAACTCTCAAATTACTCTTTGACATTCAAATCCACTAACTAAATAGACAACACATCCACCAACTGTGTATGCAGGCCAGACTTGTCTATTCGTTTGTAAAAATTACCAGTTCATAAACAATGAGCCAATGGTAGTTTATATGATAATTAACAATAGCAGTTAATAAACAAAATGGCACAAGTGCCCTATCAGATCACAAAAATCCGACTTTGTCTAAGACAGACACATGATAAAGCAGTGCGTTTCCACCCGAGTAGTGGTGTTCACAAAGCACACCTTGAGTATCCAAACCCATTGTGTCCCTTTTCCTAACTCTGTTTATATCAAAATTGCCTTATTTCCAAGGGATGTGTGAAGAAACGCCTTGTTTTCATGGGTTAGAGCATGATGGCTTTCCTTACCAAACACTCTTCTTCATCCTTTCTCTTAGGCACTGATACTGGCACTGAAGTTAAAAAAGGCATGACTTTATCAGTGTTTGGCCACTGTAGTCCTTTTTCTGATCCGCCAAATCCAGCAGGAACCTTAGGCAGAGGACTGTGGTGTGTTGTAGCCTCAAGCGAATTCAGTGAATATAAGTAAAGAAGTTTGATCAGTTAACATGTCAGAATTAGATAGGTGTTAATACATTAAGACCATATTGTTAGAAAGGTGTTACACATAAATATAAACTTATTGCCTGTAAACATACACACACATATAGGTATATACTTTTTACGATTGCTACAGAATTTAAATTTGAGGGACCATGAAAAATCTGGGAATCCTAAAGCAAAAATATATGAGTCACCAAGAATATAGTAAGGCTATCTTGAACCACATTTGAAAACACATCAGTAAAGTACCATATCTAGAATGAATGTCAGTCCGCAGGCTGAAAAATATACCCTAGTGGATAGTCTACAGGAAGGACATCTTATCTAAGCTGATGGCTAGTCTACAGAATGGATGTGTTATCATATTGAAGAAAACAGGAATCATCATCCGAGTTGACCAGTTAATAGCATAGGTCAAGCTACCTCTAGACTGGATATGTAAGAGGGCAAGAAACCCCACTGAGCTCTACAGGTACCCCTTATCTTTGGAACTTCATATGCAAAATGTATCATCTTGATATCTTGGACTGCTAAATAGGTAAGTATTATCTTACCACCATTAAAAGAAATTGTATTTTATTATTTGGTCTAAGGTTCAGCTGGTCATATTCGGTCTTATTACTGTTCTTGAAGGTTGGTCTGGCTGTTAAAGTGGAATCATGAAATCAGTGAAGTATATGACCAAACTCTGTTCCTACCTGGATGACTATGACCAACAGATCCATGATATTGAGATTTCCTGGGATTAATTTAGGAGTTAATGACAAAGAACAGGGAGTAGATATTTGTTGACATACACAAAAGGAAGAATGCATGCATGCAGGGTTTAATTGCATTTTCCCAATGTCTCAAAATCCCACTTTTTTACATGTTGACATCTTAGTTTTGATTTACTAAATACAAGCCACTGTAGTAAAAGTACTTTATCCTTGTAATCAACTGTGGGCATGAATTACTGACACAGTAGTTTATATCTAGCTATTTGATGATGGTTTAGGATATTTTTTTAAGTGGCTGGCAGAACACTTGTTTCTCTAAAAGGAGAAACAAGAAAAACATTTTATCTTATGCATATATATACTGCACACCAAGAATCTTGTATTGTATATCTTTCCTTAATATTAGTGCTAGGAGTACTGAATGAAAACTACTCTTTTGGGTCAGATCTGAGACACATTCTTTAAAGTTTAGTATGGGCATTTGCTTTCTAAATGCTCTAAGGAACCGTTTAGTTCATGCATCCATACAATTAGATGAAATCTGGTCGCAGAAAAGTGGAGTTTATGCCTGACAGAAAATCCATGGGTAAATAAATTCTTTACATTCTTGCAAATGCAAATACAAGTTCAGGTGCTGTTTCTGTAAATCAGAGAGCAAGGTCCTATTTTTTTTTTGAGGCTATTTGAACTATAAGTGAGTTCAAGGAAATTAAGCTTCCTGATGCTAAAAGCCATTTGAATAGAAGGCTGTTGTAGAAATAGCTACAATGTCTGTTTTCTGTTTCCCACAATGTTCCGGAACAGCAGATTCACTAAAATGTCTTTAATTTTTAAAGAGTAAGGTATTAAAATGAATAAAACACTACTGAATCCCAGCTGCCCAGATAAGATTCCCTGCAGCAGAAAAAGACCCAAATAGAGCCGATTTCTTCATATCTTTGAGGTGAGAGAAGGCATAATGAGCTCAGCGGTATTACTTTCTAAGGAAAGACGTGCAGAAATTACCTGTTTTGCTTAATAAACTGTTAAACAAAAATGTTCTGGATGTTAGGCTTGGTGGAGGTTTTAAATCTTTTTATCCTTCTGCTCTCTGGGATGGGCTTAGTTGAACAAAATAGATCTCTTCTCTCTAAATTAATGGGGTTTTCTTCATTTCAGGAACTTACTCTGTAAATTAGATCTAGTCAACATCTGTTCAATTAAAATGGTTCTTCAATTACAATTGAAATTTTAAAAGTAATTTTTCTTTTTTGTGTGTTTTTAGTGTTTCTATAGTCTGGTGCTTACAAGTGGACAGAATGACTCAGAGACGGTCATGCTGTTTTCATATAAAAATATAGTTTTTTGGTGCTTGTTAAAGTTTTGGTATTTGAGAGTTTAATAGCAAAATTTCCACAGCTAAACTTACCTCTTTAAGACAAATCTTTGTGGGTTTTGGTTTCATTTTATCATGTAAAAACTAAATCTTTGGAAATCTAGAAAAGATACAAATCAAGTGGCATTTAGTAGTTTAAGTACTTATTTCTCCATGCTTAAACAAACAAGAGAGCTACTCCCTCATTCAGACTTGCTTTCAAGTATGGACAACTGGAGTCACTTCTATGGTGAAGATGACCTCCTGCATGGAAGATGCCCATGCTTGCCGGCAGGACCTGCAAGGACTTGCACCGGTGGTGGTGATGGGTGGTCCCCTGGGGAGCAGGTTCACCAAACGGCAAGGAATGGCATGTCTAGAGAACAATTCCTATAAGGAGAGGCTGAGGGAACTGGGCATGTTTAGTTTGGAGAAAAGGAGGCTAAGGGGAGACCTCATTGCCCTCTACAACTCCCTGACAGGAGGTTGGAGAGAGGTGGGGGTTAGCCTCTTCTCCCAAGGGAATAATGACAGGAGCAGGGGAAATGGTCTGAAGGTGGGGCGGGGGAGGTTTAGATTAGATGTTAGGAAGAATGACTTTCCTGAGAGGGTGGTCAG
>JAOXJK010000012.1:133999823-134022109 GCA_025774025.1 Xenus cinereus | reverse complement strand
GAGGTGGTGGAGTCACCATCCCTGGAGGTATTTAAGAAACGTGTAGACATGGCTCTTCAGGGCATGCTCTAGTGCCTAAAATTATTGGTTTGTGGGTGGGTGTGATGTGGTGGGGTGTTGTGTGTGTTGTTGGGTTGGTGGGTTTTTTGTTTGGGTTTTTTTTTTTTCGTGGTTGGCCTCGATGATCTCAGAGGTCCTTTCCAACCATGATGATTCTGTGATTCTGTCTCCAAGAGACCCGCTTTTAACCCAGTACTTTGACCACAGTGATGGGCTTTTATGAGGAAAAGCTCAGGTATCTCAGTGACACATTGCAGGAGGCACTGTTGGCATGCTCTGCATCCTTCCAGAAATTTCTGCAGCATTTTCAGGTAATTGAATTCAAGTTCTTGAATTCAGTTACTTGAATTCAAGTAACTAATACAACGAATGAAAAGGATAGCTTTACCTTGAGAATAATCACTGGATATAGAACCGAAAAGGTTAATTTATTTAGTCTGACCCATTGCTAATGCTTGTTTAGCCATTGCAATATGCATTTCACTTTTTAACACATTAGAATTCATTGCCGTGAGTAAATTTAGGATGTATCTACACCTGCACACGTGTCCATAGATGCGTGCTAACTATATACTTACCACTGAGCAGCTGCCGAGGGAGCCGTGTGCCCCATTCTAGCTCTAACTTCTCTGTTGAGCTGCCAGGAGAGGTTTCGACCCCCCGAAGCCCCGGTGACGCTGGCAATGCCAGGCGGCCAGTGACAGAGCTGTGGCATTGCAAAGAGAGGTACCAGACACCGAACTGCATCTGGCATCGCAGCCGGTACCCTGCTGATAGGGCCTGATGCTTTACTCACCATTCACCCCATTCCGGAGCCAGAGAAAATGGTAAAAGCTGAGACATTTACATCAGCCAATGTTCCGGATAAAACATACCTCTAAACTTTGTTCAGTTCCCTCTGAGGTATGTCATTCCAGGTCTAATTATCTGCCATTGCCATTCTCCTAATTTTTCCCCATAAATAAATAAATAAATAAATAAATAACCTTTTAGACCCATGGAATAACAAGTGATGTCTTTTCTTTTAATGACTAAATTTTTCCAACTCACTGGAAGAAAATTTGCTGTGTTCTAGTCTCTCTGGCTCATTAACTCCAGAAATCTGATAATGGTTTTAATGCAAAAGAATAATGTCGGGTTTTAAATGGGAACAAAAGAAAACATGCACAGGAATAAATTAGCCTGTAACATCCCCTAAATGATTACTCGCGCTGATTTGGAATTTGCATAGACAGATGCCTTCCAAACAAGTTCAAAAACTTGTGGTTCAGGTCTGAATATTGAAAATGAATGGGAAATTCTCTCCCTATAGATGGTGTCAGGTGTCTTCTGATCTTGTTGTTTCTCATAGTATCTTCAAACCCAGTGGAGTGCACGGTAGCTGTGGGGGGTTCAAGAGGGCACAGCAGGGCTCAGCAAGGCACTAAAGCACATCTATTGCTTGGAGCATCAAATGCAAAGGCAAGCAACACTAAGGTTTTTCTTAAATAGGAACAGTAATAGCTGTTATTTCCACTCCAACTTTTAAAGCAACTGCTCATCAAGAAATCTCATGTTTTAACATATACGTTGAGCTCCATTTTGGGTGTAAATATCTGTTAGAACAACAAAGTCCAATCTCCTGATTGAAAGGTGAGAGTAACACATTAGCCCTTAAACGTGATGGAAGTTGTGAATCCACAAACTCTTCATCTTCAGAATTACTTTGGAGAACCTTCAACCACAAGGAGAAGTGTTTAAGGAGAGCTATGGAAGATGGCAGGAAGTCTCTCAGAAAGGAAGGACAAAAACACTCTGAGGCTTCACAAAAGGACAGTTTGAATTGCAGTCAGAATAACTGAGAAGTCAAGAGGCAACGGCACAAAGTGAAACACAGGAGGATCCGTCTGAACATCTGGAAACACTTTATCACTAAGTTTATCACTAAGTGGTAAAGTGAGGGTGACCAAGCATTGGCACAGGTTGCCCAGAAAGGTTGTGGAGTCTCCTTCCTTGGAGGTATTCAAAAGCCATCTGGATGTGGTCCTGCACAACTGGCTGTAGGTGGCCCTGCTTGAGCAGGGGGGGTTGGACCGGCTGACCTCCAGAGGTCCCTGCCAACCTCAACCATTCTGTGACTGTGTGAGATGCAGCCCTCAGAACTAGAAAAGAGCTAGTGTAATGATTACTAGTTAACACTGCCTAATAGGTATGCATTTGCAATGCACATGAGGAACTGTTTCCCAGTGACCTTCAAGTGCAACCTCGGCCAAAGAATAATTATAGGCCAGCAGCAGAACCTCACAATTGGAAAGCTTCAAGCTGTGTGGAGAAAGTGGAATTTAAGAGAAACTCTCTAAGTATACAAAGACTGGAAACAGATCTTCTGTATCCTCAAAAAAAACCCCCATGTGTCCAAGAAGTCATTAGCCAATTAGGGTTTTATCCAAAATGCAGTTCTTACTAAGGGCTGGGGAAAAAAATTTTATCTCCAATGTTCAGGCTTGGTAAAACTGAATTCTACTGTCAGCTTTGCATGAAGAGGATGGCTGCCCAAATACCTTCAAAACTTTTCTGTTACAATCTTTCAGCCATAATGAGCAAGAAAAAGCAACTATGCATGAAAAATTGTTTTTGAGAGAAGAGCAATTCTCCCAAAAGTCTCAGCAAGGACCAAACAAAGTAGTTAATCTGTTCATCTACTCTCCATCCTTGGCAAGGTCTAAGCATACCTCACAGTGCAATGAGCTCCTGGGTGATATATGGGCAGCAGCAGAACATTTTCCACTCCTAGGGAAAGGAACAATGCCACTGCATTTATGTGTTTTCTTCAGGCCTGGAGAATATTGAGGGCTTCAGAGGACGTTTTGCCAAAAACATTCCAGAGAAAAAGACAGCTGAAGGGGTGGTGTTTTTTTTTTTTTTCCAAGTGGAAGCACATGGAATATTCCATGGTACCAAAGGCGCCATTTGGCAGTGGAAGGATTAATTATTCTGTAAATCAAGGAAGTTACTGGTCCTTGGTCTGAGAGGAAGTGTATGTGTTGGAAGGGTCTTTGTAGTCCAGACGGGCTGAAGAGCTAGTCCTCTGGGGGCACCAGGAAACGGGCCCAAATCACAGGCTGGATTCACAAATCATGAGGAAGAGAAAGAAAGGCAGCAGCTGCTGAGTTTGCCAGCTGGAGTCTTAGGAATGTAGGGTACACATCTGTGTTTCTCAATGCTTATCCTCATCACATGCTTTGTCCTGAAAGATTTCCAGTGTCTCCGAAATGTACCAAGAGGCTGAAGAATCTCCAAGTAACCCAAGTTCACAAGGCTGCAGTGGGCAAATTTGTGCCTTTCTTTCCTTAAAAGCAGCAAGCAGGGCTAGCTTTAGCGACTGTGTCCACCCTTCCCTGCTGGTGCAATTGGATCTTTAACCCTTACAAACGTATCTGAGACCCCATCGCTGCAACGTAATCCCCTGTGATACGTAACGCCTTAGGTGGGGAAACGTGACTCGTTTTAGGAGTATCCTAGTCCACCAGACTCATTCCCAGAGCTCTGCATGCATAAGGGTGGGAATTCCAGGTACATCCCCCGATGAAACAGGACACTGATGTGGTGACAAAGTAGACGGCAACTGTGCAGAGGCAACAAGATGCCATGATATGTGATGCGCCTACCCCCTATCTGCAACAGCAGGAGCACCACCACTTGCAGATATATCAGGTTCTTCATCAGATAAGAACTGGGAGCCCAGAGAAGCGCAAGATCTGAAACATGTTGCCAGTTTTGAGTCAAAGCAGACCAGCTTTTGGAATTTACATGCCTGGTATGGGGTAAATCAAATTTGCTGCTGTCCTAGTATCTAAGAAGTGCTGCTGTCTGCTCCTTTCAGAACTGTATCACCCACTTTTGGGGAATTTGATTTAAAAAAAAAGGAAGGGAACTATTAAAAGCCTGTGACTTGCCCATTCTGTAACTGTCCAACACAGGTTTGGTCTGCAGGAACAGCAGTCCTGAAGATAACACCTGTGGATGATTAAGGGGTCAGGATGTGCTAGGGACCATTCCCAATTAATATGTGTCCCTTTCGGCCTTGTGGGGGAATTTGCCCACTTTCTTTTACAGGTCAAGTGGTAATGTCTTTCACTCACGAAAAGTTGTCCATGGGTAACTGCTTCCTCTACTTTTTCAGCAAAGCAGCCAGTCGGTTACTGAACTTTATACAGTCCTTGAACTGGACTGTATGAGTGTGGCTGTGGGCAGAGCTGCACAGCTGGAAAATGAGAGCCTGCGTCCCAGAGTCTGCCCTTTCCCTGCCATGCTGTTGGGTCAGAAGGCAGCTTGGACCTCTCACTGCAGAAAGCCACAAACCACAAGGACAAGGCACAGCTTCTTTGGCGTCCACTCCAAGTTTGTAGAAGAGGACAAGCTGGACCTCAGATCATGTCCAGCTTGACCCTTCTCCAAGCATCCCAGGAGCGTTGGAGGCTTCTAAGGATAGATAAAGCATAGATGCTACCAATCAAATTTGGCTTTTTCCAGTCTCCTGAAACGGGAGGCACTGCCGAACTATCGTGCATAAGGACCAGCCTGTGCAGGGCCACACGCTCATCCGAGCTGGGAAATTAAACTGAAACTCTGCCTGGGGTCCTTTCTGTCTCACTGTGACTGTGGCCGTGAATAGCAATGTATTGTAATGGCATTTCTCACCTGCCTTCAGAGATACTCAACACCCACATAGGGGATGTGTTGTAAAACACAAACCCAAGGCTGTTAAAAGCTGCTAGTGACACTGTGCATTTGTTTTTGAGCGACCATCCTAAGATGACTAAAGGAACTTTGTTTCTTTAGAAAAAGAGGAACAGTAACAAAAGTGTGCATTTTTTATATAATGCACAGAAAGTAGAACTAAACCACTCATTAACAAGCTTTAAGGCTGCTAAAGACTGAAGGTTTTTGACTCTCCCCGAAGACAAACAAACAAGAACAAGCAAACTTATCCAACATCTGCTTAAGAACATAAATTTTCTTAAGCAGTTAGATAAATAGATCTGAGAAAGAAGGGAAAAGGTCCTTTCGTCCAGGTTGCTGAAAGGAGCTCACTCACACAAACATAGCTTTCTTGCTGCTGCTGGATTATTTTTCTGCTAAAAGAAGCATATGGAGAAGGATAGGATGACAAAAACCTGCTTTATCACTTCACAGGGAAAAAAAAGAAACGCTTGCTGTGCTCTGGAAAGCAGGGTGGGTGGGTGGCAGGAGAAGGACAAAGGGAACTTCTGAAAGCCTCATTTTCCCAGTCAGCATGTGGCAGACCTTGCTAGAGGCTCCTCTTCTTCTCAGCTTACCATGGCAAAGGAAACAATCGTTCAGCAGCTTCCAAACACCCTGGCAAAGCAGGCAGGTGCAGTGACCAGAGATGGAGGGAACAGCGAGTTATTTATGAGACAGTTCAGTATGAATGTCTATTTTGCTAGCACAAGATATCCCCAAATTAGATGTATCCTAGAGGAAACCAGGCATTAAATTAGAAAGAGGGTGAATTTGGTACAATACACCTTGTTCAAATTATGTGCCAGTAGTCAATCAGTAGCTCCCTGGAAAGGTGCCTTCCTAGTTACAGAGAATTAATATAAGATGAACTTTTTCCAAGAGCTTCAGGTTTTCAGAAAATGGTGGTGTTATCAAGCAGCACGCTGAAGATAGAAAGAAGTTCTCTTTCAGGTGTGACATAGCTGAACAGTGAAACTCTGCCTCAAACCACTCAAAGGGTGGTTGGGGAGACCAAAATATCAGTGCACTCAGAAACTCGAGAGATTGCTGGAGAATGAATGTACTGTAGTCCAGATGCAACTTTCTACTCCAGAGATGTCTAAACAGCTCTTTTCTGGAAACGGAGCAGTTATGATAGGGAAGGAGAATAAACTAAGGAGCAGTAGCCAGGAAGACACACAAAGAAAAGCCTCAGCCAATCGTGCCTGTTTCTTCCACGTTTTCTTCAAGCTTGCTGGGTGCTGCTGGAGACACAGATCTCTGGGAAATCTTTTGGTTCAAGCCACTAACTTTGTTCTCCACTTCATATATTCTCATAGGCGACAAATATGAAGATTAGATACTTGTGTGAATATGAGATGCAAGTTATCTTGAGTTTCATACTTGTTCAGCCACCGATGGCTCAGCTCACAAGAGCAGCAAGTATGCACAAAGCTCATAGAAATCGCTACGTATGCAATGCTGATAGCCATATGTGAAGACCGCATATCTACTATTAAAGACCACTATCTGCAAAGCAAGCAAGTTTACCCTTTATTTGGGCAGTCTCTCAAGGCTTACATGGTCGCATTGAGTTTAGAGTAGGTGGGAGGGAATTTTATATACTTGCTATTAGAGCCACAAAATTTTCTATTAAAATTGCGTTGGTGAAATAAGCTCCAGGAAAAGCTTTTCAAAGTTCCCACAGTTGCCTAGTCAGTCCTTGATATGACTTGGCTTGACCCTGAAAATGCAAAGATTCACTGACCCATTCACAGCCTACATATTGAATTCGTTCCCCCACAAAAAGCCCCAAGGAAGGTGAAATTGCATACAGGCCAGTCAGCAGGTTTAGCGTTTGTGTTTGTGCTTTCTTAATTGAAACTAACAGTTCTGCCTGCGAGAGGTCAGCTGATAGAGATCCAGTTCTGCACAATTCACAGTTTGTGGACATACAGATTAAGCTGACTGCAGAGTATGCGCAAGCATTATTTTTTTGAGAAACCATTTGTTCAACAGCTGCTTTTTCAAGAGGAAGAAGATACGAGCTCATCCGGTTTACAGCTGATGGAGGAAAGAAGAAATCCCTTCTGGTGTTTGGGTGGAAGCCAGACATGAATGAATGAAAATGTAGATCTACATTTTTCTCACACTGACAAAGGATGTATATATTTTTCTTCTACTTTGGTGCAGGGAACAGGCTATCGTCAGCTTTTTGAAAATCAAAACGGATTTTTGAAGGAAGCTTACCATTTATTGATTCAAGAAGCGCGCTAAAGTCCCATCAGCAATACAAGACTTGGGGAATCTTCCCTCAAAAATCTTCTCAAGATTTTAGAAAATAACTTGGGAAACAGATGAACCATTCCTGTAATGAATGATTGTTACAAATTACAGTGGAATAAGAGTTAGTGGGCAAATAAATAAAGCCATTCCCACCATTTCAGAACTCCCATTTTGCTAATTACGAATGTTTCAACTTCTGTACTAAATTTAGGAGCTCTGCATGAAATCTTGGCTCTATTGAAGTTAATGGGAGTTTCTGTCATTTCGAGGAGGTTCTAAATTTAGCTAAATGAATTTTCTTCTCAGTCGTTCAGTGCCTTCTCATGGTTTTGCTGACACTAGCCAAAACTACATGTCCTTGCATTAAATATTAACAGCCAGTGTTTTGTTATTTCACGTTAAATGTTTGTTTGAGCCAATATTTAATTGTTATTTCCTACAAGCTACTTCGTTTCCATGGATCTGAGAGAGGCCTTTGCAGTTTGACCACTTTGAGCATGCTCTTACAGAACTGACTGAATACTTTCTGTGTTGACCACTTAAAAGTCTCAGCCATAAAGGAGTACAGAGCCTTTCAAAGCAGAGCGATCTGTAAACTACTTACAAAACTGCCTAGTTTTGTCTATCCTATAGTGAGATAATCTGTCTGCTGGGAATCACTGCTACTCTGGATATGCTTTCAAAGTCTCCTAATCCAGTCTTATGCGTGTTAGACCCTTCTCTTCTCGTGAAATGAGAGACCTTCAGAGATGGAAGAAGTTTGGTAACTGGCTTATTTTGCATTTCCTTCTGAATTAGGCTTGATGAAAATTGTACATTATGTCACAAGCTGCTAAGTGTAAAAACAATCCTTTGCTGACCCTTAGAATTTTCACTTGTGAAGTGGGGGCTAAATTGGGTAACAGAAATCAAAGACTTGGGGATGTCCCCAGATAACCTGCACAAAAATAGACCAGTAAGAGACAGTCGTAATGACCAAATTGTAATATTTTATGATGCAGAAGCAAGGAACCAGACACTGGGGGGGCAGGCTCAAGGGAATTGTGTTCATCTTTATAAAACGTTATTTGGTAACAGGAAAATGCAATGCACAAACTGTCAACATTTTAACTCCAGGAGCACTAGCATTGATGAACCACATGTCCAGACCAACCCATGAGGAAAGGAAAATGCAAGAGGGATTTCTTTCTTATTTTTTTTGAAAGCTGCTGAGCATCATGAGGTTTCTCTGAATTGTACAAAGAACTGTGCAGAAACTCTCAAATTGGCTCTAAAGGAGAAAGCTGGGATTCAAGCTGGTATCTCTTTAACTTGGTTTTTGATCTAGGATTTCCATTCTGTCTTCTGTCACTGCATGACTTACCAATAGTATTACATCTATCCAGTACCGCAAGTAGAAAAGGCAAAATCACCTTCCAAACTTTGCAGAGGGTAGACTTAGGATGAGGCATTTAGGAAACTAGTTTTGAGTGATATTTCTAGATTTCTCTGTTAATGGCTGCTCCAAGAAATCATGGGAAAACAAAGCTGAAATTTTGCGAAGCTGCGTTCTCGTGCAGCCAGAACACACCAATGAACTCAAACATCCAACAGGTCCCCTATCCCCACACGTGTGTCATGCTCTCAGGCAGGTTGTCTTCACCTTCAGGGCAGCTCCGTAAGCAGCAGGTATGGGGGAGGCAGATCACTGCTCAAAGTCCCGTGGGCATAGCCATTTGTTTCAGTGGGAGTTGTAGAGGTAGGTGCTTTTAAGTGAATTGCCTACATGAATTACCTGCAGGCTGCTCCTGATGCCTAGTGAAGAGACAGATGCAGTCTATTTCCACACAGTATGGGTTTATGGATAATAAAAGAGGAACCCACTGGAAATACTTAAAGACCTTGGTTCAGGGAATACTTCAGTCTCACATTTCAGAAAGCTGGAGAGATCTTGGAGAACATATGACACATCTGTCCCTTCTGTACACTTTTCCCAGCATTGATTACCATCAGAGAAGAATGCTGGGCTACATAGATCTGCAATGTGATTCAAATTTTGGTATTGTCTGCAGATTTCTTGTCCAAATTCAAGGTGGAGGAACCCAGAGTCTGGTGGCAATCAGACCTGGGTTTTGTCCACTTTATCTGAGCTGGTATTTGGAGAGGAGTCTATAATAATTTTATCTGCATGTCTTTTACAGCAAAGTAAAGGTGGGTAAAGGAGTTGCATATGAGATGTTCAGTAAATACAAAATACAGAGGTGGAATTAAGGAATTAGAATTCACCTAACACTGATGCTTAGTGATCCAAGCTCCCTGCACTGATGGGTGTCATCCCTGGACCTTCTGCACCATCCATGAAGAGAACCAGTTGCCACAACACATTGGTCTAACCTGGATGTCCCGCCTGCTTGTCTTCATAGACTTCATAAGAGGCAGAGTTTGTCAGCTTGGAGAGTGAAGATTAATTGTTCAGCATTTTCTTGAACTTGGATGACTCTTCAAATGAACAAGCTGATTAAAGCCCTGTCAGTTTTTAGCTAGCAATTTTACCCAAAGATATTTTATCTTTTCATTCAAGTTTGTTCCTTTTCCTTCCCTACTCACTCGTCATACAAGGCAATCAGAAGAGTAAATTTTGAGATCCTGTCTTATCTATTTTAAATATCTTCATTCCATATACATCATATCAGAGAAAATAGAAGGGCTATAGTGAAGGTTAAAGGCATTTAAGTACTAAGAGTGTCTTGCCAAGAGAAGCTGGTACAAATCCAAGGGGACATTGATATTTTTATATATTGAGTCTCCTCCAAATTCAGTTTATTGACTTATCAATTGATGCGGTACGCAATAGGGATTTTCCTGCTACAAGTTTAATTTTGAACTGGCAGATCCGAGAAACGCCAATTTTGGCTTAATTCTGTTCATACCGATGTAACACTGAAAATCCTTTGAGATGCTCAATTGATCTCTGCGTTCAGGAATAGCTTCATTTCACAGTAGAGTCTGATGGTAGTAACACCAAATCTCATCCAGATAAGAACCTTTAAAAACATAAGGTGTGGATTTGCATACAAACCTTAGGGCTTGGTCTATCACTCATTAAAAAATGTGGGATGTGATTCAAAAACTCATGGTGGTGAATTAGACCAGCTAACACAGAGCTAGCTGGACTTTTTAGATGAACAACTTATTTACTCAAAAATACAGTCTTTGAAGGTGCCTTAAGTTCCTAAAGAATTTAAAAAAAAATTCTGCTACACAAAAAAGTGCTAAAACTAAAAAAGGTGTTTAAAGCCTGTTTGTTAATGAACCTTTCTCGCCACACAAACTCAGCAAATAATTCTAAAGCCAACTTAAAGTTCAGCAGACTCAAAATGAAGGAAGTTTTAGCTTTATTTTAATATGTTAGAAAATAGAAAACCAGCCCCAAAGTATTGCATTTCAGTTATTCTACTGCTTTGCCAGGGAAGTAAAAAGTTTTTTGTGTGTTGTTAATGGAGTTAGATTCTTTGTTGTAATCATAAATATTCCACCTGAAATCATTGCTATTTATAAAACTGAAATCAACTTTCTAAGCATAGTCTAGGGAAGCTACAAAAACTCCTACTGAATTTGGTGGGAAAACAGCTTCACCAGAGCAGATATAATCTTATTTAACGTAGTTGCTGGAGTATGCTGAAAAATGCCTAGGTCTTAGCTCCCCATACATCTGAAAAGAGACCTTTTAATTCTGTTCTGCCTTGTGTCTGGCCCTTACACTGCATGTTTTATCCTGTTGTGAACTTAGGCAGGTGCTACTGTGAACATCACTGAAAAGAATGAGTAATAAGAGCCTCACCCCCTCAATACCCACAATGGGCAGAGAAATATTTATAATATTGCAAGGCTGGGATGTACCCAGACCCGTGTTCTTTTTTACTGAAGCTTTAACTGGACCTGGGGGACCAGACTTCATCATAGTACTGTGATGTGGCTGCTTATAGCATGTCTGTGCTATAGGAACCCAAAACCAAATTTATTGCATGAAGATAAGAACCCACAACACGAAGTACAGTTGTTAAAGACTCGTCTCAAGTGGTGAGTGAAAAGCTTCAGCTGGGGCTTGTGCAAAGAAAAGAGATTTTCTGTACATCTTATGGAAGTTCTTTAACAGGAACAAAGCTGAAAAGACATTGAATTTCCACAAATCTCACAGACTTCTGTAAGAGTTCTGAATGCTCGATATATGCCCCAATTGGCCCCAAGCTGTGCAGGGGGAAATAAAGCAAAGAACAGAGGGAAAGAACACAGATCAGAAAAGCAGTATTGCTGCTGTGCTTGTTTATTGTTTGGAGAAAGAATTCGAAAAGATAATCGTATTCCTCTTAACCATGAATGACTCACTTTTTGTCAAAGAACTAACAGTTTTGAGCCATTTTCAAGAGGTGATGTCAACTTTACCTTGACAAATCAGGAAGCGTGAAAAGAGGTAAATTCAAGCTGCCCAGTGAGTGACAACAGGCAAAGAGTTTCACCCACACATCCCTGCTCTGTCATACTCGGCTATCGTACACAAATGTGGGGGGTAACAGTGTCTGTGCATGAAGTGAAAGAGGTGGATTTTAGGCTGCTTTAAGAGAAATGCTTTCATTGATGGCTTCTGCTAATGTCACTAATATTGAGGTTGCAAAGACATTGAGGAAGGGACTTGGACTCTGTGAACATGCAATTAACAGTGAACTGTAGTAAAAACTTCCAAGGAAAAGCGACACTTTATTTTTCTCAATGTGATGATTTAGGGTTGCCCAGCATTTTCTGTTGTATCAGGTAGACATAGTGTCTTGGCCCGACAGGGCTATTCAGAGCATACGGTCAAGAGACTTTGTGGAGATGGCCAAATGGCCAAAGCTATTAACTGAAGATAAGCCCACACTGAAAGACAAGGGTGGCCTTCAGTAAATACCCTCTCCTCCATGGGGGATGCATGGCACCCCTGGGAAGAGCCCCCTGTCACCAAGCTCAGCAGCAACAAGGGTGCCTCAGGATCTGAATCAGAGCAAGTACCTGCACCTTCAGTCTCTGGCAAGAGGAAGACCCCATTCCAGGGTGATGGATACTATGTGCCATCCAGCTTGGTGACCACCTGGACTGCCAGGAACAATGTAGTTGCTTAATTTTGACCTTCCTGATCACCATCTCTCCTGACTGCCTAGGGAGCCCCATGACTGCACAGGGAGCCCTGCTGTTGCACGGCCATGGTAAGCTCTCCAGTTCATGCTAAACACTTATATTATATAGCTGTAGAGGGCAGCCTGAATCCAGCTCCCATTTCTCTTCATTGCATAAAGAAACCAGGTCTGGCAGTGTTGAATATCAGGTGCCCTTGAATTCAAGATACCATATGGACACCTAAGTCTTCAGTACATCCGAGCAAAGCCCGTAAATTACCTCTTCTGGAAAGCCCTAGGATAACCATGGATTCCACAGATAAGTGGATCACCGCTGCTAAGGTAGTCCAGTCTCTAATTCTTTCTGGCTTGGGTCTTTCTGTTGAAACTGCCAACCAAAGAATGAATTACAACATCAGACATTTCTGTGCTGAGACACTCTCCACCAGGAAAGAAACGGGGACAATTTATCACTACTCTCCAGACAACTTCTAGAAAATAGAAACGTCTGATTGTGGCCAATTTGGGTCAGATCTGATTCACTAACTCTAAAAGGAAAGCATGCAAAGTCCTAATTACAAGGCTCAGTCTACATGAAAACCAGGTCCATTTTACACCAGTAGGATTGTTTGGAATCTTACAAAAGTGCAAAGGAGGGAGAAAGGTTTGAAGATCAAGGTAAAAGCAGAGGTCACATGTAGAAAGAAATACAAGAAGGACATAGGATATAATTTAAAAAAATAAACAACAACAACAACAGAATTCACTTTAATTTTTTATATTTTCAATAACTCTTATTTATTGATTCAAATTGAAAAGTCATTGAAGAGCTATTCTTCCTATATGAGGAGAGAAACCCAAGACCAGAGGCAATCATGATTATTTCCTTTTCCCTTCCAGGAAAATATGGGATTTACCATACTGTATGATATCTATTCTTGTTCATAAGAGAGATTTCATGCTGTACATATTGTCATAATATCAGGGTCAACACGGGCATGAGCCAATTTGATTTGCAAACTGTCCTCCTGCTAGTCTAGGACTTACAGCAAGTGGGCTTTGCTCTCCAGGTCCAAGAGCAGAGTCCTTGCCTTCTCTAAGCTTCGGGTTCCCCTAAATCTTACCAGCACAGCAGTTTTGTGAGACAGAAAATCATCTCATATAGACCTGGAAAACTCTACTTGTAATCTCAGGATTTCAGGCTGGAAGTATTAAAATGATCTAAAGCTGAAAGACAGAGGAAACCCTTTGCTTTAACCCTCACCCAAAAACATTCACCGTATTCCAGGCAAATTACTTCATCCTTTTTGGTAAGTTAGCAAGTAAGACACATAGATTTAGTATCCAAACAGCTCCTTAAAGAAGACGCTCTTAGTAAAGAGCATTCCTGCTTTGGAAAAAGAACAACCAACATTGCACATAGCACTCAGAGACCAGAATCAAAGATTTTCCTATAATAAAACAAAGAAAAAAGAAAGAAAAGAAAAGAAAAGAAAAGAAAATAAAAGAAAAGAAAAGAAAAGAAAAGAAAAGAAGGCACTAATTTATAGCAAGAGAAGAGCAATATAGCTTTGACCACTGGCGAGAATAACTTATTCTATTGCACTACCTTGCACATGTAATGCCTCTCCCCTACCCTTCCCACAACCCGTGATTCTGCTGAAGGTTCTAACCTAAACTTTGGATATTACACCATACCTGCAGGGTCTGTAACTGCTCTGTAAATATTGCAGCTGTTTTTTTCCCCTGAAAAGAGACATCAGGGTGGGGAGACAGAATGCAAACACATCAGTTTCCTGTACATAAACCTCAAAAACTTTCTTAGTGGAGCAGTGTAAAACCTTGTGTTAGAAGGTGAAGTGGAAGTCAGCCTTAGCTGTGAAGATCAAAGGAATCAGGGAGTTATCTTTTCCAACAGCTGTTGGACTCCCAAAATCTTGCATCAAGAAGGGGACATAAATAACTCGGTACTCAGCTTCCCTAGCTCATTGTGCTGATTTACTTTCAGAATGTAACAATTATTTTATGCTGGGTGAATGTGTGCAGATTGTGGAAGGTTATAGGGTTTCATTCACAAATCCCTTAATAAGACATTGCATCCCCCAGCGTATTGCCTCACCCTGCATCCCATCCTGATTGCACATGCTTAAGTTAAGTTTGAGAACAAAGCTGGAGCCAAAAAGGGAGAGTTGAAGCTTGTATTTTTTCCCATTGATACCACGTTTAAACCAGTCATCCCTTTTAGCATGAGACCACTGCTGTAAAGACAATAATGAGTGGTTAAGGAGTAGAGATCTAGTTACACTGGTTGGATGCATAAATTCATGCTCTGTACTTCTAGACATGTCTCATTTGCTAAATCAGCTCTTTTTCTATTATTCCAAAGTCGTCTCAATCACCTTATGATTTATATCTTAATAAAAAGAATTTAGAAAGCTACGTGTCATTTACACTCTGTGACTGTACATAACATCCTAAACATAACTCCAAGTGCAAGTGTAAGTTCCAGTCACCTCCAGTTCATCCCTTTCTTCCTGTGTAGTGCCTGCCCATGCTACACCTTGGTTTAGCTATGTCAGTGTCTGTATTCTGAACATTTGGGAGGAGGACCCCTTTGCAATACCATGCTGACTCTCTAAAACTTCAGAAAGGGCTTCAGTCCTCAGCAGACTCCAGTGCAAGAGGCTTAGATGAGATGCCACTCAATTTCTTTAAGTATGTATTACATTATAACAGCTTTCTGAAGCTTCATCCAGGCAATGCTCCCAGAGAGTCTGTGCTGGAGTTTGCATCATGCTGAAACTGATGTTCACTTCCTTTTCCAGAAGAGCTTCATGCTACAGAGATTTCTCTTCTGTCTCACTCCACTATACCATACTCCTCTGCCAGGAAACACATGGCTGCTTCTTTAGCAGGGTTTGTTGAGAAAATGAACACAGGGAACTGAACTGGTCCTCCCACGAGAGGAGAAGGGTCAAAGCAAGGGACTGGCTATGTTCCTTAACACCTTGCACTCGGTGTACTGCCAGGGTCAAGGTCTGCCTGTGCTAACAGCAGTGTGGAAAACTCCTGAAGAGGAGGGTAGCCTCCCATGCACTCCTTGGTCTCTGTTGGTCACGCAGGTGACCCAACAGGTGAACTAATCAGGCAGAATCTGGTGGAAAATGAGCTAATGTAAACAAACAAGTCATGGTGTGCTTGCTGCTTCAGCAAAACTAGATGTCCTTCATCCCCTTCCTGTCCCCCTACTCACCCTCTCTGGTATCAGCTTTTGCCTTATTCTGGCCCTGAAGGAATTCTTCCACCTTTCCTTACGTTTGGGGTCACAGTCCCTGTGTCTCACCTGCACGTACCTTTTGGCCGGATGAGTTTAACACTCATAAAGTCCTCTACAAAACTGTTCCCCATGATAAACTCAGTGCTCCAACCACTCTTCCCAAAACCAAACCACTATTTCTTCAGCAATAGGAACACAGTTTATTACACCAGGAGCAGACCACCTGTTATTCAAAACTTTAGCACCCAGCCTCTAACAGAGACTGAGGGATGCCTCAGCCTCCTGCCAGCTACATTTACACTAGTGTTATGCATTCTCTCCATCCCTCAACAGCCTGTGGCCATGACACTAAACTTCCTTAGTCTCCAAGATAAGTTGTGTATTGGCACTAGTCCCTCGGTCGCGTTAACCCCCTGTTGTTTGGGAATTGTATGGGAAAGCAGCAGGTGGCTTGGGCTGTGCTGGGGACCATTTTAACAGTCTAGCATTATAAATAATAACATTGTACTGTCCACTGACATTTCTGTTTGACACCATTTGACACTGCAGACACCCCAGGGAGCTCTGTTAGTTGCTGGCTGATAGAGGAACCGTTCCTTAGAGGCTCATGGAGAGGATGTGTGGCTGGAGTGCACGTCTTTTCCAGCTGTAGAACAGGGAATTCTTCCTCTCATGGTGAAAATTCTTCCTACTTTCCTATCTCTCTCCTCCAAGACAGTCTTTATGGAGGAGCAATCTGGATTTAAACAGTTAGATTTGAAAATTGTTCAACCATATTTGCCATTTGGAACAAGAGGAATAGTTGTCTTGTCCCTTCATATGTGCTGCTGAGCAACTCTTCTCCATGGTCCCAAGAGGTGTTCATGAATGAAGAAAGGAAGGTGGCACTTGCAAGGAAGCCAGCTGCACGTTCCCGCAGTGAGGCGTGTGTTTCCCTGCCAATGCTCCCGTAGAAATGAGCCACATCAGATTTACACAATGAATATGAAAAGGTGCACACCACAGATCATGAGCTCACTGCCTTGCCAGCAATTTGATTAAAAAACCATGCACTGCTCCCTCCCACCACACGCTTGTGGGGGTCTCATGCCTGTAAAACTCTGTTTCTATTAACCTGTCACACAGATGGCAGTTCATCACACCATCCCACAGTCAGGCAGCAGAAAATTCTGCAGAGCTGAAGATGCAAGGCACTTGATAGTCCAAGACACTGCTCATAGTTTCAAGTGAATTAACACTCATAAAAAATGGTGGAGACTATCAGCATCTTGCACTTAGCCTCCGAAGATTAACATCAGGGTCAGCTCCCTGTATAGACACACTCACCAGTTCCCATCAACGCTGATGCCACCTCTGACCTAAGAGGTTTGGTTACAGCTCTGGGCTCCAGCTGAGGCTGTCAGATTTAGGGACCAGCCGTGGTCATGGAGTTTGCAGTGTCAGTCTCCATCCATGTGGAAATGCACATTTCACAGAAGTCAAAATGCGAGCATCATCTTGTTAGAAATAGTTAACAAGTATTTCTAACAAGAACTGGGTGTGAACCACTTATTGAGGGACAACAGGTTTATTACATACATATCTATATGTTTCAAGGGGAAGAAAAATTTAGGTTGACTCTGCTTGTCTGATCTCTACCCCTCTCTTTAATTTCCCACATGGTATTGAAGTGGAAAATTGCTGTCAGTCCTCGTTAGAGGTCTGCACCAGCTGGTTCAAGGCAGACTTGCTCCAGCTTCTTCTCTGCAACCACATTGCTAATGGACTCACTGCTTATCTAGTTACAGAGCTCTGCATGGAAAGCCGGGGAGGTGTTTATGGCTCAAAGGCTCATAAAGGAGAACAGTAAAATTATTCCTGCTGAGTGTGCAGCAGGGAATTGGGAATACAATTAGCTTTAATACTACTGTCCAGACACCTCATGATTCTGAGTTAGAGAGCAAAGTACCTAATTGCAGCAATACACATGTCCGAGATAAAGCGTAATATCCCTTACAGAGGATTTTCCAGTGCCTTGTGTACTCGGCGAGAAGCAATTTACATGCACTCGTAATTTTATTGTATTTCTTCTTTTAAGTGGATTGTTGCTGCTTTAACAGCTTTGCTTCTACTTGATGATATCATCTCTACTGTCCCAATTTTACTTTTTTGGGGGGATATGGCGGGATCTTCTGCTTGTTAAATTCCCCATAATTTTTAACTTTTCTGAAATGGGATCAAGCTTGAGACGTGAATGTCTGAATGCCACTTCCCTGACCAAGGGTTTTTCAGACCTGCTGAGGTAACCATAACACTCATTTTGTTTTTAAAATGCAGGAGCCCGATTCTCATATTGAGCAATGTTCGTGACTTAGACTGTCTAAGTCTTCTTGAAGGAAGACAAATACAGTAGTGGAGTGCAGATGATAACAACTCCCACTGTACAACACTTCCAGAGACTGGAGACCATTAATTAAAAATCATACAGAATTGATTAATGTTTCACACCAGTGCAGTTGCTGCAATGTGAAAGAAATCACCGTATTTTTCAAACCTTTCTGGAGCTAAACAAAATAATTTACCATCTGAGGCAGCAAAACGTATTAATGCCCTAAACTGCCTAACACTAACTTGTACCACCTTGAGTTGGCACTAAACAGGATTTAGCAGGCTGCCCAGAAGTCTTTGGCTAGCATTTTGCTCATAGTCAGTTCCTTGTAATTAAGAAGAAGTCCTATTGCTAAGAGGAAGGTAGAAAAACAGTTGTTCTGTCCGTCATGTTAGTTACCTATCTCCAATAAGTAGTCCTTCAAACTGTTCCTCATGGAAGACGTGACTGTACAGCATTTTTCCCCTCTTTAGTCCATTCATAACCTAGATGGTAGCTAGGAGCATGAATCATAGAATCATAGAGTCGTCTAGGTTGGAAGGGACTTTAAAGATCATCTAGTCCAACCATCAACCTAACTCTGACAAAAAAAAAAAAAAAGTAAGCAATAAAAATCACTAAACCATATTCCTAAGGACCATGTCAACCCGTTTTTTGAACACCTCCAGGGATGGTGCCTCAACCACTTCCCTGGGCAGCCTATTCTAATGCTCGATAACCCTTTCCATGAAGAAATTTTTCCTAATATCCAATCTAAACCTCCCCTGGCGCAACTTGAGGCCATTTCCCTTTGTCCTATCTCCTGTGACTTGGGAGACGAGACCGGCCCCCGCCTCTCTACACCCCCCCTTCAGGTAGTTATAGAGCGTGGTAAGGTCTCCCCTCAGCCTCCTCTTCTTCAGACTGAAAGAAGATTCCTCATCAAATGCCTTGTTTTTTCAGAGAAGTGCTTTTAATTCTTTTTTTTTTTTCCCCCTGTTTTCCTGGTACCAATCTGATTTTAACATTACCAGTATTTCTAACGCAGTAGAGGAAAAATATACTTTGGTCTATGAGATAGAAAATTGATATAACCAAATTTCCACTAAAAACTATGTGGACCAGTGTTACCAAAAATTGATTAGAATATGTTGTTGGAAAGTATGTGTTAAAGCAACAGGGTAACTGGTAAGTAGCTATTTCTGTTCTGACTAAAAGGGAAGGACCACTTGGAAATCAGGAAGTAGAAATTATTTTGGGTAAAACATAGTTGAATGAATAATCTTAAACATTAAGCTCAATACTGTAGACTGAAAGGTGTTCTGGAAGTTGCCTTTACGCTTCAGCTATAGACAGACCTTTGGGTAGGATTCAGTTGCTGATTCAGATTAATAAATTCAGGTGAATAGGAGCAGGTAAACAGTTATATAGCAAGGATTCATTACAGTCTAAGAAAATATAATCAATATAGTCAATGGAGTCTAGAGAATTTTTCATGTTGCCTGAATTGAACAAATCCAGCTGGTTAACTGAACAGGTCTCCAGACTCCTTTGACTGACTGGTTCTCCTAGGAATCCAGTTTTAAGTTAATTGCTAAGCATTACGCCGAGTCAGTAGTACAGCATATATTGGAAACTGAATCATCTTGACTAAAACTATGCTATAAATAAAACCCAGTCAAGCTCTTTCTCTGTCCCTAAAGACAGGTACTAGGCCAAAATTTATAGCTCTGTGATTGAACTTATCCCCTCAAAGGCAGGATGACCTTATTCATGCTATTTGTCAGAGTTAGTGTTGGTGCTAGCTCTTCAACTGTTCCCAAGTTCTTTCTAGAAAAGAGCTAGCTAGCCAGAAGAGCCAGACACTATGGAAAAGCATCTGCCTATACCTAAATAGATTCCTTGTTCAGTTTGCTAGTGTGGAGCCCTTAAAATTAGCATACTAGCTGTGGGGTTAAAATCTTTGATGCAAATCACCTGAGCAGAGAATTGCCATTTATTATTCTGAGGCCTCAGTTGCAACACTTAACATACTAGTATTTAACTCTTAAGACCATCAACAGAAGACAAGCAACAAAAGATTTCTGGAAGATCTGTCTCTGTTCTGTTATACAGGCATTATCTACATATTTCATGTTGAATACTAAGTCAATATAATTGAAAAATATGTAGAATTAATGTCCGTTATTAAGGTAATAAATATTAAACAAACATACACTGCTTTAGACCAAGAGGCAGATTATTTTGTTTAAATTAGAATATTCTGACTGTTATAATTCAAACTGTTGAGCCATTTGTTTATCTAGATCCCTCTAAGTTATAAAATACAATGCTGTTCACCTGCACACCTTTCAGCCTTATGTGCAAACATAGAAATTGTCTGTGACAGTTTCAGCTAACTATAAAATTAAATAAATTGTATGCTGCTTAATATTCTGTGTTTTGTGCCTTCTGTATCCTGCATTAACTAGGGTATTTTACTCCCATTTCCATGGGAGCAACACAATATTGAATAAAAAAAAATCCTCTGAAACCAGTTTGGTGCAGTAAATTAATCTTCTCTGCTGTGCGTAGACAGAATGAAACCATCAAGATTGAACAGATACACTCAAATAAATTGCTCAAGTTTCAGTCACCGTAATTAATTATAAGCCTACAGAAAGGAACATTCCTAGTCTGGACGCTTTTACAGAAGCATGGCATTTCCCAGAAAAAAGGCTGAGAATACAAGTGTGAAAGTGTTTTAGACATCCACATCCAGCCAGCAAATCATTCTCTGAGAGGGAAAAAATGAATTAGCAGCAGCTTGTACAACAAACAAGTAGAAATATATGATATTTTAAAGATAGAATTTTTTCTTCATTCAAATATTTAATACGTGGTTTGTGATAAGTATAACCACCAGAGTTGTAAGACATAACCACGATTTGTGGCTTTTCTTACGGATGAAGATTTCTGACTGGCTTTTATGTCTCAAGCAGCATACCTAACACATTCAGTTTAGGGGACTGTGCAATATTGGCCTTCAAAAAGGATGTAGCAGGAACTGTGCAACTTACTGATTCATCAGCATTGTATTCTACAGCTTCACCAATTTTATCCCTGCAAGCAATATTTATCCCAAAAAAGATTACATTTTTCTTAATAGTGGAAATCTGCAACAAGATAAGACCTGACACTTTGTTTTGTTGTTATGACTCAGCCTATTCTTGAATGTGTATGAGTACTCAGCATACTTTTATTATGTATGTTGTTTATATCTCTGGTTTTTATTTTAATCATCAAGACACTTCCTATCTAATATTTATTTGTTCATCTTGAGGAGCACCTATTTTCTGTAAACATATTCAGTGGAGATGATATGGAAGACACACACCCTGACAGCTAGAATAATGCTGTCACTCTTTTTTAAACCACTACTGCTTCTGTTTTTCCTGCTCATCTTTAGAATTTCCCCTTCTGATACAGAGAATAAAGTATTATGCCTCTCCTCAAGAGCCCATCTTGTCTCTGACTTTGGTAAAGGTTGCTTGGTTCTCAGCAGCAGTAGTGTTAAATTTCAGTAGGTTAATACTGTGATTCAGGCCTTACGGAAAGCTATAATTTGTTCATTAAAATTGAAACTTCTGTTGTAGGTATTTCAAATGGAAGGCAGGGAGGAAGGGTGGTAAGGAGAGTGTTTGCTAAATGGATATTTTTCAGTATACAGAATAACTGAATAGGCTCATTTTAAGCCTTTTAATTTCTCTGAGCTTTGAGAACTCGTTTTCTGAATGTGAACATCTGTTCCAGTACCATTTTTGCCCCTTCTAGCTCAAAGCATTTCATTACCATGCCTAATAAAAAAAGTATTTGCCTCTGCTTCTTCTCATGAAACATTGTTTTTTTAAAAAAATCACTCAATTCATATATTGATTCACCCACCTCCAAACCAAGATCTAATTTTGTGTGAAGCTCGCTCATGGGAACAAATATACCTAAAAGACCCCTCACCAGCTATTCAAATTAGGGGTTTAAATATTCTATTAATTATAAGATTTTATTTAAATATTGTTATTGCTAATACTTGAAATCTAAAGTGGAATTCTGTTAGCCATTCAGGATCTTAAATCGACTGCTAAATATCTGTGGCTTTCATTAGCTTAACTGGTTAAAGAAATGTCAAAAGGTAATGCTTGTGCTTAAGACCATCATTTTATTCTTTAGCAAAGCCTCATCTCTATGTCACAAAAGTATTTTCTAGAATGACTAATTATAAGACACTGTTCTTTGAGAAAATTCTTTTCCCCTCATAGAATTAAGCCCTAATAGGCCTTATACATTATGTTTATTCAAAGCATATGCATTTTCCAGCAAGCGTTGATTGTGCACTATGTTTAAGGTAGTGGATTTCACTGAATTTCACTGAATTTCACTGAATTTCTAGAGTTGGAAGGGACCATAGAGATCATCTAGTCCAACTCCC
>JAOXJK010000012.1:133974159-133989514 GCA_025774025.1 Xenus cinereus | reverse complement strand
TCTCCAGTAGTTCCCTGTCTCTCTTGAACTGGGGAGCCCAGAACTGGATGCAGGATTCCAGTTGTGGCCTCACCAGTACAGAGCAGAGGGGGTGAATGACCTCCCTCGACGTGCTGGCCAAACTCTTCCCTACGCAGCCCAGGATTCCCTTGGCCCTCTCGGCCACAAGGGCACATTGCTGGCTCATGGATAGTTTACTATCCACCAGGAGCCCCAGATCCTTCTCCTCAGAAGTGCTTTCCAGCAGGTCCATCCCTCACCAGGTCCATCCCTCACCTATATTGGTGCCTGGGGTTCTTCCTCCCCAGATGCAGGACCCTACACTTGCCTTTATTGAACCTCAAGAGAGGCTCCTCGAGGAGAGGGAGAACCTGCTCTTACTGCTTTTGGTGATGGAGGAAGAGCAGAGAGACAGATATAAATCCTGAAGTAAGATAGCTGCTCCACCAGCGTCCACAGCATTTGGAGTTCACTGGAGTCCAGAGCAACCGGAGTTCTTCTGGGAATTGTTCTCCTCCCCTCAGCTTGATGTGCCCCTCACTAAAGAGAGAGGGATTTGAGGGAGGCAGAAATAAGGAACAGTGGCATCTAGGGCTGCACTAGCAGGTTTTCTGATCCTGAGACAAGCAGTACTGGGGTCTGAGATCTGGCAACCATCAGGAGGCCTGGCAGCCTCCGGAGAGGGGGACTCAGGGCAGAGGACCCATGTGCCCCAGCTTGTTGGTTGATTTATGGTCCACCCTAGACATCAAGAAAAATATTGCTTTTGTTCCTTGAGTATTTGGCCCTAAACCACCCATGAAAATGGGAGAATAATCTTTAAAAAATTTACCTGTGCTCTTTATAATCTTATTTTCAAACATGAGTCATAGACCCAAGTGACTTCTAGATTTGTTGGTTATGCAGAAGAAATGAAAGACCAGACATTCTGGTGGATAATGAGAATTTGTCACATCGAAAGCAAACCTGTCTGTCACCCCACAAGCCCTGGGAATAGGGTTATGAGCAGGCAGAACCAGCATGGAAAGACCCTTGACCGGGTGCAGAGCAACAGCAAGAAGCTCACTTATTAAATAACAATTTAATTCAACCCTGTACCAAGCAAATATACTGGAACTATTTCTATCCACTCTGTAAATAATGAACTTCATGTCGTGTATCGTAGAAGACTGATTAATCCTTTCCTCCATTTCAAATTATCCAAGTGCACTGTGAAATAGTGTCTTGGATGGCTTCAAGAAATACCTTTGGAAACACTGGGACAAACCTGCACACCACCACCCTCCACAAAAAAAAGCATTTCAGGCCTTACTCAAAACCCTCTGGAGAAAGCAGGATTCTTTGCTGCCAGGTCAGACTCTTGTTGTGCAGGGGACATCCAAAATGACACACGTAAAACAAATTTGTGGCTTTCTAAGCTCTGTCTGCATAGGAATGAGGAAACATGTTTTGTGGGAAATGGGGTACATGCATCAATTTTGTAGGCATAATTTACCGCAAGTGCCAAAATGTTGAATATTGATCCCACCAGTCTTGAATCTGTAAATGCCAGGAAATTACAAATAATAGCAGCTAACATAGAGTGATTCCCACTTATCGCTATATTTTAATTCCCTTCCTTTATTAGATTATTATCTTTGCTCTGCAGAAGCACTGCTTCCCTCCCAAATCCACAGGTTTTTAGTGCAAGTGGGGATAAGAAAATGGCCAACCCATTTGCAGGTTAGTCACTAATCCAACAGCAAATGCGGAATACCATGCAATAAACAAATTTAGGTTTCAAGCCATTAACACAAACATATAGCTTTATGTCAGAGACCTCCTGGCACTGCTCATCACTATAATGAGGGGCCACTAAGATGGCTTTTGTGCCCCCCTGACACTGGGGGTTCACCATTTTCCCAGCATCCCCTATTTCTCCTAGTGGGAATTAGAGCTGCTGAAGGATTTCTCTAATTACTCAGAGTCATTTGCTCACCTAAGAAAGACACTGAGGTGCTGGAGAGTGTCCAGATAAGGGCAACAAAGCTGGTGAAGGGTCTAGAGCACAAGTCTTCTGAGGAATGGCTGAGGGAACTGGGGGTGTTCAGGCTGGAGAAAAGGAGGCTGAGGGGAGACCTTCTCACTCTGTACAACTCCCTGAAAGGAGGTTGTAGTGAGGTGGGTGTTGGTCTCTTCTCCCAAGTAACAAATGACAGGACAAGAGGAAATGGCCTCAAGTTGCACCAGGGGAGGTTTAGAGTGGATATTGGGAAAAATTTCATTGAAAGGGTTACCAAACGTTGGAATGGGCTGCCCAGAGAAGCGGTTGAGACACCATCCCTGGAGGTATTTAAAAGACGTGGTGCTGAGGGACACGGTTTAGTGATGATTTTGTCAGTGTTACTTTAATGGTTTGACTCAATGATCTTAAAGGTCCCTTCCAACCTAGACAATTCTATGATTCTAACCCAGCCACCTTGGTCCACAGAGGTGCCATGACAGTTGCCAAACTGATTTTTGCTCAGCCCATGGATGTCCCCAGCTGGGGATCATCCGGCAGCCAGTTAAGCTGGCGTAAGGGCTGCTTTGTGTGGATGATACAGAGCCAAGGCGGGGGCGTGTTAGAGCAGCGGTATTTGGGACTCCTTCCAGTGGTGTGAGATTCTTTGGGCATGGCGACCTGGTAGTGGCAACAAGGTGCCTTACTGAGGCAAGCCTGCAGGAGCTGGTCAGACCAGGGTATTGTCTGCCAAAAGCTTAAAGGACCCTTTCCTTACCCATCTCCTATTTAAAACACTGAGAAAAAAAAAAAACAAGGAGTAATATTTTTTTTCTTTTCTAACGACCACAGAAACTGACACGTCTTAAGTTTTTTGTTGGCTTTTTTGTTTTCATAAAAAAAAAAAAAAAAATGGAGTCTCCTTCCAAACCCAGAATATTCTGAATCATACACAAGTGTCTGCTTAGAAAAGGATCTGGGTCCAAATGAAGATGAAAAAAAAAATGGAAAAGGTGATAATGGAGGCTGAAGCAGAGATACATCTCCCCTACTGGTACTCCCTGACAGCTGAGACCATTGCATGAGCAATGATTTAACTCATTTTTGTAAACGCCATGTACTTAAAGGCATTAGAAAGACTTCAGTGTTGTCAAGGAGAGCTACTAAAACGGTTGCACCTAATTCCCTCTCCCAGTTTCAAATACTTTTATTTGCCAGTTTAAAATACTGAAGTGACCGCTCCCTAACTGCCTTGTCTCTGCTTTAAAGCAATTGACTGTATAAAACCTTGTCTGCTACCAAAAGTAGGAATCAGAAATTTTACCTGTTAAGGATAACACCTGCTAACAAAAATAGAACCCTATATTTAGGCTATGTTACTTCATGCCTAGTTAATCTGGGGAGCACGTCCGGCAGAGCAACTGGTGTTAACCAGTCTGATAGTGTGATGCCTGCAGCAATACGAACTTGTTAATCTTAAGTTTAAAATAGATCTTCACCAGTAATTCAAGTTAACCGTATCTGATCCGACTGGTTTTATCTTAGACTGCTCACTTCATTTCATTGCTTCTCTTTTGTGCTGGGAAGACTCAGCCCTGATTTGATATAATGTCTGGATGATTATGTAGCCTGCATTGTAGAGACAGAGAATTTTTAGACTCTCAAAACTAATCGCTTGACCTCAATGGAGTTATATGAAATATCAGACACCTAAATGTGAAGACCCTTTGGGCCCAGTTATGTGGATGATTTGGTGGCCTTTGTCGTTGAAATCATAAATTAGCTATGGCCCCCATCAAAACATTGTTTTATTCCACTTAGGACGTATAAGAAAAAGTTTGCCTTCTCCCAGCTTGAGCAACAGCCCACACTATAAAAGGCCCTAAAAGTGATGATGGTGATGATGATAATCTTTTCTGCCTGCAGCAAAAAGCCTTCATGAAGTGATAGTGAAGAGCTGCAGCTTCCACTGCTTTAATAGGATTTGTGTGCACTGGAGTTTTGGAAAGTCATACAGTGTGTTCATAGGTGCCTAGATATAGGCTTTGGAGACTGATATAAATCTCTAAATTGGAGCGTATCAGGCAATCTGATAAAACAATACATATTATTCTTTTGCCAGACTTTCCTACTCTTAGGTGAAAGAAAGAACCATTTCAAAAAACTGAGCTGCAAAGTGTTAAATTTTTACTAGCTTTCTAGTATTTGTTAACAACTTTGGTTCAAAGCACAGACAATGACATTGGGCATTCATTTAGCCTACATTATTAATAAACCTACTCCAACTCAAGAGACCTTCAAGGATTTCTGTATCACAACATCAGGACTCAGAAGCCCAAAATTTTTGCCATCTTAGAAGTTTCAAACATGGAAGAAATGAGTTTTTTAGTTTGTTGGAACTGAGGCAGAAAGTGTCGCTCATCCAGAAGTGGTCTTAAGATATTTCCTTATTATATAAACATGTTTGTCCCCTTTTATTCTTTAAATAAACTTTTAAAAGTTAAGTTCTACCCTCTTCAGTTTTCTTATGACGTAAGATACTCAGCAGCAAACCCCCCCTGGCTGGGGTGGAAGAAGTGAGCATTACGTGGTCCTTTTTAGCCTGCTTCTCCTTGGCACAGGACACAAATGGCCGCCATTTATAGGTTGCCGCACACACCCGGCAGTATTGGCCTGCCTGTGTGTGTAAAACCAGCAAGCAGAAAAAATATCATCAGATGAGTCCATCCTTCTGCCTCCCAAAAGCATGTTTTCCCTCTTCCCCGTACATACTTCCTTACCATTTGAGAGGGGAAGGAGGAATAAGGCCCCAGGAGCTATGGGCCTGGCTACATTACAACCGCATTACTTAATGAAAAAGGCTCTTTCTCAAGATTTAAAGACCTTCGTACAACATTCAGGACTGTCTGCAGAGACTGAAGCAGCTCTTCCCTATGCTCTGCACTAAGGATAAGTGCAAAAATCCTGCTTAAACTTTGGCTCCCCCAAGGGGGTCACCTTTTGTGGGCCATGTCCCTCGAGGCCCATCCACGGCCCTTTCCTGGGCCATGCCTTCCACACACAAGTCCCAGATAATTTCTGGTTGTCAGCGTTTTAGGAGCATGCTGTTTCTGTGTGCTTGTGCCTTTTAAATCCATGGAGAGAGGAGATCATGAATCTTCATGACTGGTGATCTCCTCTTGAAGAAGTCACCATGGAGAAAGCTTCCGCCAACTTTGTTGCCTAAAGAATCCAGCCTGCCCACTATGCCATCCTGTGAAATCAAAGCCTCCTCCCACTTTCTTGAATTACATCTGCTTAGTACATTAGTTTTAGGAACAGATGACCTTGAAGATTTATGGGTAGCAAAAGGGAAGAATATGAGTCCTGTGTAAGAAACTGGAGAAGTCTTTTGTACTACGGCTTTTATGACAACATGTAAAGCATCAATAAGGCAGAAATACGTATGTTTGTTGTCGTTCTGAGTTAAAAGAAGCCACGCCCTAGCATCCAGGGAAGAGATGTGGCTTGCAGTATTTAATAAGACATCTTCGGGTTACTTGAATTGTTAATTATAAAGATTAAAGATTAATCCTGCCCGATGAACTTGGCTTGTCAATGGAAAATAAATGGTAAGAAAGGTTGTGGTATGTCTCTAGAAAAGCGTTGGAAAGCCTTGCTGGAGTTAGCAAGCTTTTCTCCAAGGTAAAGACTCTAAGTGTTTCAAAATCTTAAGAGCAGCCATGCAAAACACTCCTAATTCCTCCACTTATCTGTACCCTAGATAACATCGCAGAGAAGAGGGGAAGAGTCAGCCCAAAAGGCACGTAGGATATTCCTGAAATAAAGAGAACAGAGCGATTTTGAATGGAAAATCAGAATGCGACTGCTCTAAAGTACACGGGGTACCCAGAGAGCAAGCATTTGGTCAGTCAAGCATAAGCTCCACAGGACAATTGCAGGACTTGAACGGCGCTCAGAGAGAGCACAGATTTTTAGTGTCTAGCATGTCTGTCCTTCAGTCTGCAGAATGATGACTTCAAGAGCAGTTACTGGAGCTCTGTCTGCACCAAAATGGGAGCAGTTTGCCTGGAGAAATTCACCCCCATACAGGTGGAAAGAGAAAGTTAATCTCTTCCTGGGGCCTCCTTCAGGTGGAACACAGGCTCCCTCAGACCGCAGTGGGGCTGGTGTCTCACGCTCGCGTGTTGAACCATTTCCCACCTGGATTATTCAGTTCTTTGTGGCTTCCTGGGAGATTTTCCTCCTCACATCCTGGCCACAGAGTCACGTATGGTTTCAGGCTACAAGGGGAGCTCATTTTGAGGGGATGGCTTTTATCTGCCACTTTTGCCTTCCATGCTTTCCCATGGCATGGAGCCAAGTTCTTCCTTACCCTCCTCCAGGTTGTGGGAAGAGTAGGGACGTGATGAGAAGCGGAGGGACAGACATTTCAAAGTAGGCATTCTGAAAGTGAGCAACTGAATATAGCCAGCAAGGCACTGCTGGAAAGTTGGGGGAAACCTCTGGCTATTATTCTCCTTCCCAGCAAATCTGGGATAGGTTCATGGCAGATGAACTGGCAGCTGGGAGCCAGCCCAGGTGGCTGAATACATGGGATTTCCATGCTCCAGGTGAAGAGCCCTGCTGCATGGTGGACCAGCAGGAAAAGAAGCAGAAGACCCCAGCTAATGGTGGACCACAAGGAAAATCCTGCTGGTGGGACTGTGGAAGAGAAGACGTGTTTCTGGGAGTGTCCCTCTGCTTCTCTCACAAACAGACCTGGGGATTAGAAACCTGGAGCTGAGGTCAGTCTTGTGCTGCAATTAGGTGAGACTGAGAGAAAAACACCTGGGCAAGTAAGTTTGTGCCCTGACAGGGCAGTGGTCATTTTAAGTATTCATTACACATTTTTCCTGTATGGTAACGTGGCAAGACCTGATCAGCCGATATGTCCACAACATGTACTTTTTTATTTTGCAGCTCTTTAGATATAGGATGAACTTTTCCTGGTTTACATTGCTTCCACCCGCTCAAACTGGCAGGACTGCTGGTGGCCACTTCTAGTTGAGGAGGAGTTAAGCGAGGACAGAAAGCAAGTCGTGTCCCGCCCCCCAGCAAATCTTTTCATGGCATGTACTAAATACTCTCTCTCACTGATGAGAAATAATGCAGCAGGTTGGACTGTGCAGTCGTGAAACCTCTGCTGGCTCCCACAGCACCGCTGTCTCAGGAGGCACGGTGGGAACGGCCTTGCAATCCAGGTCGATCTTGATGGAGAAGTTAACAAAGACCTTTGTGAGTGTGGAAAGAGGGCTGTGAGGCTAAAGTTGTAAACCGATAACGAGTCGGACACACTGCACTGTTGTGTTGTGAAAGCCTAACGTTGAGATTCTGTTTGCTTTAACTTGCTAACATTTTCCATTCTCTGGCTGTTGTAAATGTCACTTCTTTCCACGATCACGAGGCCAGGCCCTGATCTTTGCTCAGAAAAGGCTCCAGCTCTTATATCAAACCTGCTCATCATAATTTTACTGCAAACCTCGGACAATTTTGATAGGCGGTTATGCTATGAATTGTTGGAAGGAAAGCTTCTAATCTTGAACACTACTGCAGGCAGGTGGAATGGATCGAATTTTGAAATAAAACAAAATAAATGCTTTTTAATGTATCATTTACAAGCTTCCAAGAAGGCACTGTGCTTATCAGATGCTGAAATCATTTCCAGGAGCTACTTAGAAGTTGCTGTCAATTCTCTTCAGAAGTGATATGCCTTGGAGAATTAATGAAGAGAACCCTTACTAAATTTCTCTTTTCTGATTTTGAACTCATCTACAAAGTAAATTATTTAAATTTTTAAAGAATGTTAAACTTTTTTTTTTTTAAATAGATCAGAGGGATGGAAAATACTGCTAGCAAGTCTGCCTTCCCAATGAAATCTTCTATTTTCTTGATAAAATCACACATATTTTTTAGTCTGTGGATAAGAAAGGAGATAAGCTCATATTTCCATGGAAATATGAAAAGTAAAAAAAAAATAAATAGGAGAATGTAGCAGTCTATGTAAAAAGAGCTCATATCATATTGGAGATAAATAGCATATGGAAGAGTTATTCTCCCTTTGATATGCAAGATTACCAGCCATAGATCTTTGGTGAGAGCTGTGCATAAGAACGGCCCTTCAGCTGAGCTACAGTTGTTGGTATTTTGCGTGGAAAAAGTAAATAGTTGCACACCTGCTTGTGTAGACTTCCAGTCGCAGCGATCATTGATCTCGCAGATTTCTGCCCGCCCCAGGAACTCTCATTGCCGTGCAGCAGCATGCAGTGTCCGAGATCTTTATTACAACGGCTCTTACGTCATTTTCGCTGAGCTGGTTTTGAGTTCAGCAGAGTTGAAAGATGAACCTGTTCACCTTAGAATATTGTTTGCTTTATTTATTGTTTTTTCCATATTACACTTTGAGACTCTCACCATGTAATTTTATGGCTTTGAAGTTGTGTGGGTTGACCTATAACTGTAATAAAAGAATTTGGAATGAGATAACACCAGTTTTTCCATCATTTACAAAAGGTTGAGGCTACTTATTAAACACTTTCATATTCCATAACTTCGCTAAAATGGGTACTTTTTCAAGCAACTGCTATGCTGTGGTAGACCCTTGCAGACACAGATCAGACAGGATAGGGCTGTGCTGTGAGCTCAAACAAGAAAAACCTCTGGTTTAAACTCTTAATTCAACCTTTCTGAAGAACAATGCATTCCCTAGTTACAAATTAACAGTATGTTTTCATCCTGCATAATTACTCTAGGACACAGGTTGTGTTCCGCGTGAATCATGCTCTTCTTAAAGAGCATGAAGTTCAGCTGAGAGGGTGCATGGAGAACAGAGGGGAGCTTTTTCCTCCCATTCTGTCCACTGAGGATTGACCCACACCACCATTTCACTTGGATCCCATCACACCGAACGTACCCCTAAAGTGTAACCCCAAGTTTTGGTACCATGGTCGGCTTTTTCCTCCAAGCAGAATAATGCCCCGTGGATGAGCCTGGGCTGCGGAGCAGGTGTGTCCTGGGGTGCACCCCACCGCCCTGGTCCTCTGCTCACCCGGACTGCGGTCCCCGTGGGCGTACTCTGCAGTTTCCTTTCAGCTGTCAGCTCAAGTTTCTTTCCAAAAAAAAAAAAAAAAAACAAACCCAACAAAAAACAAAACCAGTCAGTGCTCAGGAAGTGAGGACTCTGGGAACAGGGACCACTGACACACACCCAGCTCTCCTCCCCTTGTGGAGCTAATGCTCTGCCAAAACCTGCATGCTGCCCTGTGAGCTGGACACAGGTGGGTAGGGTAAAACGAAAATGTCCTAAATACTCAAAAGGAGCTCTAGAATCCTCCAAAGACACAGACAATCCTCCTAAATCAGCATCCTGGAATTCCATCAGTCTCCCAGTGAGATGTCTCATAAGATGGGTCTCTGAAAGCTTCGGTAACCAACCACCACTAACATTCCAGTTAACTGCTTGCTAAATTACTAAAGTGTGCTGAATTGGCTTGGAATTGCACGCAAATACATGTTATCCAAACTGGTGAAAGATAACAGAAACTTGGTCTGGCATATAGCAACATAAGCCACCAAAAATCCCACTGAAAATCTTAACAAACGTTGGATCAGGCTCTCAGAGAAAGCACCGGGTCCAGCCAGCTGCAGCCCACCCCCACACGGTCCCTGTCATGCAGAGAGCTCAAAGCAACAGCAGGAGATTTCCTCAAATCTCCAGGGGCAGGGTTGGCAGTAACGGTGACTTCACAGCACCTCACACCCCACCAGTGTGAAGGCAACACAGGTTCGTGGCAGGTGGGCGAGAGGAGCTGCTTTCCCTGGCATGAGTCAGGTCATCCACAAGCTGCCCTCTCCTCGTATGAGTTAGGTCATCCCTGAGGTTCTTTGAAATCTCATAGTTAGGCAGGTATTTGCCTGAAAAATACAGGAAAAATCACAGTTAAAGTGTGATCTTGGAAAAGATGGAACTAAATTAATGAATGCTGCATGGTTTCACTTTCTTTCTTCTTGGTTTCCTAGTTGGTCTACAGTATTGCAGAGCATCAAACCGACCCCATCCATCTTGCACTTTTCCTGGTGGCACTCACTGATCCATTGACACCCCGGCGTAGCCTTTCATGTGTCTGTAGCACTAACACGTTGTTGGATTCCTTCAAACAAAAAAGCCATTCCCCCATTCCTGGAGCTGTCACGCTCCCCGCCCTTGGGAACTGCTGGGCTGGAAGAGTTTGCCAGGCCTGTGCCACCCACAAGGCCTGTGCTGGGCATCCACGTGGTCCTTGAAGGAAGGGAGCTGCAATGTGACGAATGAAATGCTCTGGTGGCCCCAAGGATCCTACAGGGTGGGAAGACCAGGCATAGCATGGTTTCATGGACTTTGGGCTTCTAATACCAAGGAATCTATTGTTGAGCATTGCCTTGTCATCGGCACGCTGCTCCTTGGAAAGCTACGGGTGAGACTGTAAGGGTATAAAGTCGGTAAAAAAGGGATGAATTAGGCCCTGGCTTCACCCGTCAGAAGGTTAAGGCTTGGGATGTGCTGTAATCCAAATTTAAAAGCAGCCCACCAATTTGCAGTTTATATTAAAATACATTCAATGCCCTTAAACAATTTTGGTGCACGGAAAATATATTTCTATATAGTGCTGTCTTTGAAAAACCGGGAAGGCTCACGTAAATTGCTATTTACATAATGTATTTCCTGTGCAAATAGTGGTTTGCCATAATGACTATATAAGCCCAGGCCAGCTTAAGATAGATTGTGTGCTTCAGTGCTGCATTTTCTTTTTCATTTTCAAAGAATACAAATACTGATTGAAATGTAGATAAAGTAAGCAATAAATTATTCTACAGTATTATCCAAATACTTTGAAAAGACACGTTTCGCCACACACGGCCGGCCATACTTGATGGCAGTTGTACACAACTTGAAAGCTGCCTTTCAGAGTCCAGCGCTACCTCTGAAAATTCTGCCGAAGCCCAAACCAGGTACCGTCACTGTTCCAGTTTTTCTGTCTGGTTTCTGTGTCAGGAGTAAGCTTGGGGATCTTATCTGAGTACCTGGATCAAAGATTTACCTGGAAAAAAAGGTCTTCCCAAGGTTTAAGTTTCCTGGGATCACTTTATAAAGCAGCAGCCCTTCGCTATCATCTGGTCTGTGCATCTGTCACCATTAAGATGGGCATTAGCAGGACTCTATAGAGACACAGGTGTTTGCCCTTATTCAGAAATAACATCATCTACATCCTTTTTCTCTTATGAAAGGCCGTATCTATTTGCTTTAAAGTATGTAATACTTATGTGGTTGGGCTTAAGATGAGGACAAGCCTACTTTTTGTAATTGCTTAAGAGATCTTGAAGTACAAAAATCTGGTTAAAACTTTATCCACCCTTCCAGTCGTGATGTTTCTCAGATACATGTTGTAATGTGGGACTGTATAAAAGTGTAAGAGAGACTTTCTCATGTCATACCATCAGGAAAAGGCTAGAATCAAAATCTAGGGAATCCCTTCTTTCAAAATGCTTCTCACTGTGATGACTCTCTACAGGAAGGCAGGACTGTAATGAGGAACAACTGCCAAGCATCAGAATTTCCTTCTACATCTTTCAAGAATGACTGTACCGCTAATTATCACTAAGCATCAAATGGGAAAGAAGAGGGTGATAAAGGAAATCCAGCCACACCTCAAGATCACACGTGAATTTGGCTTCTCAGAAGAGAGGTGACACAACGGTCCCTGGCTTTGACATTTCTTCTGACGGTGGACTGCAAATAACTGAGTAATAACTTCTGTTGTCCTTGCAGAGCACTTGTGTTGGTCATGTTTCTCATTTGAAAGTTCTTACATTTGGCTTTCCTTTGGTCTCTGCTCATCAAAATCCAAGTTTGTGATGCTTCACATGATGCTGAAATATTGGTGCTTTCTGGATGAGAATTCCTTGTCCTGTTATTTCTTGCTTTTATTTGGGGGATATTTTAGGTTGGATTGCTGTTATAATGGGCATATTTGATTTCCACACATCTTGAGAAACCCTTGGAATATTACCGAAGAAATCTGGTAGTCAGAATTAGGAAGTCTCAGAAACATACAAAAATTATTAATGAAAAGCATTTGAATAACAGCTATGAACAACAAATGTTTTCAAGGAAAATCATAGTCACTTAGATTCTGGGTCAAGTTCCCAGCTGGCATCAGTGTAGCATTTCTGACTTCTGCCAGATACGGATCTGGTTCATTTTTTTGTAAGGAGAACTTCAAGTAGCTCTAGCTAAAATGAATGACAAAGCTTAGGCTTCTCAGAGAAGTAATTCATTAATCAATGTGTGTATATGCCTATCACCATACATATAATTTCTGAAAATATGAAGAGCTTTGTCTTGTATAAACCCCTCTAGAGTCACTGGGAAAATTTACATGGACTTCATTGGATTATGGATCATATCCTATATATATCTGCATTTTTAAATCTTTTCCAGTGCTTCCTCTTTCAATGGAAATTAATAACTTCTTGGAATTGAAATGGCCAGTTTCCGATTTAGTTTTGCATAAGAAGCAGAGGCCAGTGGGATTAAATATGAATGGCGGGTTGGTAATTCATTAATCATGAAAATATGGCGAGCGGTTAGTTACATAAGTGATTATTTTTGCATGGAAATGTCTGCTACTTTTATGCCTGTGCGGGATCATTTGAAGTGCAGCAGCGAGAACATACAAACCCGTTCACCTCGATATACTATTTTACAAAGAATGCGCAAAGAATCTGTAGACAGCACTGATTTTGTAGATATTAGCATAATGAGTGGTCAGCGTGTCCAGGCACCCTACCTGCACGTGATTATACGCATTCCTGGTGGGGAGAAGCAGCCTATTTTGAAAGTTCCTGTGAGACTTCCTTCAAATCCTCCTGGCCACACACAACCTACGTAAACCATTTTATTCTGAGAACTTCTGAAAATGTAAACGTTGCGGCTCCTGTTCATTTAAAAGCCAGAGCAGTCGGATGAGCAAGGCTGGGCCGGCCCCAAACAATGCGAATTCTTCTCTCCCATTCAGCTGCGGACTTCTGGGCCGGGCAAAAGCAACGAGCACAAGATTCGATGTGCCATGGGAAAGTCGTACGCAGCAAGGAGCAAATCAACATGAGATGCAAGTCAGAGGACTGTCGGCACAGGTTCAGGGCTCCGTTTCCATTCACGCACGGTGCTGGAAGCTGAAATTCTGCACTGAACAGGGTAATTCAATACACTTGGCGAATACAAGAAGTTGCCCCACTGGCACAGACCTCTTCTATCTAAAAATGACGGAATTGCCAGTTCTACCTTTGTCTCCTTCCAGTGTCCTTGCGTCACTGGCACCTCGTTGTCTTTTCCGAGTACAAAGGACAATCCCAGGCTGGAGTCACTGTGCTGCCGCTCGCTGAGGCCAGGACCCCGCCGTGGATTTGCTCCTGGTGAAAAAAAGCCTCGTGAATCCTCTCTCCTTCTCTTTGTCATCATTGGGACTTTACGGACATGCATTCATTTCAGATTTTTGTTTTCAAGACAAGACGTAGGCAAACTGCTGAAGTGTCAGCATCTGGCTCCCACTGAAGTTTACTACTCTGAGAAAGCCATGCCCAAAAACCAGTTCCTAATGGGAAATCGAGTCAGCCACGAATGTTGTTTCTTGTTCACATGGAGAAACACACAGCCTGATTGTGAGGAAATATTTAAAACCTATTCGGTCCTTTTGCAAGGGTATAATGGTACTTGTGGCTGTAAAACCATTCTGAACATTTTTCACTCATAAATATTTTTAACCAAAGGGATTAATGATCAAATTCTTGTGTCTTTCATCTTAGCTGCTTTGTTCAGCAGCTTACAAAACACAGACCAACGTGATGTATCTCTTGAAGAACTCGCAGCCAAACAGCAGCAACAGAATGAGAGAAAGCTGCACATAACAGGTGGAGAAACAGGAGAATGGAAAGATGGAGGGAATCAAGTATAAGGTCTCATGATTACTTAATCACTATGCCCACATCTTGTTCCATAATGCATACAAGATTTCAGCCACCCAATCTACTGAAATCCCTCTCAGGACACGTCAGCCTTTAACTAAGCATCCACCTCTCATCCTGCTGGGTTATCCATCCCCCTTGGCATTTTGCTGTCTTCTGCTCTGCGTTATCCCATCTTTTTTGTATCCTCGCACTACACGTGCGTCTTAACACACTATTGTCCTGCTGTTGCTCATGTCGATCGCTGAAGACGTGGCGATTCCCAGGTTTTCCAGCTGTTGTCATTCACCATCCTTACTATACTATCTGCAGTATTCGGCAATGTCCTATCAGCCATCTTGGCCATCAAACCATGCTAACTCACGTAGCATCTGAGGAATGTGGCTGGAAGGAGAAAGGCAGGTTCAGTGTTTCAGGGTACCCAGGTAACCCTAATGGCTAAAGTGAGTCATCCCAAAAGGAACTTAATCATTATTACTGGTACAATACCATGATACCCTGTGACAAGAAGGAAGATCTTTGGTAAGCTGCTCTGTCCCCTCCCACTGACCCACTGCTACAGGATTCTCCAAATTCTCCAAAATTCTCAAAAATTCTCCAAAACTGGTGTACGAAAAAACATTCTTAGCCAGTCAGGAGTGACTATGGTAGTGTCCCCTCTCGCCTCCGCACTGGGAAGGAAAGAGCTTGCTAATGAAGCCTTCCGTACTTAACTGTTGGGATGAAATTACCTGCTAGGGCAGTATATTCAAATCTCCCATGTCTGTTCCCCTGCTATCTCCGTGTGGGTATCTCAATATCCCATGATATCCTAGTGGGAATATCTGTTTAAAGGGTTCCAGCACCACTTCAAATACTAAGTCGGTGCGGAGCCATCTGCAAGTTCCCTTTGGGGACGGAGCAGTGAAAAACGGGATTCCTTGCACCCCACATCATGCCCCAATGCGGTTTGGGTATTTTATCGGGACATCCTGCAGCCACCCTATTAGCCATTCGCTGACACCCAGCACCCCTTTTCCAGGTGGAAGCCCCACGGCTACACCGGGAGACGGGGCTCACCCTCTGTCCCGTCGCCTCTCACGGACACGCTCTCCCACACCGAAGGACCAGGGGTAACTCCTACCTAGCTCGCCCACCCTTGGGGGGGGGGGGGGTCTCCACCCGCCACCAGTCGCCACCCCCGGGGGTGCTGCCGCCGGGCTCTCCCCCAGCCACCCTGCCGCCGACGGGAGACCCCGGCACCCCCCTTTCCAACCCCCCTCTTTTGTTATAAATAGCTTCTGGTACTTTCTTTACGTTTCTTTCTGTCAGGAGCTGCTGTCAAAAACGCCATAT
>JAOXJK010000012.1:133934489-133950849 GCA_025774025.1 Xenus cinereus | reverse complement strand
TTACAGAAGTCCAGATAGATCACATCCATAGGTCGTCCCTTATCTACTGACCTAGTTACTTTATCATAGAAGGCCACCAGGTTAGTCAGGCAGGACCTGCTCCTAGTAAAGCCATGTTGGCTGTCCTGAAACCTCCCTGTCCTTCATGTGCCCAAGCATGGCATATCAGGAAGAAATTACTCACTATGAGGGTGGTGAGGCACTAGAACAGGTTGCCCATCTCCAAAGGACACCCTACTAAATACTGGAGAGAAATACTTGATCATGCCACAGCTCACAAGCATACCTTCGATTTTTTTTTCTGAAACACCTTTTTTCCACATGTCAAAGCCTTATATGCAGGTGTGGCCTGTATGAAATGGAAACGCAGGTATACACAGTATATAAAGAATCATAGAATCATCTAGGTTGGAAGGGACCTTCAAGATCATCTAGTTCAACCATCTAGTGGGGCAGTGTTTGCAGAGCCACAATCAAAGCCTGAAAACTGCTTCTCCTCCTTCCCTCCATATATGGGCCAAACCTCAATTAAATCACTTTTTGAGGAAAAGACATGGATACCACGTCAGAATTTGAACTTGAAAGTAGACCTACCACAACCCAAGATGCTTTACATTACGTTCAAGAGACATCCTGAAGGCTGCTATGATAAAGACATTTGCTTTGTTTTATTATCAGTCAGGAGAAAGCTGGCACATGGAAGCCTGCACTAATATTGTCCACCCTTTCAGCAGAACACAGATCAGCTTGCTTCAGCTTTGCGTTAAGGTGATCAAATCATTTCGAAGTGAGATGCTGGCATATGTAAGTATGGTCTGAAGTGCGGGTAAAGCGACAAAACACCTGTCAGCACTTGAAAGAAGATATTCATTGAAACCTAGGGATTTCTGTAAAACTCAACCAATGAGGTTTCAACGCTTTGAGTCCCAATTTACTGATGTCCTTTAGTAGTCTGAAGTAAACTATTTTTTTATGGAGAGACTCCCCTAGTCACACACATAGCAAATGATTTTTAGTTTTTCATTTTCAAGAGCATTAACTTAATCATGGCAAAGAGCGACCTCCTCAGAAAGGCACTGCTGGTCCTTAAATGCCATTTTTAAAGTTCAGCATAAGATAATTAACAGACTGAAAATGTCAGCAAAAGATGAGACCAAGATGGTTATGTATTTCAAGATTTTGTAAGTAACCACAGAAGTTACATCCCATCTCAGCGTATGTAGTCCTGTTGATAACTTAAAATTTTGTTATTTACAAGTTTAGGACTTATTACTCAAGTGGGAAGATTAGGACTTAATTTCTTAGTTTTTCCCCACATTAACAATTATATTCAATTATGGTAGTTCTGAAATGCTATTGGAATTACAATATTAAGAGACACTCGCATACATCTGAGAAACAAAAAAATCCTCTGAAATATTAAAAAGAAAGCTAATTGTAGACCATGGCATGGATGTGTAAGACATAATCTAAAGAACAATAAAGTTTCATTGAACAACAACTGTTGTTTGCTATTGGTAAAAGGGGAAAAATATACATGCTATATTCAAAGTACGACAATTTCAAAATATTTTTATTGAAATTAGCATACAAAAGATTTTGAAGGCTATTTCTCAATTGGTTATTTCTAAACATTCATGAAAAAGTAGTGGTTCATTTCCAAAAGTCTCCAGCACAGTTACGTACTTTAAGAGCCTTTTGTTTTTCTAATCATTGCTTCCATCATATCCCACTGCTCTTTGGTAACCTAGTAAAAGAAAAGAGTGTTTTATTGGAATTCCCTGTAATAACTACACATCTAAGTATTAACAAATAATGTAAAATAGCAAGCAAGGAATTTAATACCTTCTTCAAATCGTTGAACTCTCCTGCCATAGAAACATATTCCCCACCATCCATTCTAATAACCTAGAGAAAAGCATAAGCAGTGTTTTTAATAACGGTGGATTATTCTGTAGCATTCCCTTGTTATGAAATGTGAAAGTCATTTTTATTTATTTGTATCAGGAACATCCATGCCCAAAATAATCTAATTCAACCACTTTTAAAAGTTCTTTCTAAAGATACGAATTGTCATGCATTTCAATTAAAAGGTTAATAATGCTTGTAAAGAATTTGAAAGTAACAGTTTCTGTTTCATTTCTGAAACCAGAGATTTAAAAAATATCAGAAAAACCAAGACCACCATCAGGTTAATTGTATAAACAAGATCAACCAAAACTTACTGCTCCATTAACCCAGCTTGCATAGTCACTGCAGAAATAGGCAGCAAGATTTGCAATTTCTTCTACAGTTCCCAGACGACCACAGGGAATCCTCTCAATTATCTTCTTCTCAAATGTGCCTGTTGGGTCAAGGCGGCTAAAAGCACCCTGAGAATTAAGAGAAATATTAAAAAAGTTATAACTACATCAGAAATTAAAATCCAACAGACATCTGACTCAGCATAAACAACATGGAAGTTAACATTTATGAGTAAACTATTCATACCCTCTTTGTCAGTAGGATAAAAAAGAAGAAAGTAGGGAACAGGAAACAATTTATCCCTGTTGAAGTGATATGCATCTACTGAGGATGACAAGCTGGAATTGAACATGATTGGGACAGTCACCCACCACCTATCTATGAAAGCCAAAAGGGGTTAATGATCTTTGTTTCCCAAACCTTTATTAAACATTTGAGGAAACAAGCAAGACTCAAAATTGCTGCATGGACAAGGGAGAGGAGCAAGCAGAGAAGGGGAGCGTGAAAGTGACAGAAATAAATTATATATGACATAGAGTAAGTAAAACGGAAAAAAAAAATAAAAAATCAAGTTCAGCATTGCAGCAATGGCTAGAAGATGATTACAATATCAGAGAGTTATCAACTGTATCAGACTCCCTGGGCCATAGACTGCCAGAGGCTGGAGACATAAAGAAGAAATCTCATTAGATGTTTTTCTTCCACTCTTGCCTAAAAATCCACCAGATACAAGGCCTGGAGGACTTTTGGTCTGACTCTGTAGTGTTGTGTCAACATTCTTATAACTCTGCTGATACTGCCACTTATGTTTCTTCACGGTCAAAAAAGGTAAAACTAAGTTGTCCAGTGTAGCATCTAATGCTGACAAGAGGAAAGAAGGAAAATGGGGGGGGGAAATAGAAGAAAAGCAAGCAACCCTGCAGCCCTACCCCCCCAAAAAAACCAACTGCAAAACATTTTACAGGTAGTAGTTATACCATTATTAGCTGTTACTGCTCATAATTGTAATATTTTGATTCAATGTGAAATGGATCCTTCTCTCTTCTCTTGCAGGACTGCCTTCTTTTTTCTTCCTGTTCCAGCTGGTCTGGATTACTTCCTTCAAACCCTCCAGTCCTCCTTTTCACTCATATCAAAGCTTCGTGTTTCCTTGCTGACTTAGGGGTTTGTTTTTTTTCTTTCTAGTTTTGTGATTTTCAACAAAACTAGTGAGATTCTGTTCTCATATACCTAAAAGAGATTCTGAAATTTTGGAATCGATGAGATGTTTTGTTTAAAATTCAGGAGTTCAGGCAGAAACAGGCACTTCTACTCCACCAAGTGTAAGATTTCACTTCACTTGACAAACTAGGTACGTACAGTTGATAAGAATCAACATTAACTATTTTGATATATTTATTTGAAACGCTAAAGAAAGGTTTCATTTATATTAGCATAGTAGAAGGGGCAGTGGAAGGTTTCAGAAGTTCAAGAAATTCAATTTTACAAAAGAATTATTGAGAGGTAGTGTGTTCAATAGTCCAGCACGATCTTGAGTATCAAGGAAATCATACTTGAATTTAACAGTCACAGAAAAGGTTAGACTATCTTAAATTTTCTGTACTACAAAGCATATTCAAGGCTACGTTTCACTTCATGTTACGTACCTTTGTTTTTATTGGACCTGGTTGAATCACATTGAATCTCATGCCATATTTACCCCATTCAGCCGCAAGAGACCTAAAAATTCATTAACAGAATGCATCAATATTTTAAAAACAATATATTAATAATGCTATTCACAACAACAACAAAGAAAAATCTGTTTAAAACTGAATGAAATGTGTAAATATTATTAATTTCCTGACACAGGCACTCCTACTGAAGGGATTTTTTTTTGTCCTTAACATGTTCAAAAACATTTCAGAGAAGAAAGAAAAAAAAATCACAAACAGAGGAATATTAATTTACTAGATGCATCGTAGATAAAACAACATTAAGGAACAATTCTTTCTCCCTCCCAAATCACACAGATGATTTTGGCACCTAAACTCCTCGACAAGCAACTTTAGGCCACCATCTTTCTCTGGTCATTTAGATTATCCCCAAGAATACATTTCTACCACCTTCAACATAGCTCTCACATTAGACGTTCTGTAATAACACAAAACAGAGGTTACATTCTAAAATGGGAGCAGCAGAATAATTTTGCTTTATAGCAGCATTTTCTCTGCATAAGTAGTACTTCAGATAGATCACCTACTACAGTGAATGAATTAACTGGGTCATAAAGACTCTGAGAAGTACACGCCTCAGTTACAGCTCTACAGAACAGAAATCAAGACCATCAATCATTCTCTCATATTTTTCTGGATAAAGAATTCTAGTTACTAAGAGGCTGCCAAACTATTCACTTCCTTCTTCCCAAGTGCAAAGGAAGATCTATTTGCTATGAAGGACTGCCCTACAGTTAATAATGATAGAAATCCTTTTATTTGCCCAATAACATGAGTAAGTCACTAGAAACTGTTCTGAATTAACTGTAACTGCAGACATTAATCTAAAATACTGATAGGAAACACATTTCTTTTTGAAACTAGATAGGTGAAGCAAGAGTATACTCCACCCAAATACAAGCAGATCTTTTCCTGGGACAAAAGAAAGTGAAGGCACTATGGACCTTGAACAGTTCCTCTAATAACTGTCTCCAAGTGCTGATTTGCCAACGAGAATGGAAGAGAATCTGATTATCGAAAACTCTGTAATTGAAACTTTAGAACTTGGTATCGCCAAAAAATGTAGTTCCACTTGTCCTTATCTCATCCTTGTGATAAAAATCATCGTCATAATAGGAGTTAATGCTTCCTTCTGTAAGAAGCTGGCAATACTATATGAAATACTATTTTCTTGCTAGGGTACTGGAGGCTGGAAGGTTCTCTTATGATACGATGGAATAGGAGGATTACACCAACTAGCTCCAAGTTTATAGACCGATTACACTATCTCAAAGATGTGAAAAGTAGAATACACATTTTGCTGTTATTACTCACTTGCTCATTGCTTCTACACCAGCTTTGGCAGAGGCGCTCGGCAGCACAAATCCTGAACCACTCTCTGCGTAAATTGTTGTAATAGCCAGGAATGCTGCTCCTGGAAGTTGCAAAAACATTTTAAAATCAAAGACCCACGCCAAACAAACAAAAAAATGCATTAAGATCAAACTCTGAGCTTAAGGTAAAAGCAACCTCAGTGGTACAGAAGTTTGCAGCTCAAGTGTTATGAATGCCATTTCGCTCTGTGTTGTAAAAGGATATTTTAAAAATCTAGTCCTGGAAACTTTGCTTTCAAGCCTTTTTATTTCAGTTCCCTCTTTTCTTTGAATGTTAAGAGTTGTTCCCTGTAAGTGTAAATAGCTACAGATTAGGCTCCCAAGGTCTAAACCCTCAGACTCCTACTGATAATGAGTTTACATGCGCAAATCAGTCTAACTGGAGGGAAGTCCTATGATCTTAGCATCTTTTTAGAAGCTGCCCTAGTGTAGTAGTCACTAACCAGGTAATCTGCCCTCATTTCATCAATTCCTGGTTGGAGAAAAAAAGAAAAATAAAAAAAATCAGGATTAACAATTAGGTTTGGCATAATCTCAAAATGACACAGTTTAGGGCTTGACTTAAATTTTATGCAGAAAAAAAAGGTTTTCCTCAAGAGATTTTCAGAAGCTTTTTGTGAAGTAGAGCTTATGACAAAGTTAACACACATAACTTTTTCCCATTATTATCATAATAAACTGTATTATAAGAAAACCACTTTCTTTTGTATGTTATATTTTGTAACAGATTTAGCAAAAACATTATGGAAAACAACGGAAACTGCAACTGTTTCTTTTATAGTCTTTCTTTTATAGAAGTCTGCAAATTCTAATTGTCTGCTCAATGACTAGAATGAACTTACTGGAGGACAAGGGATGACAGTTCACTACTGACGCCACAGTAACTAAAATAACTGTTCTACTTACTGTATTTTAAAAATAATTTAATTAGAATAGCTACCCAAGGGATATTTCTAAAACAATATACGTTACTCATAGAATGTATGTGATGATGAAGTAGAGACTCAGTTAAAAGATTACAGTAATGTTACACAAGAGAAACTAAAGAGTATCCTCAACAAGCACTGACAGAAACGCCAGCACAGACTCATAAACCACGGATCCTGTTTATTAAAAAAGTGAGAGACTTTGAAAAGAAAAATCAACACAGGCAAAAAACATAGAAAGACTTCGAAATTATCTGGAGCTGATCGCTAATTATACATTTTATTGAATTAAATCATAGAAATTTTAAAATACAGGTTAAATAGAGGTGAGGTGGGTGAACCTAACACAGAAGCAAGAATGACTGATAAATTTACAGCTCTGAAATTGAAATTAGATTTTCATTCACACACAATTTTTATTTCTAAAGCCTATATTAAAAAAAATGGGCAATATCCAACGAATTAACTCCTCTCGTTTTGTAAAAATTTGGTGCATAAATAATGCACTAGCAGATTAAAAATCCCTTTTAAATACCAGTACAAACTTACAAGACTAAAAGCAGAGCACTTTTATCATTTTAGTAAATTAGGTTGAATGTAGGTCACCCTGCAGACTTAAAGGATGTGCCAGTGTTCTAGTAACTCTCAGATGTGCAGCATCCTCACAGACTGTTGTAAAATATTTGCATTGGGCAGCATCTCCACTTCAGAATCTAAGGTCTCTACTCAAAAAAACCAAGCAAGTATAAAGAAAATGAAGGCGGAGGATGAGAGGACCAACGGGTACACTTGATTTACTTGCAAAAACATGTCCTAAAGAAAGCCTTAAATAAAAAGTCTTACTTACAGCAGAATCCCCTAGAAAGAAGGCATGCAATAGCAAAAAAAAAAAAATAAAAAAAATCAGGTCTTTTGGAAGCTTAGAAGTGATAGAGAGAGAGACAACACGAAGGCGAATTATTTCTATATTTTGCCAAATTTGAGGGTGGCAACAAAGAAAGTAGTTTTTCATTGAACAGCAGCAGAGAAAAAGACATTTTTAAAGTCGTATTTCACGTTACTATAGGGAGATGCTGCACGCATCTGGAAGGCCATAAAGCAAACTATTACAATGATACAGTAAGTCAGAATTGGGGATGTGTTTTTAATGTCAGAATATCAGCACTAGAATGGTGGAAATGTGCTGCTAAAATATATGTGGGAAATGCCTTGTCAACTGACTTAACTGTTACAGATTTATTGAAACAACATTAACTTGATATTGCAATCATTAAATAGCATAAACCCACTGAGTACTTTCAGGAGAACAGTTTTGAAGAAATTCAACTAATTCAGGAGTTAAGAGAAATACAGTTCAAACACAAAAGGATTATTTCAACTTAATGGCTGTACCCAGAAAAAAGGATTCAGAAGTGAGGGCACATGGAAAACCATAATATACCTCACTGCTTTGAAATGCTATTTGAGGTGATATCATCCTGATCAAAAAATAAGCTCAATGTTTTTTCAATTCATAATTAGAAGATAATGTAAAATGAAAGCAATTCTTTGTGCATCATCTATGATATAACATAGAAAGGTATACATTATCTTTCCCTTAAAAACAATAATCTGGTTAAGTAAATCTTTGGCTAAATAGTGTATCAAAGAACTATCATATTTTTAAGGTAAAGCCAAAACATTGTATTAAAATCCTAGGTAATCTAGAAGTAATAATTATACCTGGGAAAATAAAACCTAATACTGATTTCAATTTTTAATTTCTTTTTCAAATTATCTCAAAGCTAATACTCTCTGGTGCTATTAGTCAAATACCACAGCTGTGAATTTTACTTATTTAAGTGTAGCAGGAAAATTCAAAGCGGTATCCTGACTTGCTGTTCATTTAAATAAATGCCACACGTTCAGTTGCTCGATGAAACCAACAGGTATAGAAGACTAAAAGAAATAACGTATGTTTTAAACAAAGCCTTATTTTTTAAATGTTAAGAATGTTGTGCAAACTCTGCAATCAGATTTTTATATTCAACCTCACAGCATCTGGGTTCCATTTTAAGGGCAGATTCTACAATGAAGTAATTCCTAGCCAGTTCTACTGTGTGATATTTAAGTACGGCTTTACTCAAAATGAAGTTGCTTTCTAGAAAAATGTGGAGTGGTAGAATTTGTGTTTCTTTTCAAACTCTCAACACTGGCTGGAATAATAGTAAGGCAAGGAAAGTAAGCAATAATATTATGTCACCATGCTTAGCTACCATTTATCTTAAGTTAAAGATACCTTTTTTTACTTTAATGAGCTCCCTTCCGATTTCCAGAGTTACAAAAGCAGTTCCATTTAGCACAATATCAGTTATTGTTTTCCATGCATTAGCAGAAAGTCGTTCAGAAGGTGAAATGAAGTTACCAGCTGCATTGTTTATCACAACCTGAAACACATGAAAAAAAAAAAAATCTGTTAAGTGAAAATAACTTCCTGAGATAAAACCAAATAATTTAAAAGGAATATCTTAGTGTTTCCAGGTAGAAAAGTAAAAAATCCTCATCAAATTAGGTACAGGGTGGGGAGGGAGAAAATAGGGAGAGGGGGAAAACAATCCATCAGAAATTTTAACATCTGCACCACAGATACTTATCAGTAACAAAAATATGAGCTGTATTTCCAAACTGTTGTAGTTACTAGTCTAGTACTGAGGAACTGTAAATGTACAAGGTGACTTAAGTCGCTATTTTCATTGGTGTCTCAAGTGCATCCTAACAGCAAAATTTGTCCCCATCAAGTTCCAAGGTCGCATGGCATATTTAATGTAACAAATGCATGGGAATAAAAGCAAAAGAAGTTCGGGTAACCCGACGACTAAAGTCTGGATAAGCTGACTGTTGCATAACAGGAAGTCTAATCGGTTGTGACAAAGAGAACATTAGGATTAAGTGAACCACAACTACTACAAAACTTTTTTTCAAATAGATGTATAATTCTCCCTTGTTACCTTTCTACACAAAATAATTAGGCAGAGGATACTTTCAATATATCATTTGCTTAGCCCTTCAAGCTAGGGAGGTAGATACATTTTTTAAAGGGGACTAAGCATTGGATAAGAAATTTTTAACCCAAAACTTATGTGGCCAGATCTTGTGCGTATAATAATAATATAATGTGCTGAAGCAATAAAATGATGTATTACTTATAGAATGGCATGTAGATTCATGTAGGTTTGCACATAAAATGAAGTCTTTGTTCTGAGGAACTTCTGGGCCAAATTAAGACATTAAAATTTTCAATAACAAAACACAGCACAGCCCATATTGCATGAACCTAAACCAAATAAAATAAAACAGCCATAAATTAAACATACTGATGGCAAATATCCTTTAAATGCGTCCCTACAGTTTGAAGAGAAAAAAAATTAAATCCAAACAGCTCAAGATACTGAGAAGGTTACTTGAATCACTGAATCACAGAACTTGTCAAGAGCACAGACTACTATCCATTTCTACTCTTTCACATGGGCACAAATGACATCGCAAGCGGGAACGTGGGCAGAATCAAGGAAGACTACAAAGCCCTGGGGGTGCAAGCAAAAAGTACTGGTGCCCAAGTTATCTTTCCTTCCATTTTACCAGTTAGAAGAAAGGGTGCAGCCAGAAATAGACATATAATGCAAACCAACGTCTGACTTCATGGCTGGTGCCATCACGAAGGTTTTGGCTTTTATAACAATGGGACATTCTTCAAAGACTACAGCTTGCTAGAGAGAGATGTCTAGTGGGGGCAAGGGAATCTGTGGCAGCACACTGGCCAACTTGGTGAGGTGGGCTTTAAACTGAAGGACTTAGGGGCAGGGTCCAAAGTGGCAACGCTCACACCCCTGCAACCAACTGGGGAATAAGCCAGGCCAACCAGAGAAATGACAAATGCCTCTCAAGATGAGAGCCAGATGACCAAACACCTCCAATGTATGTATAACAATGCATGCAGACTTGGGAACAAACAGGAGGAAGTGGAGCTACGTGCCCAGTCAGAAAGTTATGATATCATAAGAATAACTGAAACGTGGGGGGACAACTCACACAACTGGAGGATTGCAATGGATGGCTGTTTCATAAAGACAGGCAGGGAAGAAGATGAAGATGATTCACACTCTATGTTAAGGAGAACCTTGAATATATAGAAGTCAACTATGGCAGTTGAGGAAGCCCTACCAATTGCCTCTGGGTCAAGATCAGAGGGGTCGTCTCCAAGGGGGATCTTACAGTAGGCATCTGTTACCGACCTCCAAACCAAGACAAAAAGCAGTATTTGGGTCATTTAAGCAGGCTTCAGGTCAACAGAACCTGGTTCTTATGGCTAACTTCAACTACCCAGACATTTATTGGAAGAACGATGCAGCAGCTCACATCATCCATGAGTTCCTGGAATGCGTAGAGGACTGCTTCCTCATACTACATTAGACATGCCAACCAGGAACGAGGCACTGCTGGACTTGCTACTCACAAACCAAGAAAACACGCTTTGTAATATCTCGGTTAGTGACAGCCTTGGCTGCAGTGATGACAATATTGTGGAGTTTGGGATCCTGCTGAGCACACTGAAGTACAAAGACAAAGGTTTTAGATTTCAGAGAAGCAAACTTCAGCTCAGTCAGAGCTCAGCTGGGAGAGATTCTGTGGAAAGCTTCCATGGAGGATAAAGGAGCTAGCAAGTGCTGGAAGTTTTTCAAGAATGCTCTCCTGAAAGCACAGGAACACTTCATCCCCTTTAAAGGTAAGGAAAGCAGACAGAGTAAGAGACCCCCTTGGCTTAACTGTGAGCTTCTGAGTCTGCTAAAAACCAAGAGAAGTGTACCAGAGATAGAAAAGCAGAAAAATACTCATTGAGAAATACAAGGGCATAGCCACGGCATGCAGAGATGCAGTTAGAAAAGCAAAAAAGCTCGAATTCAAATTGGCCAGAGATGTCAAAAACAAGAAAGGGTTCTTCAGGTACACAAACCAGAAGCAGAAACAGAAGGAAAACACTGGCCTGATGTTAAACAGGAGAGGTGAATTAGTCACCAGCAACGCTGAAAAGGCAGTTCTCAACACATTCTTCACCTTTGTCTTTACCAGCACTGTTGGGCCCCAGGCCTTGGGAACAACGATCCAGGTTGATGCAAACACAGACCCACCACCAGTGAAGGAAGTGGTATGCGAACTACTCCAGGAGTTTGACCCCTATAATTTATGGGGCCCTGAGAATATCCGCCCGAGTGTTAAGAGAGCTGACTGACATCATTGCAAGGCCACTCTCCATAATCTGCGAGAAGTCATGGAGATCAGGGGACATCCCAGAAGAAGGCTAATGTCACCCCCATCTCCAAGAAGGGCTTAAAGAAAGATCCAGGAAATTGTAGGGCCATCAGTTTTACTTCAGTCCCTGGAAAAGTTATGGAATGAATCCTCCTGGGGACTATCACAAGTCAAATGAAGCATGTGATTGGGAAAAGGCAGCACGGATTCACCAAGGGCAAATCATGCTTGTCAAACCTGATCACCTTCTACAACAAGGTAACCTGCTTGGTTGATGCGGGGCAAGCAGCAGACATTGCCTGCCTGGGCTTCTCCAAGGGTTTCAACACAATTCCCTACAGCCTCCTCCTAGAAAAACAGATGATTATGGTCTAGACAAGCAGTCCGTGGTGTGGGTGGGGAACTGACTAACAAGCCGCACCCAGAGAGTGGTGGTAAATAGCTCCTTCTCAAACTGGCAACCTGTCACAAGTGGGGTCTCCCAAGGATTGATACTGGGACCAACGCTGTTTAATAACTTCGTAAGTGATATGGATGATGAGATCAAGTGCACCCTGACAAAGTTTGCTGATGACATCAAACTGAGTAGGGAAGTAGACACTTCAGAAGGCAGAATCACCCTGCAGAAAGACGTGGATAGACTGGAAGAGTGAGCTAATAAGAACCTTATGAAGTTCAACAAGGACAAGCGTAAGGTCCTGCACCCAGAAAAAACATAATCCAAGAGTGCAGCACAGGCTGGGTTCTAGTTGGGGGAGAAGCAGCTCTGTGGAAAGGGATCTGGGGGTCCTGATGTACAACAAGCTCAATATGAGTGAAGAGTGTGCTGCAGTGGCAAAGAAAGCCAACAGGATGCTGGGTTGCATCAACAAGGGCATCGCCAGCAGAGACAAAGAAGTCATTATCCCACTCTGCTCAGCGCTTGTCAGGCCACACCTGGAATACTGTGTTCAGGTTTGGTCCCTGCTACGCAAAAAAGATATGGACAGGCTGGAGAGGGTCCAGAGAAAAGGACTGGGAAGCCTGCCATACGAAGAAAGGCTGGGAGAACTGGGTTTGTTCAGCCTTGAGAAAAGAAGGCTTAGGGGAGACCTTATCTCCATGTTCCAGTATTTAAAGGGTGGCTACAAAGAAGATGGAGTCACGTGGAAAAGACCAGGGGTAATGGGTACAAGTTACTCCTGGGGAGGTTATGATTGGACACAAAAGAAAAAAACTTTAACGAGAACAATCAGCCATTAGAATAATCTCCCCAGGGAAGTGGTGGATCCCCATGATTGGACACCCAGGCTTACACTATTCATGTCTGTAAGAAGCTACTGGTGAATGCAAAGTCTACAATACACATACGACAGGTAAATCTGCAGCAGACCATTTTAAATCTCACCGACTACCCTTTACATCGATGTTAACAACCTCGTCACACTTTCTATCAGCTGGAAGGATCTGAGCTGTTTCTCTCACGATCAAATCACAATTTGGTGCCTATCACTGTTTGGATTCCACCGGATCACCCTTCTCAAAGCAACAGTCTGATGCAAAGAGTTCTGTGCCAAACTATTAAAAAATGGGAACCTTCTTTTTGTATTTTAATAAGCTAAGCAAGGACCAAAGAAGACGTTTATGATTACTTCAATTTCTAATTTGCAAGACATTCTGTTAATAAGCAATAGGTGTAATTCGGTACCAACACAGGTAAGACACCTTTCCAGGAGGATTTAAGGACAATATTCTGTTCACTTAATTAATTCAAAAAATCCCATCATAACTGTCCCATTGTTTACAAAGAAAATGTTAGACCTTAGAGTAAGGACAACAAAGTTTGTCTATTTGCCAATAAATATTTTTAGAACACAGAATACAGTTACCAGTCTAACTGTCAATGTTAGCTTTATCTTGAAGTACTGCCACTTTTTTTCTAGCATCTCTTGGGATTCCATTAACTTCCTATCATAGTCATTTTCTTCATACCTACTATGCAAATAATTACCAGTAATGAAGACTGACGTTCTTTTGTTTCACTAGAACACTTACATCAGGATGTCCTGCCACCTGGATTATTTCAGCAACAGCATTCTTAACTGAAGCCGGATCTCTCACATCACACTGGATGGCATGAACCTATGTAAAGATGGAAAGGCAGCTGTAAGAATTCAAAGCTGTATCACTCAAATTAAACAAGCCCACAAAAGCACAGAAATGCATAAAAATCCGACAACCATTTAAAGTATACTACATATTCACAATTCTGTAAAAATTTACCTTATTCCCCGTTTTAGAAGAAATTTCTTCTGCTGTTCCTTTCAAGACATCGAGCTTCCTACAAATAAGCATACATCACTAGATTTCAATTAAATGCAATTACAATTCAGATTTTATTAATCTGATGATTTCTTTCCCAAGAAAATGAGAGCTAAAACTTAAAATATGTGTATGCGCACATGCATGTAGTTGATTTTCACGAAAATTGAGCTTTAAAATGGAAACTATGTTTAATCACTTTCTGAAAGAAAATTTTAAATTTAAGTAATTTCTGGTTAGTGCTACTTGAAAGCAACTCAGAAGTGACTACAGTAAGAGACTATCTTAAGCTAATCAAACCTAATAAGCTAGAAAAAATAATTTCATTCTGAGTACATCATCATAACCAACTTTGCTTTAGCTACTACTCTACTAGTATTTCTGAGGGGACATACATATTCAGATTTAAAACTAAATATCTAAACCACTTTTTGGATGAATGTCACAATGCTTTTGTTTAATCGGATTAAAAATGAGATTGTGCTTCATAAGAGAACTGCAGAAAGATCATCTTCATCAAGGGAATAATCAGGGCTGTTTGTAAAGTTGTAAGAATTAAGAGGAATGGTTTTAATTCTTTACTGCAATTCATATCTGTAACAAGAACACCTGCAAAAATACATTCAAAATGTTCAACAATGGCCATTTTCAAATTCAAATTTTTCATTCAGCATTCAGTACTAAATGAAAGCTCTAAAACAGCTTCGTTAATATTTACCGGCTTGCTATAACACACGTGGCACCTAAACTGGACAAAGCTGTTGTCATCCCCTTGCCAAGTCCAGTACCTCCACCAGTTATAAATGCCACTTTCCCTTGAAAGGTATTTGGTGGCAACATCACTTTTTGAACAGGTGAAAAGAATGCAGCTTGAGGTGCACTGCTGTCTTGAAGCAGCACATTTGGCCCACGGCTGAAAAACTGAAAGAAAAAATGAGGAAAGTTATTTTTTTCTCATTTTTTTTCTCTTTTCTATATACATGACTGTTATGCAAGATTAGATTTTTCTTATGACATGGAAGTAACAACTGCCTTGTTATAAACTGAATATAAGAATGATTAGATTGTATTATACTGAAACACACGGACCTTCACATAAATGCTTATACCAGACTAGGAGCTATTTTTACACGATCCACTCCGACTAGAGAACTATTGAAAAAAAGTATTTTAATTGTGATTTTTGGTATTTCGAAAGCTCATTATTCTTACGTCTGTCACTTTTACTGAAGTGTGTGGAAAACCACTACATACTAATTACAGGATCCCAGTGGGATTTGCGTTTTAGATTCACATAGGTACTGCACTTTATGCATGAGGAGTTTAGCCCTAGCAAATCCACGTGATTTTGAGATTACATGTGTATATATTTACAAGCTCAAAAGCTTCAATAGTAGCTTCAAGGCTTTGATCCTTTGCTATTGTAGTCAATGAAACATTCTTCTTTACTGGAGAACGGGGCAGAATCAAACTCCATGAGACCTGTCCCAATCGTTACTGGAGCTGCTAAGCAAACCAATGCCATCTCCCAGACAAAATTGTGCAAGGTCAGGTTATCAGCATTGGAATTCCGTCCCAGCAGAAATACCATTTAAATAGCCCTCAATGAACTGGTCCTTGCAAAGAGACATATGATTAGTACATGTTTAAAACATACACGAAAGAAGAAAATTCAGTACTGCGTCTAGTGATCCACATTAATAAGAAAACATCCCGCTAATGCAATAAGAAATTTGTGATGTCACCAAGAAAGTCGCAGCAAAAATAGCCAAAAGGATATTTCTAGCATCCCTAAAACATTAAACTAACTGAAACCCTAAACGAAGCCCTGAAGTAAATGCCTTGGGACAGCAGCATTACAGCAATAATTCAGAAATTCCCCAATTACTTAGAATACAAAAGTTACCCTGAAACTGCAAACACTTTTAAGTATGACAGAACTGGACTATTTTTATTTTTGATGTGCAAAAAATTAGAAGAATTTGAGTTATATTTATTTTCTCTAATAATAATTTGTACTTCAGCCTTTAACATGTTTATTTGAACACAAAAAAATCTAGTATAATTTTAGGAAAGAAGACTGAATGGTTCCTTGTGTGTGGTGGTGTTAATAAAAACATGCAACTGTTCAACAGGTTGACATGAAGAATAAAGGTTATTTTAAAATAGTAAAACTATTACAACTTATTGTTCTATTTAATAACTCACATTTTCAACACTAAAATTAAGAGACAACATTTTTAGTGGTATCTGAATAATCTATACATGTCTCAGCTATAACACACAGGAATGGGGATTTCAGAGCTTAAAGTTGGTCTGTGCATGTGAATCCTTCCGTGTGATAATACATTTCCATGAGTAACACAGGTGAAAACAAGAGAGAATAATCATGGAATTACACTGCCAGTTAAATATAGTTCTTGTTCCAAAGAAATGATGAAATTTTTACACTGAAAGGGTTATCAAGCATTGGAATGGGCTGCCCAGGGAAGTGGTTGAGGCACCATCCCTGGAG
>JAOXJK010000012.1:133913978-133924247 GCA_025774025.1 Xenus cinereus | reverse complement strand
TCCCTGCCCAGGGCAGGGGGGTTGGAACTGGATGATCTTTAAGGTCCCTTCCAACTCTAACCATTCTGTGATTCTGTGATTTATGTTGCAGATTTTCTTATGTTCCTTAGGAGAACGTTTTCCTCTGAACTGCTTAATAAGTTATGTAATTAAATTGTGTACCCTTAAAAAAATTATATACCTTTAAAACTTGGAATTTGGGAAAGCTGTCTTAGATCAATTTTTTTTTTTTAATTCAACACTTTTTTAATGCAACTGTTAATCTTCAAGAAGCAATACAAGGGAAAAGTTAAGAAGCAAAGTATTAGGAAAAGTATGTTGTCCTAAAAGGAAAAAAAAAGTACTGTGACTTTTGTGACTGCTTTTTTTTTCGTCATAAAATGTGTCCTTTTATAACGGACAAAGCAAGGGAGAAAGGAAGACAGAGATTTTGTCTATAAACTAAATGCATAATTCTAATCAGCCTAATAAATGATGCATGAAAAAGTTGAGTTTCAGATACACTACAAGCTTCTCAATGTTTCCTAAGTGCTTTGGGTATTTTGGAGCTGTTTTAAATTAGTCTTTTTCTGACTCTTGTTTATTTTCAGGAGAGCCATATTGGCTATTAAGTGGTACAGAATATGTTGTTGGACGCAAAAACTGTGCAATTTTAATTCAGGATGATCAGTCCATCAGTCGAAGTCATGCGGTTCTGACAGTAAGTCCTCCTGAAACACCACCTGTAAGTAGCCAGCATTTTATTGCATTATCAGTACACAATGTGAATAATTCAGTCTGCCATGACCACACATACTCTGATTTCCCTCTTACAAGTGTTTTATGCTTGGAGTAGAACCATTGGTCACCTGTCTTTTCTTAATCTTTACTTTTCTTTTTTTCTTTTCTCAGAGTTACTTGTCTGTGCTTAGAAGTTTAGTGGCACGATTACTGGTCCAAACTCCCTTTTATCCCAGAGTGAAGATTCACTAGGAATCTATATTAAAATGATCATAGCAGGAAAATTACGCAATTAAATTTCATTACGTGGACAAGTTTTAAGTCTTGGTTCTGGAAAGTGCTTCAGTTGTCTCACTGCAGGCTTAGTTTGTGTTTTATTCCATATCATTAATTCTGTATTTGCTTAGGGGACTGAAAATAAAAATGTCCCAAGGAGAATTAGCGAGCAGCAATTTATTATCACTTATGTGTTGCAATGGTTAAGGACATTTTGAAGCCAGTCAGCAGGAATTTCATTTATGTAACCGTACATAGAGTTTGAAATTAAATACATAAAATCTATTTGTCCTCATAGAACTGCAAATAGTGTATAACTATGTGGCAAAATTTCATTAAAAACAAGCTGACAGTGTTCTCGTTGGCTTGTGAACCATTTGGGAAATATGACAGAGTCTAACCTTTTCTCAAGACGTGCTGATGCAACCATGCCCTGCAGCTTGTGGAGGACTAGCAGTGCTTGTGGAAGGCAGTGAAGGAGGGTGACTTGGGCACCTATGCCAGGGCTGAATGGTAGGTAAAAGGATCATAATAAAACTCAGAGCCTCACTGAATTGCACTAGCCAAGGCTTTGGACCAGTGAATGATTGCCTTGTCCTCCAAGAAGACTGAGTGTAAGAAGCACAGAAGTTCTGAAGCTAAAAATATGTATGTTTTCTCTCATTCCGTCACAGTGAAAATCAGAAGATGAGTAATTATATGTAGCCAGCCTCGTTGTCCAAAGCTTTCGGTTAGGATAGTAATTTGTGGGCTTCTTCTTATTTACGTACTGCTTTGATCTGCAATGGTAATAATCTGTCTCTGATAAAACGATCGCATTCTGATAAACTATAATGACTTATTTATGTTTATTTTCAGAGCCAGTCTCTGCCAGTCCCTGTATTGACAGTAACGGATACATCTAAGTATGGTACCTTTGTTAATGGATCAAAACTCGATGGCACTTCAGTGTCTTTGCAGTCTGGTGACAGAATCAACTTTGGAGTCTTTGAGAGCAAGTTCAGGTAAGTGCTTTGATTATAAAATACCAAGTAGAAAATTGCACTTTTTGAAGAGTATCTAGCACATTGTACAACTCGGCAAGAGACAAAGCAATGATGAAGTTTTAGAAGGCAAAGGAGACGAGTAGTATTTTGCCTGTTCCACATGTGCTTCTGCAATAGTTTTCCATTACATGTTTTTATAATATAATTTATTTTGACACTAAGAGATCGAAATTGTTCATAGTAAATAATTGGCATTTTAGAAGATGTCATATCACGTACAGTGAACATTTTCAGGCTAGCTTAGGCAAAGAACAAAATCCTAAAAGGTAAATGGTTCTAAAGAAGGAGAGAAAGCTTAGGGTAGAGAGAGAGCTCTTCTGAGCCCTTGTTTGCTGTTGGTAATGTAACAAGAAAAGAACTGACATAGGTGGAGGATGCTTTGTGCAGTACTAGCCATTGAATGCTTGTTGCTGTGATGTACACCTGCATTCTTTTAGTGAACCCAAATTGCTAATTTTTCAATTTTAACACAGTAGCCAGTGCTATCTGTTTGAATACATGAAGCACTCCTGGAAGTAAAGTGGCAGATAAATAGAACAAATTCTAATAACCATTAAAATCAACATTAAAGCAATCAGAAGTTGGCTTTGTTCCTTAAAATTTGACTCAGTTTTGTCGCTGCTGCTGGTATTATTTGGTAGGAAAAATGGCATTCTCCTCCACTTATTACAATAAATTATTTTTGACATTTTACAAAAATACGGTACAGAAATGTACAGAAATCATGCCATGAGACTAGATACATTGTGACTGCTGTACCAGAAAGAGTATTTAAATTTCTCTCTGCTTTGTAGATGAAACCAAATCAAATAATGTAATTTGATATGCTGTGATTCCAGATGGAAGATCTACAAAATATGAATAGGCTCATGGTCAAGGATAACGACAGTGTTAGGGGAAAGTTACTTGAACTTGAATTCTATGACATTTATGTATTTTTTTTTTTAAATACCAGTCTGTTCGTGGACAAAAGCACATCTTTGCATTTGGAAGCACATACTCAAATTTCTTCTGATATTCCCTGACCTCACAATATTGTTGAAGCACTAATTCTCTGTGATGTCTGTGAAAGACCCAAAAGTCCTTAGAAATATTTCAGACATCAAGTAAAAATATCGTTAATTTCTCTGAATAAAAATCAGTATTTACTTTGTTCAGGAAATTTAAAGAACAGTCTTTGGTCTAGGTAAAAGTATGGGCTTCCCCCTATTCAGATTTCCCCGAGACAAAACATGGTAATTAAGTCAGCTCTGTTCATCATAATAATTGGCTGAAATAACTAAAGCAGTTTCTCTTGGTTTTTTTTGCAGAGTAGAGTATGAGCCTTTGGTTGTCTGCTCCTCGTGTTTAGATATAGCTCAGAAAACTGCTTTAAATCAAGCCATCCGGCAGCTTGGAGGCCTTGTTGTGAATGAATGGACAAAAGAGTGTACTCACCTTGTAATGGTATCGGTAAAAGTTACCGTTAAGGTATGTTGAGCTCTTGCGTGTTGGTGGCGTTGCCTTGCGGTTTTCCAACAAACGCAAGTGAAATTCTACAGCTGCTCAAGACTTTTCTCTACAGAGCTGCTAAGTCAACTCTCCTTTTCCAAATTGAGAGAGAGGTGCGTGTTGATGGGAGGTTGTAGGGAAAGCAAATGGAAAAAGCCAGTTTTGAGGACTGTTACTGGTTTTCATCAGTTGCCTGGCACATTTTCATAACTTTGATCGTGACAGCAATTAAAAGCTAGGCCGTTAGAAGCAAAACTGTCCTGTTTTCAGTAGCAAAATTCAGTGTCATTCCATTTGTTTGTGTGATGTTTTCCACGTGTAATATCTTAGAAATCTAATGTCAGTTGATCCATATTCTAGCTGAACTTTTTCCATACAGTAAATATACATTTTATGTCTTTTCAGACTATATGTGCTTTAATTTGTGGTCGACCAATAATAAAACCAGAGTTTTTTGTCGAATTAATCAAAGCTATTCAGTCCAGGCAGCAGTTGCCAAAACATGAAAAGTAAGTATCATGTTTTCAATGTCACAGAATTAAATTTATGAGAATTAGATTATCAAGTAACTGCACATTAATCTGATCACGTTTGACAGAATATGTTATTTACAGTATCTTTATTTGTGGAAGAATGCTTAATGTGGCACACATCTTAAAATTCAGACAATTTTCTTGGTCTTATCCCTAGAGTTATAAAATGAGCTCTTGAAGTTGACTATATGCTTAGAGATGTTACTAGCTCTAAATAGGACCTTTTTTTGTTGATATGTTTAAAGCAACATTTAAACTCTTTTGGGAGTTTAAACTCTTTTGGGAGTTGATACATTAAAGAAAAATTTATTTTTATAAAAGAAATTATGTTAAGCTTATTTCATTATGTAGGCATATTTTCCCAGTACTCAGTTACTGAGCTTACTGTAAACTTTGGTCAAGAAAGAGTTAGCTTCACCACTGAATTCCCTGAAAAGCAGGGGTTTTTCATTATCTGTTAAGAGATGAAGTGAGACTAATGTGCATTGGTCCTCACTCTGAGAAAAAAATACTCACTTTTTCATGGTTAAATGAAATAGGACGTTCTTACTTTGGAATAAATAAGTACTGTTCCGCAGTACTTATTTATATATAGAGAGATTTATATATTCTATATACATTGATATATTCTATATATAAAATAACTGAAAGGGCTATTTATATAGAGAGAAGATAACCGAAAGATAACTTCGGAATCCTAACACAGAAAAAGACTGTTGCCTTTTAAGCTTAGATCAGCATTGGATAAGAGTTTCAAAGGAAAACTGAAAGGGCTATTCTATGTAGAAAAGTGTGAAATGATCCATTTTTTGTATGCAGAAATTTCATCTGAGCCGCTATTGCTACTATTTTTACCTTGGAAAGGGAGGCAGTATTGTTTTGTTTTGGTGGTGGTGTTTTTCTTGGGTTTTTTTTGTATGAACACATGATTTATACAGGTGAGAAATTTTCACTAAAAGAAACCTGAGTGATGCACATGTGGTGATGGAGGCAGAGCTGCAGAGGATTCCCAGTGAGCTGCACTTGCTACGTGATAAAATGTATTTCACAGAACCTGACAGTACCCTGTTAGGACAATACAGGTGCCAATCTGGAGCAATTGGAAGCAAACACTCTTTAGTTTCTAGGTGCTGTTTTACATTTGCAGGGGTGTGATGTGCTCCCTAAAATAGAAACAGAGGGGTATGTTTCCCTTCCTTAAATATTGTTGCTAACTATTAAGACTCTCAGAGGAATTGAGCTGACTAAATGTTAGTGACACTAACACTAGATCCGTTATGCAGCTTTCAAGGAGAGACTTCTGCGTCAAGTTCAATGAGACAGCTGGTGTAATACTCAGGTCTATCTTTAAAATAATTATAGTATTTTAAATAGGTGATATTTTTAAGATGTAGCTTGTGGGAAGATATAGAAAATTTACGTAGCAGCTGTTTGTATTCCATTTCCAAAAAGACTTTTAACTTCCACAGGGAATCTCCACACTGTGCATTGTAGGAAGCTGATGTGAGCTGGTATGTCTACAAGGCACTGAACAACTTGGGGCAACAGCAATTCAGTTATTAAATAAAAAAGATATATTGATAATACAAGGTGACATGGTTAATTCAATCTTGATTACTACTGTAAATCTGATTCCCTCCAAAATATATAATCTTAATTATCTAGTAATCTTAAAGTTAAAAAAAATTAAACTTTCTTTTTGTTTACACTAAGACTTCACAGAATTGCAAACCTGCAGTTTGCATATGAATGTGGCTTGAGGCTTTTTATGGTGAAGTATATTACCTCCATCCTCTGGTATTCTCTGATAACCTGTGCAAGGAAAAAGAATAACTGAAGTTTTCACTAATGGCTGCATAAGTGCAGCCCTGTATGAAATACCATGTTTTATGACAGCAGTCCAGTATAAATAGTGCAGGGCTTTGAAAAAGTAGGAAAGTAACCGAGCCTTTAACAGAAACTCATCAAAAATCAACATCTATTTATTGAAAGACTCAAAACTGTAGAGGGACTTTTCTGGATAATGGTGTTACGGTTGAAAGCTTACAGGGAAAGAGTACAAGGAGCACTTTGGAATCCTAACACAGAAAAAGACTGTTGCCTTTTAAGCTTAGATCAGCATTGGATAAGAGTTTCAAAGGAAAATCAAATGTTTCTTTGAGGAAGAGATGATCCATTGAAGTTCCCCACTGAAATTAAAAAAAAAATGGGTTTGAAATTTTTTACATAGAAACTATAGTCCAATCCCAAAGTAATGGAGACTGCTGTTTCTTCCCTTATATCTATCCTTTGGTCTGTAAAGATGACTATGTCCCCTGTATTTATCTTAGGTTAATAACTGTCTCTACGGTACACAATATCAGAAGTCTTCTGGCCTGATAGCTAAAATCTGAGTTGCCCTATTTCTTACAATTAGTAGGCTTTATCATATCTATTTCAGTGCAACAATATTTTTGTAAACAGACTTCAAGTGGTTGTTGAAGCTTATCAAATACTCATTAGAAACCTGATGGGTTTGGGCTGGCTAATTTCCACTGCGTACATAAAGCTTCAGGAATCGATTGTGAAGAACACAAAAGAACGATGATTATTTAAAATGAACCATAATTATATAGTACATTTTAACCTATTGTAATTGAATTACATATTTGGATGCAGTAAAAAATTTATATGCTTCTTCTTGTGTTCAGCTATAAGTGTGAATATTCACAGTATCTGAAGAATGTTTATGTGTTTACAGATGGTGCATTTTTTTCAGAAACTTAAAATATTTCAGCATTTCATGGAGTTTGTTTCTTGCTTAGAACCTGCTAATCTTTGCACAGATTGGGAAAAAGAAATTAAAAACACATCCATGTGTATGTATGTCTACAGTATGTATGTAATTTCATTTGTCAGTATTGTTAGTGGAGAATGTGGATGTGTGTACAGCAGATGCTCAAAGTGGTCAGGTTGAATACGTTCCTAGAATTGTTGTCCTCTTAGTTACTGAAGTGGAAAGTCTTGGTCCTAGCTTAGGTGTTGAGAAATCAGTGTTTCTTCTTAACAATCTCTTGAAAAAAAAATATTTATATAAATAGTTTTAACAGAGCAATGCAGTATTTTAACTTCAGAGCTTTACTGTAAACCAGAAAAGACTATGAGTCAGTGCTGGTAGGTAAATCTGACTTTTGTAACTTTAATTTTCTGTTCTTGCAGCTTTTATCCTCCCGTTGATGAGCCTTCCATTGGTACTGAAAAACTGGATTTATCTGAGCATCATGAAAGGAAAAAAATATTCAGTGGAAAAACTTTTGTGTTTCTAACTGCCAAGCAGGTAATGGGGTTTTACGTTGCAGAAATGTTGCAGGGGTAGCTAAGCACAGATTTTGTGAATTCGCAGTCGTTCTGGGTTGATCGGAAAAGGAGGATTCCTGTGTATGTACCTTGTTACGATACAATGGCCTAAGCAAGATGAAATACAGGGAGGGAAGCAGAACACATCTAATCAGTGTGATTAGAGCATCAGTGATAAGCCTTATGCTGATAGTTAATTATGTTGACGCTTCTAACCTGACTGTATTTTAATATTTTCATTTTTTTTATTTGCATTCTCTTTTTAGCACAAGAAACTGGGTCCAGCAGTTATTCTCGGAGGAGGGGAAGCAAAGTTGATGACGGAAGGAAGAAAAGAAACATCTTTCCTAGTTTCTCCTGAAGTTTGTGTTGTTGATGTGGGGTTGACAAACTCTCAGGTGCCAGAATCTGACTCCGCAAGAAACTGGATTGATTCCATTCTGGCTGTCTTGAAAAGGTGCAGGATTGTTCTCTTGTACAGCGGTAGAGTAATTTCAGAATATCTGCTGGCATTTAGTCATGGTGTTTGCATACATATTTAAGCAGTAGGATGCTTATAAAGAGGGCATTTTCTTCATTGCTTGAAGTGTTTAGCACAGTAACTAGAATTTCTTGAAGCAGGAAAGAAAGGACTTGGCAGTTCGATGAGGATTTGATAGGATTTTTTTTATTATTTTTTTTTTCCTTTTTCGGAGGATGCAATTCAGCAAAATTTCATTTGAAATTACAGATAGCAAGTGGTTTTTCTTCTACTATTTAAAAGAAGTTAAAAATTAATATATTCTTAGACGAAAGAATGGATCATCTGCTATTTTTTCAATGAATATACATATTTATTTCATGCAAAACAGATGAGATGGCACCTTGAGGTCATGTGGTTCGTTGACATCTAATTATTTGCATACAGTGTTTCTGAAGAGAAGCTTCTCTTTAATGAAAATCAGTTTTTGTTTTGGTGGTAGATTTTGTTGGAGAGGGCAGACTGCATATTTTATAGATATTAGGATTTTCATGAGGCCATTTTATTAAAACAGGGAAAGAAAATAAAATCCTAATCCTTAACCTGATATATAAATTTAGTTCCTCTGAATTTCCCTGCTAAGTAGATAAAACTCTACTTATGTAGAGGGGCGTGTGTGTGCCTAAATGACTTGCAAGCAGTACTCAAATCCTTCAAGTCACTTTTTCTTTCACCCACATTTTTGAATCGCAGGTAGAGCACGAGTTGGTTAAATGCCTAGAAATGAGGTAGGGAGAGATGCGTTGGCCAAGTTCCTGGGACTTGGCTACAGCAGCAGGAAACGTGGAAGTTCTTACGTAGGGGACATGAGTATAATGATGGATAATTATGCTGACTTACTGTAATGTGAAAAATTATAATGTGGACCGATGTTTTTTGAAAGGAGGAGTGGAACATTTTGTACCATTCACCTGTTCATCTTGGAATCTGCATTGAGAAATGGTTTCTTTTTTTTTGTCTTTGTGTATTAACAGCAAGAATCTCAGGGCTGTTCCTGAGGCAGAAATTGGATTGGCAGTTATCTTCATGTCTACAGACAAATACTGCAACCCTCAAAAGCAGCCTGGTAACAAAGGTAAGTGGAAGAAGGGTAGTAATAAGTTAACAGCATTGAAGAGGCAGTATTTCTTTTTGTACAGGGGCATCAACTGCTGATCTTCAAGTTCTTTTGTTTTGCAAGACCCCTAAAATAGAATGACACTGTATGAAAAATATATATGTCTGAAGAGGTAATTGGTTTTTAATGGTCTTGCAGTAAACTGCGATAAAAATGATATGACTCAGACGTAAATAACAAAAGTAGAAGATCTAAAATTAGTATGAAGAGCAGACACAGTACATTGATCTTTAAAGGAAAGGTACTTCTAAACAATCTTCTGAAGTTTGCATTTTTAGTGGCCGCTGAAATAATACATACGTGGTGTTTGAATTCCATGTTATTCTATCTTTTATGGAAAGGCTGGGGTAAGCGGGAGGTAAAAGTTGTATGTTAGAAATTGAGAAAATAAGAATGGAATTAATTAATTTGTAAAGGCTTTTTTTTTCCCCCCCAGTAAAAGGAATTTGCATTAGGAAAATTCAACTACCCCCAACCCAGTTCAAAACCAAACATAACCTTGACGTAAGAAGTAAAAACAATAAGACATTATTGCCCCATTTGCTGAAGTAATAGTTTGGGGGCGGACATTCCAAGTCTTTTCTTGAAACTGAACTTGTATTTGCTAATACAGTAATAGTAAAAATCTTTGAGAGACAGAAAGAGTTTTTGTTTGTCCTGCCTCTTCCAAACTTATTATTTTATATTCTCTTTCTATAAAATTGCCAGAGTTACATGTATTATTTTAGGTTCTATTCTGATCTACAGAGTGTTGTATCGGGTAGCAAAATCTACAATTTTTAAAATGTCAAACAAAACCCCCACAAATTTGTCTTTACATATAGAATCATCACTTCTTCAAAATATAGTTTGAAGAGAGAAAAATACACATGCAGTATTGGCAGAGCTCTGAAAATATTTTGGTTGACTGGTATTCCTGTGTGAATAACTTGTATATAATCTCTTGTTTATCCAGTTAGTTAAGAGAACACCACCAAATAAATTGATTCTCAGAATAAAGATACTGACCCTTCAGACATCTGAGTAAATTGGAAATGCTGATTCTTGTTTCCAGTCTGAATGATTCAACTGGATATAAATTGAGTTGTGCAAATGGAGTGTGTATCAGGCTTTTAAAGGTAGCTATGTTTGCAGTTTATTTGCTAAGAGGGAACAAATCATAGAATCGTAGAAGGGACACCTCCCACCAGACCAGGTTGCTCAAAGCCCCATCCAGCCTGGCCTTGAACC
>JAOXJK010000012.1:133898506-133913878 GCA_025774025.1 Xenus cinereus | reverse complement strand
AAAGAATTTCTTTCTGGTATCTAATCTAAATCTCCCCTCTTCCAATTTAAAACCGTTACCCCTTGTCCTGTCACTGCTCTTCCTGAGAAAGAGTCCCTCCCCAGCTCTCCTGTAGCTCCCTTCAGGTTCTGGAAGGCTGCTATGAGGTCTCCCTGGAGTCTTCTCTTCTCCAGGCTGACCAACCCCAGCTCTCTCAGCCTGTCTTCATAGCAGAGGTGCTCCAGCTATTGTTTGGGAGTTATACAAAAACTTCCATGTATGTGTGGCAAATCAAAGGGATTGTAAACAATACTTCTTCTGATCTTGTCTCAGAAAAATGAATAGCAACATATATAAGCTGTAGTTGCTCAAGAAGATGACCTAGTTGTGTCTACAGGTTATTCCTCTATAGGTTACAGTGAAAGGAAAAACGAATGAATGAATGTATAAGGAATGGGTTTTCTGAAAGGATAGCACTGTCATCATAGCCTCAATCAGAATGAGGTGCAGGAAGAGTGTGAAGGGCTGAGAGATGAGTAATTCAAAATGTATCTAGAAGCACAATGAGACATAAGTTAAAATAGTAAATGTTAGTTTTCTTTGACTTAGAGAAGACGTAAGTATACGAAGATAAGGAGAAGTGAAAGGGCAGACAACATAAAAGTTGTTGTATATGCTCTTCTTTCTGTTTTACAGATAAATAATGCAAGTAACTACATAGAGCAGCAAACGACATTTTAAGGCAGTCCCCTGACTATGGGGATTATGAGAAATTGGCTGTAGAAGACATTTATTCTAAGGTTTTTTGGTAGCAAATACTTGTTTTGCATTAGTAGGAATAATCCCAAATACAATAATCGCATAGGCTCATAGAATCATCTAGGTTGGAAGGGACTTTTCAGGTCTTCGAGTCCAACCATCAACCTAGCACTGTCAAGACCACCGCTAAACTATGTCCCTCAGCACCACATCTACGCACGTTTCAAATACCTCCAGGGATGGTGACTCCACCACTTCCCTGGGCAGCCTCTTCCAATGCTTGACAACTCTTTAGATGAAGAAATTTTTCCCAATATCCACTCTAAACCTCCCCTGGGGCAACTTGAGGCCATTTCCTCTTGTCTTATCGCCTGTTACTTGGGAGAAGAGACCTACCTCCTTTCAGGTGGTCGTAGAGAGCGAGAAGGTCTCCCCTCAGCCTCCTTTTGTCCAGGCTAAACATTCCCAGTTCCTTCAGCCACTCCTCAGAAGACATGTTAGACATCATCATAAAGCAGTAAATGTAATCTGTGATCTGACAGTTTTGAATAAAGTATATATTGCATGATTTATTAATTGCATTATGTCCATATTAATATATGATTTTTCATTATGCTTCATTTTTATTTAAGCAAAATTCTATTACTTAATTCAGTGGAATATTTAACTAAAACTGAATCTCAGAATATGGTCCTCTAGAACTGTTTCTTTCATATTTTTTGAAATTAATACATCTCCTTAATTTTTTTTATGAAAATTGCTTAAAGACCATTTTGCAAAAACCTGACCTGATCAGTTACCGATGTGTGATAACGCGTGCAAAGAATTACAGTTTTGATGTTAACCTTTTCATTCTTCTTATGTGATGATCTTGCAGCTGTAAGTAAAAATATTCCTGCATCGGGGGCTGCCGGGCGAGCCATTTCTCAGAGTCTGGCTGTGGATGAAACCATAATGGCAACTGCTGCAGATGACAGCACAGCATACGTAGCTGATACAGAAATAGAAGAGCAGACATGGTAAAGTATTCACGGAAATAGTTTCTAAGCTAATACTTGAACATCAGGCAACCTTTTGTGGCAGAGGAACTGTGCCGCTGCTGTGAGCGGAGACTCACTGTGTTAGAAATGGCACTTGGGAAATTGCTGTCGCTTGGCTGCGCTGAGATGATTTCTGCTTTGGAGTGGCAGATAACAAAACATCACATAGAACTTCTATGCCTTTTTCAGACATGAGTGATTTGACTATCTTAACTATTACAAATTTTCAAGCCATTTAACAATTACATATTTATCTTAGCAGGTTTTACAATTTGTTTTTAGGACACCTATGTTGTTTATGTTCAAAGTACAGGTAGAGCTTTGTAAAAAAAAAAAGTGGTATTCTACAGTGTATCTCTGTGGTAACTTCTTGTGTATTCACTTAATGTTTTTTCTCTCTAATGTAGTATGGAGATAGAGAATACTCCCCAGATGGAAAGAAGAGGGAAAATGGTTTTCCACGATACAATCACTGTAAAGAAAAACCCTAGCACAAGCGGCAGTGTAAATGCAGGACCATCGGTATCTAGAGTGAACAGAACATCTGGGTTTAGTCAAAAAAATCAACCTGTCTCACCATCCAAAATTTCAGAAGCTGGCAAACCTAGTGAGTGTGCTTCACGTCACCAGTCCAACTCAATTACAAATTACTTCCAGGTAGCCAGAAAAAGGTATGTTGAAATGTTCTCGACATGGCTTCCCTTATTGTTATGTTGGTGCAGTTTCTGGAAAATAATTTTAACTCAAGGGATGTACGTTTAATTGAAGGCATACTTAAAAAGGTAATTTTTAGATCAGCTTCCTAGAATTGCAAGCTTTTCCTCAAGGGTACGTATGTTCAAATTTCACAGTACAGTCACTAAAACCCCAGGAAGCTGTTACGTAGAGCATGCCAGATTAAAAAATGCTTTTGTAATTTATTTCTTTTGTAATTGCTTAATTGTCTAAGGGAAAGAGCAGAAGAAGGAGAAGAAACATCTGTATCCAAACTAGCAAAAGTAGAGAAAAGGTCATCGCCTGTTTCCCAGTGCACCGAACGCGCAGCTTCATCAGTGTGGAACAGTGAAGCACAACAGCATCAAAAGGAAAATAAAGTTGTGGACCCAAACCCACATTTTGCATTAGAAGACACGGGTATAAAGTTTACGCGAGAAGGTGGCAAAGTAGGAACTGATAAAACAGATGCTAAAACTACTTCTAGTGAAAAGCATGCACCGAAGAGAAAGGAGTTAGATGATTTATCTGAAGATACAGAGGCACTAGAAATTGTGTTTGGAAGCAGAGACTTAGACTGGGAAGATCAAATGGCAGATCATGACCAGGAAGCTCAAGGGAATACACGAAAAAAAAGATGTTTGGAAGCCAAAGGAAGCAGGGTTCAAGAAGTAAACGTAAAACAGAGAGAGGAGAATAAAATATTGGTAAGTTTATATTCTTTTTCTATGCCTAATCTTAAAATTTGCAATTTATTTAGAAGGGTGCAGATAGCTCCTTTAAGGATGAGGCTGCCTGTATATAGAAGGTGGCTTTGTAAAGTAAGTTTGCTTAAACCTCTGCAATCACTCTGAACTAAAAATTGTCGTGATGTATCTATTACATGTGAACATTGCAGCGTTATACCTGCAATGTATCTCATTCTTCAGGAAATTGTTTCTTTGTGAATTGAAAGCTGCTCGTATTCCGAAAGTTTTCCTCTCTTCTTGCTTGAAGTATTGTAGGTAGAATAGGAAAATATATCACTGGTCCAAGAAAAATTTCTCAGGTCACATTAATTATAATGTCGATATTTATACTAAAAAAAACTTACGCAATTATATCATCTTTATGTAATGAATTCTCTGAAGAAACCTTGAATTCATCCCTTCTTTCAAGTCAGTATCTCTAAGTGTCACATGAAAGATTGTTAAACTTCCTGAATGAGGCAATTCAAATCACTGCTGTCCTCTTAGGAGGGGAAAAAACCCTGAAACCAACAAGACTCAACCAAAACAAACAAAAAAACAAAAAGACAAACCCAAACCACTGCTTGTGGTCAGTTTTCTTAATGATTTCTCTGGTTTTGGTTTTGAGAATGAGGCGGTTTTCTAAGAGAAATGAAGAAAACAATGGATTTTGAGGTAACGGTAGCCACTTCATTGAAAAAAACAAAACAAAACAAAAGCAGTTTTGTAGAGGAAAACAATATTCAGAGCTCTAGCAAAGTAGACTATGAATAATGTACAGGGGAATAGGAGAGAAGGAACAGGTTTAATTTTTGTTTATTTAAAAAAATACGTGTATGTTAAAGCTTACTTTCTAGTCAGTTCTCCTACAGTATTAATACAGTATTAAATGCTGTGATAATAAAGTTTGAACGTAGGATTGAGTACCTGGAATTTGCAAGATAACCGTGGATCAGATGAGGCTTGGTAATTGCCCGTGCATCCTTAGCTCAGAGCAGCGGAACGCTCTGCTCTCGATACTTTACTGGAGTCTCATAATTTATGAGAATCTTTGTTTTTTGCTCTTTATTCTGTCAGAGAGGAGTTACTTTGTCTTGTCTGACCGTACTGAGAGACTAAACCAGCTGCTTGGAATAGTCTTTTGAATTCCCTTATGGCCCGGGAGGTGTCTCTAGTCTAACTTCTTGTCAGAGTCATGAAGGAAAACAAAGTCTTATGTATAACTAAACTATTATTTTATCAGATGTGCACTAGAAGATTTTTGCTGACAAAAAGTCTTCTAATAGTTTCATAATGGCCTATTTTCTTCACAGAAATTATATTTCCATTGGAACAGGAAGGAGATTTCATGATAAAGCTCCATATGTATATTACCTGTTTCCTTAATTATAGATGCACCTTGTGTGTCTGGCAAGACAGAAAACATGAATAGTTGACTCGAAAGCTACAGGTTGTATAAAGCTGATTTTTTTTTTTTTTTTTTCAACCACTGAAAATAATGTATGAAAGGCAAATCTGGTTTTAAATTGTGAGAGGAAAGCGACCCGCAGAATACTTTTATATTCAGAAAGTTTTACAGTATTTTTCAGAGCCTGGCTGGACTTTGAAGATTGTACACACGGACAAAACTTGATGCTGGTATAAGGGAAAAAGTGAGAAAATAAGTGATTTTTGTAACAGAAAAACACCCCAACAGTTGTTGCAGTGTATGTAAAATCATAAAAATTTAAAAGTCCAGTGCAGTTTCTTTTCTGTCTAAGTATATATATTGATTTCAAATGCTTGTTCCACTGTAAAGAGCAGAAAACAATTTTATGTAATTAAATTTGCATTTAATTTCAGTGTTATATTTTAAATAATTTTTAATTGAATAGAAAGAAGAGGAGCTTGGATCAGTTCTAACTTCAGAAATGAAAAACGAGATCAAGCAAGAGCCGCCAGTCTTGGTAAGAAGTTCGAACAGCAAACTTTGAGAAGCGTTAAGAAAATGCATCAAAATTTTGCTTTTATCCTAAAGGAGGTTCTGAAGATTGTACTCCTTAAAATAATTATGTGTAAATTTGAATAGATCATCTGCGTGCTTTTGCAGTGGCATTTGGATGGATACTTAAGATGACCAAAACGACAGCAACCTAATGTAACTGTATTAACCCTTCAATGTGGTTAGTACTTACACTGATGTTTTTGTTAGGTAACTGCTTGAAGACCAGACACAAATGCAATCTCTTTGACTGGAAGAGATGGACCATTCACAGAATCTTCTAGGTTGGAAGGGACCTTAAATATCATCTTGTCCAACCGTAAAGAGAACCATTGAGAAAAGAGAAGTAACATAGAGTGACTAACAGTAAATAGCGTGCTCACTTTGTGATAGGTGAGATGAAGGAAGGAAGGAGGGGAGAATTGCTGGGAATGGTAGTGAGGCAGAGGAAAAGGAGACTGGGCTAAATGAAACTGAAGTGGAAAGGTTCTGAAGAGATCAAGGAAGATGTAGGCAGACAACAAGGGGCGGGATAAAACTTTTTCACATATGTACAGAAAACAGCCCAAGAAGAGGGAATGCTGTGCAGATATACCAAAGTACAGGGTCAGCTCAGATTGTGGGACTTTTAATTAATACTTTGCTATAAAACAACTGTACTGCATCTGGGCTGGGGCTGTCTGTGAAGGTTACTCATGAACTTGTCCTGCACCCAGACTTCTTTTTTAATCCACATAGGTCTCTAGCCCCAGGCAGCAAACTGCATGCGACCTTGCTGGCATACGAGCATTTTCATGTACCAGGAAAAGTTGCTTCATCGATCAGGACAAGATTATAGCCCTAAAGTTGGCCTAAATGGTAAATCTCTAGGCTAGAATTGAGCTGAAGACGTACAACTCCGTCTTCTGTGGAGTTAACTGGAGTTTCCATTAGAGTAAGCATGCTTCAATAAATGAGTTCAGTAGAGAGATAAGTAAAACCCCAGTGTACTGACTTCATTATTACTGTGATACGTAATGATTCTGTCTTTTCAACAGATGTAAATATGAAAGAAAGAAATTTACTGAGCTCCCAGTTCTTTTGTTAGTATATGAGGAGGCTGAGAAGTATGTCCATCTGCTTGGCTTCTAGCACTGCTGCTTCTCCTTGTAATCCTAACTTTTGCCTCAGCTGTACTCTTGATAATATCTTTCTCTGAAGTTTATACTGTTAGATGTGCTGTGTGTCTGTTTATCCACTTGAAGTGCTCCTTCCTTTTTCTTCCCACGTAAGAACCGCAACGAACTGCAAGATGACTCCAGCAATCTTCCCAGCAGACTTCTGCTGACTGAGTTTAGATCACTGGTTGTCACCCATCCAAGACAGAGCAGTCAGTTTACTGGAAATGGCAGCTATGGAGGAAAGAAAAATTTCAAAACCTTCAAAAAGGTTAGTGTGTATTTGAAATGGTCACAAGATGGCACTATTTAAAAATACTAAAAAGCGTAGCCTTAAGATTGTAGAAATATGTTATGAAAGATTTATTTTTTTTTAAATTTATAGTAACTACAGAAAGAAACAATTGAAATACCATATTGTACTGTTAATCAATATTTTGCCAATTGACAGAAGTACCAGCTGACAAAGGCTTACCTTGTGCTAGATTATTTAGATATTTCTCCTCTCTATACCAAGTTGTTATTTGGAGTAAGTGGTTAAGCGATGCCTACCGGAACTTCTGGTTGTGCCTCCAAAAGCTGGAAATCTGACTTCTCCAAAGACCTGCTTATAAAGCATATGCTGATTCAGAATCTTGTATTTTATCTATTGAATCTTGGATGTCTAAGTAGAATTAAATGTAGTATTTTACAAAAGTAAGATTATTGCTTGCTTGGGTCCTGAAGATAATTTCAAGAAAATTCTTAGTGCTCAATGTAAATATACCACTTCAGATTTAAAAAAAAAAAAAATAAAAAATGTATAGGATTACTAGAAATGCATTTCAGTAAGATATTGTGTCGAGAGTGTGAGTCGCCTAATGCAACTTCCAGCTTTCTGGGAGTATGCTCTCATTTTTACATAATATTTTTCATTTCTGATAGTATTTTTTTCCCCACCGTTTCATAATAGATGCTTATGCATTCTGATGATAAAATCAATTCTATCAGTAAAATCAGTTTATAATGTTTTTGGACTCCATTTAATGTACTATCAGATTTATTTAGCATATATAACTTGTCAGCTTTGTTTCTTTCTTTCTACTGGCAAAAAGGAATTAATAGCTTTCTGTAAATGCATTTTTCACTTCAATATCTTTTAAATATCTCTGATAAATGCTATTCAAAGGAAGATTGACTGATCTTCTTCTGTAATACCCAAATAGACTTTCTGAATTTGTTAAAGCAGACCTTTTACTTGCAGTGTGCTTGCCTTGTATGGTAGTTATAAGAATTTGTTGTCTGGCAGGTATCTTATCCCGGGGCAGGACAACTTCCTTACATTATTGGAGGATCAGATTTGATTGCTCACCACGCTAAAAAGAATTCAGAGCTAGAGGACTGGTTAAGGCAAGAAATGGAGGTAAGGAATTATTTCTTGAGGATGATCGAACAAAAACTTGATTTGTGTCAGTAGTCCTACCAACTTACAGTTATTACTGAAATACTTCAGAATTTTATTTTTGAAACAAAACCTCGGCCAATTAGCTGTCCACGCGTGCTCATAGGAACATAGGCATTAGAAAAGGCACTGAAAGTCAGAGGTCAGTGGTAAAGCTCATCTTTTTGCTGATTATTTGAATTAATTTTACATACAACATTCATAGAAATACAGTTTTAAAGCCAAATCAATAACCTAAAAGAGAATTACTTTGCTTATTAAAAAAAAACAACAACAAAACAGCTTTATAGAAACTTGTGGCTTCTAAAAATGTGGTGGGGAGCTAGGGAGAACATCCGTGTGGTTAGTTGCGTTCAAATTGTTATACAGTACAGTTGATATTCTGCTCTTGAACAGAACAGAAAATACTCCAACCTATTCTGTTGGAGTATACTGAAGAGATAGAGTAAGAATAAATTTAGTATTTTTTCTATTGTAAATATCTTCACCTTTGTATATAAAAGTTGTAAAAAATACTATGTTTTATCATAGCAGTTCTCTAGAACTTTCATTTTCCAATAGTTTCTTTAAAAATACGTACTGGTGAGTCATGTTCTGTTTCCAATCTGACAGAGATCCTGTTACAGCAACAGGTTTTGATTATTTCCTTCTTTTTTTTATAATCCCTAGATATAGACAAAGCTAATTAAAATTCCCTTTATGCCCCAATAATCAGATAAAAATTTCCCTATTTCTATAATGATGCTTAAAAGCAGAAAACATACTTCTGACCAAAATTCGTATCTTGCACAAACTTATCCATTCCATTAGTTGGCAGTAGTAGCCAAAGCTGAGCAGTGAATTATATTATCTAATGTGAATATGCACTGAATGGAGTACTTGGAGAAAACTTAATTCTTCAGGAATATATTGTTTTTCTGTATTGTTCATTAGCTTCATCCTTAACGTCAATCACTGAATATATTTATTTCCTCAGGAACAGAACCGACATGCAAGAGAAGAATCGCTTGCTGATGATCTCTTCAGGTGAGACATTTACGTTTGTGTTTAGAAAATGCGTATTTTTTGCATCACATCTTTCTTGGACAAATTCCAATTTTGTAAAAAGACTACTTTGATTATTCTTGTTTGAATTCCATGTATTCCCATGCATGGAATATACCCGAAATGACTCAGTAACTTCTCTCAAAAATGTTGCTATTTCCTGGCTCTTACGCACAAGCGTGATTGTTCACAGAGGCTGGAAGAGATTCCAGGGGTCAGGCTTTCCACTGTTAGAGTTTGCTAGAGCCTAATGAAGTGTTTTGATCTTACAATTAAGTCAGTCATATGAACTGTGAAGAAGAAGTGATGGGGTCTGCCACTTTTTCATTCTGGTCAGGGCACTTGTCTCTCCCTCTGCTGAGTCACTTGAGGGAGCTAAAGCAACAGTTCTGTGGAAAAAGTGATTGGCAGGACTGCTTTCCCTTTTTTTTTCTTTTTTTTTTCCTCTTTGAAGTAATGATTCCCAGAATTTAAAACTAAAATAAAAAATAACCTATGTAATTCCTTCAGTATGGCCCCTTTGTGTTCTTTATGACCTGCTGCTTTCAAATTCACAATGAAAGAGCTCCTAGCTTTTTTTTTTTTTTATCATTCTTGTTAGAAACTCCCTCAATGCTTTACCATCATTACAGTTTTCAGACTGAGGATCATTTTTACACCGATCATTCTATGCTCTTGACAGTGTAGTAGGGTCCTTGGTTCTGTCCTAATCAGTGCTTATGCCACAGGAGTTTGAGAGATTTTTTTTGGTAGGTTCACCTTGGTTGTTTGCCGTTGCTTTTGGCCGTAATTATTACATTTGCCTCTAAACTGGTCTGTTTGAGCAATTTTCTTTCAATAACCCTGACTTCAGTTGGCTACTGCTTTCCCTAATCTCTCTTTTGAAAGAGGGAATCGTCCTGTTCAGTTGATTCCCTGTCCAGTTACTTTAAACTTTAATCCTGATTTAATGATTTATAACCACTTTCTAATTAAAAAGAAGTTCTAAGCCAAGTTTGCCACTTTATCCAGGTTTTACATCTGCAATACAGCCTTTAAATATATGTCATTTACGAAGACGTGGTGTAGCTCGATTGCTGTGCTGGAATCTTAACTTGGTTCAAAATATCTGGATTAATTTTAGCCTTTCGAAACACAGCAGTGGAAACTTAGATAATTCGCATGCATTCACGCTTAGAAAAGTTCTTACCTCGACTCCTGCTTATTTTGGTTAGTTGTACGTACAGTTTCCACAGTCAAAAATATGAAAACGTACGATTTGATGTGCAGCACTTTGTGACCTACTTCTAATTTTGTCCCTAACCCCGAGTAAAACTACTTGGCTTAATGCTAATGTTAACAGCTGAAATTTCCCATGCAAATGGGGTTTGAAGATGCCGCCGGAGAGAGGGTCGTGCAGTATTACTCCAAGGTAAAGGTGAGCTAGAAGGAAAAGCCGTGCCCTCAGCTGCTGCTGAGCACATCCTGCGATAGAGGAGGAAGGGAGAAGGCGTATCAAACTCTCCGCCAAGACTGCGGATAAATGGGTTACGTTCAGTAACAACCCTTTGTATCCCTCGCTCCCTCTCCCCAGCAAGGTCTTTTGTTTCTTTGTGCATTCACTCCCGGTAGTGGAATCTCTGTAAGCCCTTTTTCCACTTCAGGCCACAGGCACTGTACAGCCTCCTTTCTCTGATAAAGTTGTTTGATTTCTTTTGGTCTGGAAACCATCATCCAGGCTTCATTTAATGTGGAACCTGACTGGAGGTGAGGTGGGGGAGATTACATAAAAATATGTTCATGGCTGTCAGTGTCGGCATCTCCACAGACAGTCACAGACAGGGTTAAAGCTCTTGGTGTCCTGATGGCAGGTTTCCATCATGTATCATCCCCTTCTCCTGCCTGCTTACCTTCCCCCCTCTCCTTCCTTACCCCCTTCAAAATAAGATTTGGTGTCCAGGACACAATAAATATCAGGGATAATGTTTTACAATGCTGTAGCAATAAATTCAAAGAAACACTTTGAGTTTTAATGTAAGGATCTCATTTTTTTTTTTAACAAAGATTTCATTCCAAAGGGTACACATTTCATTTTTGCCAGAAGTCTGAGATGTATAGCAACAGCAGTGACTTCTAATGCCTTTCCAGTTATGTGGTTTCGTAATTTGGCTCACAAGTTGTCACATTTTCCTGTCTAAGCAAAAAAAAATCTTGATGAATGAGAGCAGAATTAGTGGAAGTAAAACCGCCTAATCATTCGGTTGTGTCCATAAGTTATTCATGCATGAATACAAAACACACCAGAATTTCAAAGAAGTGACACGGGATTTTGGGAGATGAGTCACAAATGGAAAGAAAGAGGCAGCCAAGTGGTAGCAGTGTCAAGCAGAGGCAAACAATAAGCATATGGCAGTAGATCAGGTAATTATTTAGTATACCCAGAAAGTGGGTATAAATTAAAATCAATCAGAAGCTGTACAAAGGGGGAGGTAAGGCAAGGAACTGCTTTATGTGGGCGTAGGAAGCAGCGGAAAGGTTTTGTCTGAATGAGTTGTGGCCACTTGTTATACGTTGCTGTGAATATACAGTACCTCTTTCTCCTCCATCCCCTTTTACTCTTTTTTTTTTTTTTTTTCCCCAGTCAGGAATTTAACATTGGGACACTAAAAGCTTGGAGAAACTTGTTAATGTATCAGATTTAAAGATTTTAAGTAGCTAGGAAGTCAGTGAAAATTTTAGTAAAGTTTATCCCTAGTTCAGCCAGGTTCTGGCTTATGTATCTTTAGTCAAATTATAGCAACTCTAGTTAATTATAGAAGTGCAGTCGGGGAAAGGACTGAATGCTAGCCAATCTCTTTTATGAATATATAATAAAACTATTTACATCACATTGTTAACTTTGAATATCATTGAGTTTTACTTATTTGTGACAAACTTTCTTCTTTTGTTGCAGATACGATCCTAACGTGAAAAGGAGAAGATAAATTGTGACCTGAATTTACAGGGATTCCCCAGCAAAATCTGCATTCTGTTCCTTAGGCTTGCTGGTTACAGCGTGTAATCTGTTATTGTAAGGCTTGTTTTTTAAGTCTTGCTTTTATTAAAGAAAAAGAGATGTTTCTTTCACTGCTTGGTAATTACGGATTGTGCTTTTTCAAGACCTTGGCATTATTTGCTTTAAAGTAATGCTCAGTAAAATACTGCAGATACTTAGGAACACGTTTTAGGCTGTTTATTTCTAGTCTTTGCTTATCGTTACCAGCTGGAGGAAAAAAGGAAGGTATATCAGGCTTCTATCTTTTCAGAAAGGCTTTGTTAATTAGATTTTTTGCATAATGTCAATTTTGTCTCGAGGTGGAGTTTTTTGAAGACTTCATAAATAAGTTAAGCAAAACTTTAAATTTGTATCTGAGTAAACAAGAAGTATTTAATACGTTTAAGGTCAAGCTTCTTCCTATTTTTGAAGTTGGTGACATCAAATTATTTTTAGCCAATTTTGTGCGATGGCAAATTTAAAACAAATGTAAATTCAGTGATTTTTGCCCTATAATATCTCCAAATCTTCAATATTTGCTTGAGCAGCCGACAGTTAGACTAAAACCAGTTATAAACTCTGAAAAAGATACCAAAAAACTTTGCAGTAGCAGCAAGCATTTTAATTTTGGCTTCTTGGGAAGGGAGAGAGAGGCAAGTGCAGTTTCTTTCTCTGTGTATTTCCTTTTTATTGCACATAGAAGAAGGCTGTGTTTGGTTAAAGAACAAAAGACATACACACAAAGCCCTAAAGCTGCATGATGAGAACCATCAGATTTTAAGAGTCTGTGTACTTTCCTGTAGTATTAAATGAGAAATACCCTTGTGCATTCCTCAGAAGTGTAAATTCTGATATAATGATGTCTCATATTCTGTAATTGTTTTTATTTGTAGCGAGACTTGAGTTAGAGGAGGAGAAGATTGAATTTGCTGGCTTCCAGGAGTCAGGTGGTGGTAGTGGGGAACCCACACCCCCAAAATAAGACTTAAGAAAACCCCACAAACCTGGTTGGGGTGGTGGTGGTGGGGAGTTTCCCTGGAAAAATGAAAGAAGAAAAACTTGAAATCTGTAGATCTAGTGGCAGAGAACCCAAATGAATCCCCTTGCTGTTGGAGATAATGTCAGTTGTCCAGTTACGAAGATTCAGGCCAAGGGAAACCAATGAGCTTTCCTCTGAAAGGGAGAAAAGGAAGTTAAGTGGCCACCTTTGGCATGTTCTCATGGATGTTGTCTTGAGAATTGGGAATCTGTTGAGAAAGGTATCAGCTACATTTCAGCCTAATCATGATAGCCTTCTCTGTGGTTCCTTATGTGGAGCAACTACTGTTGGTACTGTTACAGAAAGTCCTGGAGCTGAAAAAAAAACCAGCTTTTTTTTATCTTGCTCAAACATCTTTTCATTTGCAGCTTTAAATCAAATTGTTTGAATGTCCATTTGTTAAAAGCTACTTCCAAGCCAGAGAAAGTCTTAAAGAGCTACTGCACCCCAATTTGGCATTTTTAATGATTTGACCCACTTCTTCCTCTCATGCCTTTTAGTTTTTGCAATCACGGTGTAAAACTCTGCCCTTCTAAATAACTCTGTCATCTATATCAACATTGAAAGCTAAAAAACAGCTACCTGCTCTTAGGTTAGGAGAGCTCATCTTAATGATCTGAGAATTTAGAATTTGAGGGATTGCCCTGAAAGTACAGTGAGAAAAACCTTCCAGGCTTTCCGCTCGGCTGTGTGACGCCAACACATGCAGGTGGAGATGGAAGCAGCTCCTTTGCGTCCTGTTTGGAGAGGCTGGATGGTAGGATCTGAAGTAATCTGGTTGATGTAATTGAATTTAAGTGCTCATTAACAAAGCTGCTTCCTCTGGCAAGTGCTCAGAGCATGCAAGTGAGATGAGCTGAGCTGTTTCAAGCCACTTTGTTGTGTTTCAGATTTTGAGGAACAGCATTATGAGATATCTACGTGTATCAAGATGGCAGATAAGCTGAGTTCAGCATGGTTGCATGGTCTCAGAAAATAATAGGTCTTCAAAAACCAGTGTTTCTTCAGGACTGTCTTGGCACCTTCTTGACCAGTTAGTTGGTCAGGGATGTTCAGAGTGTTCTTCTCTGGTTCAACACTTGCACCATCAGCTTTCTCTGCAGGCTTTCACCTGCAGTTCTGTGCCCTCGAGAGGGGAGGGCACCGTGGAGATTTCCACAGTAGCGCTCAGAAAAAGGAAAGTCGGGATCAGCACTTGGCTAAAGATAGACCCATTGTATGTTTCTGTTTTGGGTCCAACCTGAAGGTGAGAAATAGGTGGCAGTTTGGTTTTTCATCCGGTTGCATCTGCCGTCTGGTTGGTGAGAAGCCCTGTAGGTGATGAACCTGAGCCTTTTGCTATTTCAACGTGAAGTCACACGTGCCTTAAAAAAGCGGCTTGAACAGCTGAATCTCTCCCCTTTGCCCGTGGCTTGAATTGTAATTCCAAAGCCACGGAACAAATCCTGTTGATAATACTGAAGCTTTCCTTCCATTTTAGCATAACTTTGTCACGATTTTCACCTCCAGCCATTAGAGGAACCACGCTTGTTGGCTTACTGGTTTGGGCCTTCTGTTACTGGAGTTTCTGAGGTAGATGACAAAGGACGTGATTACAGGATCCAAGTCCTGGGAGCCTGAACATCGGTATTTACCTTACCCCTGGAACTATTGCATTAACTTGACCTGATGTTTCCTTTATTTTATAAATCCCTGTTGAGGGGTAACCCCTGCAAAACCCCCTACGGCCACTCGCTCGCTCCCCCCAGCAGGGTGGGGCAGGAGAAGCAGAAGGGTAAAAGGGGGAAAACTCAAGGGTTGAGATAAAGACGACGGTTTTATAGGTAAAGCAAAAGCTGTGAGCATAAACAAAAGCCATTAACTTTGTATTCTGAGGTTCAGGAGTTTGGCTGCACGCTGCCTTTGCAGTCTGGGGGGGCTGGTGCCCCAGGGTTTCAACATTCAGTTCACCAGTTTTCTGAGAGAACTCGTGTGGCCTTCATCTTCTTTAGAAGGTTAAAAAAAGTTCAGTAGCTCAGGCAATCTAAGGACATCTAAGGTTTCTCTCATCTGCCTCAAACCACAGCCTGCAAGCATCCCCACCTTTTTGACAAAATGGTGCTCCTCACTTAAAAAAAAAACAACATCTAAGCAGAAACTTATCTTCAGATCTTGTTTCTTGCATTTTTGTGCACGACCCAAAGGTTGGTTGAGGGTTTGTTGGAATTGCTCTTTTTATAGCGTGTACTATCTGGGCTCACGCTGCTCGCAGGAAGGAGATGCACACGATACATGGACTAAATATAATTTTTATTAGCAAAGTTTTTTAAAATATAGTCTTGCATCCAGCAGCTTGAATTGCTCCCCGCGCCACTAAATCGGAGGGTGGGTGCTGTACCCCTCCAGGACCAACGTGCTTGATAGGTAGGCTGCCCAGGGAGGTGGTGGAGTCTCCTTCTCTGGAGACATTCCAAACCCACCTGGACACATTCCTGTGC
>JAOXJK010000012.1:133855714-133876857 GCA_025774025.1 Xenus cinereus | reverse complement strand
CCCCTGGGCCGGGGGCGGTGGAGGGAGAGGCCGCCCGAGCCCGCCGCCGCCCCCCGCGCCCAACCGCCGCAGAGGCCTCCCCGCACAGGCCGCGCCGCCAGCCCCGGCACACCTGCGGGGTCGCCTCGCCTGGCCCGGCGGCAGCACCGCCGGAGATGGTCTGGTCCCGCTCCCTGCTCAAGCTGGGCCACCCGGAGCTGGTCGCCCGGGGCTCTGCCCGCTTGGGGTTTTGACTCCCTCCGAGGTTGGAGACTCCACAGCCCTCCCTGGGCAACCTGCGGTGGGGTGTTTGACCACCCTCGCCATGAAAACGTGTTTTCCTCACGTTCAAGGGGAACTTCCCCTATTTCGGTTCGCGCCCGTTGCCTCTCGTCCCATCCCAGAGGACCACTGGGAAGAGCCTGGCTCTGTCACCTTCGTTCCCTCACGCCAGGTCTCCATACACGGGGGTAGGATCCCCCTGAGCCTCCTCTGCCGCGGGCTGAGCCGTCCCGGCTCCCTCAGCCTCTCCTCGGAGCAGCCTGCTCTCCCAGACACCCACGTCTTGCCCTGGTTGTCTCTCTCAAGGTCTACTAAGCAATTAGGGTGAATGCGAATTAACGTTTATGAGCGCTTACTTGTTAAACAATTAAAGCCTTCCGCACAGAGTTAAACTCGACCGTTCGAAATGTCTTCTCTGTGGATCCGTCCCATAAATCCGTTAATGCCAAGATCTTTACAACGCTGTAGAACTACTGTGTCTGAAGTGGCTGTTGGTAGCTGACAGCCGACCTGCAGGTTGTTCGTTCGACAGACTGTCATGACTGCAGTCAGCAAGCAACTACTGCTTAATAGATCTGGGATGATTCCCACTGAAGGGGATGGCTTTATACTTGTTAGACACGTGCACTACGAAAACCTCAGGCAAAAGAACAGGGGAGCCGAGTTGAACCGCTGTGGAAATACCCTGCTGGTATAAAATCTATTTAGGAAGGATGAAACACAAGTTAAACACGTTGTTCTTCAAGTACACCCAGCACCGGGTGAAATATGTCTTTAGACCAGAATCAACAAACTGAAACTGCTTTTAGTTTGCTCTTTTATTGCCTCAAAAAGATTTTAAATGGAGGCTATCCTAAAAAATACTGCCTTTGGTTCAGGAAAGTACATGTGTATTGGCCAGAAGTGTTGACCATCCTGTTTGGGTATTCATACCATTTTATCAAAATCATGTTCTCCTGCAAAATGAGTTACAGAAAAATACAACAGAAACTGAAAGGCCGTGTCAAGTGTTTTCACAGTGTATTTCTCTCATAGTCAGGGCTCAGCCTCTTCCCAGATGCAAAACTCCAGGTCTGCAGGACCTCGTGCCTCAAGGAAACCAACTGTGGCCAAGCAAAAGTTTTCCAGGTTTCACTACCTCTTCGATGGCAGAGTCGGGTAAAAATAACCTTAAAATCAACACATTAAGGACATTCAGCTTTATGTCCCGTGCAGCCTTTGGTCACAGCCTCCTCTCTTTTCCCCCATCAGCAAATCTGGTTGCCTAGAATATAACGCAGAACCTCAGCTATACTGGTACTATTATTAGTTTGTGCCCTTATCTTTGTGGACATAACCTTGAGTAGGAGAGAAAAACAACCACAGCTATGATCAGGACATGTCTTTGCCCAGCACACTCTTGCATTTAAAACTGAAGAAGCGATACTGGGCCTGGAGTTTATGATACAAAGGAGGTAGATGATTGGAAAGATGGTATTTTAGAAACCTAACAAACACTCACGAGGCCTCTCTTGAAATAGTATTCTGCGTAGATGGCCTAAATTATAATTAATTACGTGCTTCTCCCAGAAATAAAATTTTACATTCCCTTGAAATTCTACATGTTAGTCTGAGGTTTTCAAATGTCTTAGTTATTTGTTAGGGATTTATTTCAAGTTCGTATGTCAGGATAAAACATACTGTCTTCAGGTGTACCTTTGTCATATCAAAAAGGGATTTAACACTAAGGAAGCAGCAAGTGAGAGGGGAATAAAACACACCAAGCCACAGCAAATGTTTCCTCCCATATGCAAACACTAATCACATTTTAAAGGGATTTATATTTCCTATTCTGTCCTGTTAACAGATTCGGGCAGTTATTGGCTGCTAGGTATATTCCAAATCTTTATGTTTTAAATCACGCGAATGAATCAGCCAATTTAATTTTCCTCTATTTCACTTACATTCATTGTACTATTTTAGGTAGTAAAGTCGTGTATTTGTTCAAGAAATACTTTTTTAAAACTCAGTTGAATTTTAAATTTTTTTCTTCTCCAAATACCCAGTAAGTCGTTACCACAGTTTTTGTGAATCACAAAGGTCTTTTTAACAACATTTGTAGCATAATCTTTCTCCTGGTCAACTGACGGGTAATTAAATATTTTTAGCGCCAGCTTGACGCTGCAGAATTCCTAAAAATCCTGTGGAGACGTGAGGTGGGAGCATCAGAGCAGGCGGTTGTTGTCTCAAGCCACGATCCACAGCATGGAAAAAAAGGGGGCTTCACCCTCTTTGGTAGGAGCAGCCGTGGTGAGCGGGGAGCTGAAGAACGACAAGAGCTGTGTGCTGAACACAACCTGCAACCACGGGAAGCAAGGAAAATGGTTGCAACATTTTGGTAAGATTCCCCTGCCTCCCCCTCGCTGCAAGATGAGATTAAAGGACCAAAGAAGACCTGCGAGGCTTCCAAGGTTGCTACAGGACCACAATCTGGGTAAATAATGCAGCGTCTCCGTACTGGAGCTGGCCTAGGATAGATGCCTCGGCAATAGCGGACTCGTTCCTTGTAACATTAAATGACTCCCAGGGATGTAGGGACTGCAAGGCCCAGTAAGCGACAGGGCGGTGGAAGTTTTGCTCAGATGAGCAAACAGAAAGTTTGCGGCAAGCCCGTGGCACTCGGCCTGAAGTACGAGGTGCTGAAGAAAGGCCAGGGGAGATTAGGAAGGTTATTTTCTCTCGGTACTGTTAAGCAAGATGGCTTAAGCAAATCTAGCTGCAAAACAACTTCCTGCCCGGCCAAAGGAAAAAAAAAAAATGATAAAGATGGGGAAATCTCAGTCCAGAAGTTCTGTTGCAGATTTAACAATTCCTGCCAAAAAGGCAAGATACTTGCCAAGAGGGACAAAGAAAAGACATTTGCGGAACAAACATAAAGGAGCAGGTCTGTCAGGTTCCTGGGATCTTTTCATTGCCTGTTGAATAGAAGTCTTTTAAATGGTTCTCTTCAGACCTTTCAAAGTGCTAATGAATACTGGCTTGGAGAATAAAGATGCAGCAATTTCTGTGTCAAAGACTTATCTTAATAGTATAGAAGGACTGACAGGAGGGTCTTGCTGGCTTTCTGCACTTCAGAAAGAGACTCGCATGAATATCTCAGAAGGGGTCTATGTAGTATTCTGTGATGATAGGATACGAGAAGAATTCTGCCAACGCGAGGTCGAGACTCCCAGCCAGTGGTAAACTGCAGAGCTGTGGTAACATCATTAGCACATGGAAGGAACCGGTGTTTCTTAACACCGTGCAGGGCTGCTTCAGCAGATGGATAAAGTCGATATGGAGAACGCCTGAAAGATCATGATATGACAGATGGGTAGAGGTATAAATCACCTCTGGAAAACCGCGCACGTGGAAGGGACTAACCGCTTGGAGTCTGCTGATGGTGCCAGTCATCTAAGATGAGAGTTTATAGATCCCTCCATGGGAGCAGTTGATGTGTTCTTCTTTGTATTGGTGGAAACAAGCCAATCATAATTGCCTTTTGCAAGGAAGAGAATTCTAAATAGGCATTAGATGGTGGCAAAGTAATTGGGGGTTTGTGCTACCTGACTTTAGAAGAAATAGGAGTGATGCCAGACCTTCTCAGAGGGAGTGTCAGGACATCAGTTTCCTGAGGCATTTAAAGATATGAATACTGGCATACATGGTAGTGTGGGCACTTGTAAAAATCTGTTAGATAATAAAAAACATTACTACTACATATACCTAGAGAGAAGGATGGACAGAAGTGCAGAGAGAGCACTTCATTGTGAAGATAACTCCAGATTTTCCAATCACCCACAACCAGACTCTACACTAGTTATCGTGGAAAGCTGGATATTCTTTATCATCTTTGAACATTCAAAGGTTTTTGTTGCTTAGACACAAGGGGAAGTATACCTCAAGTATGTTTGAAAGAGGATGTTGCTGGGAGATAGAACGGCTAACCAGGAGCTAGTCAACCATTAAGTGAGACTGGGAAGTTGCCAGAAGTGTTGATGTAAAGAAGATGTAAAGCAGCCTCCATCACTTAAAAGGTTTGTGAGAAGCGCTAGGGCCAGAAGTTACAGACCCTGGGAACTGGAGAATTTGGTGGTTCCAACAAATGCGTGGAAGTCAGCATGTTGCAAGGCGTGGAGCAAACGTTGTGACATATTCCTGAGTAAGGCAAAAGTCATATATTCGAAACTGCCATAGATTTGCTTGCAAGAATAGTATGCGAGTAGGAGGATCTGGGTGAGGACACGTCCTATGGCATGTTCTAGACCTGTTCAGTAACCATAATTGATTCCGTCCCCGAGGCAACTGTTTCACTAGTAGAACAAGTGAATCTTTTGTACAGTTTGTATTTCACTTTGGATTTGTGAACTGCACCGGTGTTGGTGTACAAAATTGCCCACAGTAAAGTAATACAAGTGAGAGTAAGTACTCAGGGAAGTAAAGATTGTGTTCTGCTGTGTTTTTAATGGCGCATACATTTAACTAGCTACAGCCTTCAATGAATATGAGCTTTTATTTAGAGAATTTTCTCTTTCTGAGCAGAATTGTTACCTCCTCTCTAATTATAAAAATAAATACACTGTAGATAAAATAGGCAAATGGTATTTTTGGAAATATAGTTAGTCTGGAAGTTGTGTTTCCTTTTGCAGTTTTACAGTTCTCCAGTGTAAGGGCCTTTGAAGGAGCTGTTAGCACTACCTACCTGTATACAGAAATTATTTTAAATTGATCTGTGAAAATACAGTTTGTTGCATAATGTTGCAGCTGTATTTTATTTATTTGACCGGGACTGGCTGTATGTTCTAAATCTAAATAAAATAATAAATTACCAGTTCAAGCAAATCTACCTTTGTTCTTATAATTATCACCATTGTTTGAAAATAATTACTAGAAAATATGAAACATTATTCTATTCAAGCATACTGTTACTGGTAGGCAGTCAGAAAGCTCTGAATCTTTCTAGATGTAGCTGCAACTTTAGTTGCCTTTGGTAATAAGCACAAGATACTTAATGTTTGCAAGAAAAAAAAAAATCAGAGGCATGCCAGTGCTTACATACACAGACAAATTCTTCCAATTCTAGGTTATTTTTGTATTACGTTGAGGAAAAATAACAATGACAAAACGTTCTGTAAAGGCTAGATAGTTCACGAAAACCCAAAATATTTAATAGGCTTGACCTTCAGTATTGTAAACTGCCCTCCCTGAGCCAACCAAAGGGCCGTGCTGGGGTAGTGTCTCCACACCGATCTGTGGAGGCACCGGGATGGATGGAGCTCGGTACCCGACCGGAGCAACACAAAAACATACGTCGAGGATGTGGCAAAACTCCTGTCGAGACATCCTCCACGTACAACTAGTGGTTCTTCTCTTGTTTATTTAAAATGTCTTATTCTGTAAATAATACGATTTCATCTTACTGCTAATATTAACAACTAAGAATGCTACTTTATACCATATATAACTAGCCAGATGCACATTCATTTTTGGGGAAGCAATTCTGCAATCTTTAATGAGGAAAAACTTCCAATTGCCTCAGAGTTTTTCCTATATAAAGACTTCAGGGCACGCATTTTGATTTATAACTAAGTAGTTTTTAAAAGAGTAGAACTTTCCCCTCCCCAGTACTGCCAGGTCTGTCTCTGCTCGTTATTTTATCAAAGTCCAGCTCCTGGAAACAAATTATTATATAGGCTGCATCTAATCCTCTGTCCCCCAAAATCTGGAAAACGCATCTCAATTGTACTTCTTGTTGTGCAAAAACTGAAGAGTTTGTCAAAAGGAACTCTTTAATTATCAATGATTTCAGCTCTATATATTTTGTAGGTCTGATTCATGATTTCTTAAATACTTGGGGCTAGCACTGTTGTGTTGCTTTAATTTCTCTTACATATAACGCCGTGATGCAAAGAGCATTTTTGGTACAAATGCAAGAACGTAGGGCTTTCTCCTGACAGTCTCCAGCACACGCTTCACGCTGCCTTAGGAGACGTTGGAAAAAGAGTAACATGATGCTAAAGGTGTCAAAATTGCAACTGAATTCACCGTGAGTTTCACGTTTCCCGGTTCTTCTGTTATGAAACACAGATTGCTCCCAGTCACTCCCGAACCTGCCCATTATGAAAGTCAGGTGGCACCTCGAAGGGACGGTGACAAATCCACGGGGAAGCTTTGTGTACTTGCACCAGCGTTTGAAAAGGGCACGATTGTGCAAAGTAAACTGGTCAAGGCTGGCATATACGAAGGCACAAGAGATTTGACAAATCATATAAAGAACGATAACAATGGTTTTCGAAACAAGGACAAACCCCAGGAGCCGGAACAGCTGAAATTCTTCAGTTACAATAGGTATTGTGCTATTTTTGCTGTGGCTTCTGCATTCCTCCCTCCTTTAATCTATTCAAAATCCAGCCCTCACAAGCATCCTGTTGCTTTTGTTGCTTCACACATTTCTTTGAGTCACGCTTTCATTGTGTTGCCCAAGTGGGAAGTGAAGGAGATGGTGGGAGAGAAACATCAAAACAACTGGTGGAAGATGGAGCATTCAGGAATAGCTCTTAAAGGTATTTAATTAAAAAGGAAAATAAAAGCTTTCAGTCATTGAGCCAAGCGATGTAATTGCTTGTAGGGTCTTAGAATCCCAGCTGGGTTTTCTTTCCTGTTTTTCCTATTATCTGCCACGGCTATTTGTAGAGTTTTATTTCTGATTACATTCTTTGGAGAGCGATGCGCGATTGTGTGTTTGGGTGGGCGCTGCTGCCCCAGAGCTTGGTTTCTGATTAAGCCTTTCAACTTGTGCTGTAAACCAAATGCAGTAAGTGAGAATGAAAAAAAAAACTTTTGGTGAAAAGTACAGTTACTGCCAATTTGGTATTTCACTAATCCTTGTAACCACTTATGTAGCAGTCAATCCCACTTTTGGTGTAGTTGGGACCATTGATGCTTCTTTGATTCTGTTGCAAGGTGATCAAAATGTTAGTTTCTATTCTTATTCTGACACTCTCATTTCCTAAAGCTGAACAATAATAATTAAAAGTGACAAATGTAGGGTTGGTTTGGGGTTTTTTTCCCCCTCTATTGCCAGGGACTTGCAGCTTTGTCACAGAGGGGGAGACGCAATTGCTGAAAATGAAGGGAAGTCACTTTTCACAGAACCCAACACCTGCCATAGACTTATTTCAAACCTTCTGCGTTTCCTTCCATTAGATCCCGAAGGAAACCAAAAGAAGAGCCGTATAAAAAGGTTTAGCCTTTTAAATGTAAGATTTCTAAATTTTAAGAGCACAGTATCCATTAACATTTTGGTTATAGCTGCACCTCCGTAGCAGCAAGACTTCCACCACACTTTGCAGTTGTATGTCAATGTGCCGTATTAATTTAAGTCACGCTGTCTTAATTATCACATCTGTTGACTGCTTCATGTCTGTAAAAGGCATAAGACTGGAAGGATCTTGGAATTTAAATAGTGAAATAGAAGGTGGGACCGGTCCGTAATGGGATAAGTGGGTGGAAAGCGGAGGCTGTAGGTTACAGGAGAGGGGACCAAAAGGGAGTTCACATCGTCTACATGCATGTGTGTGTGCTCTAACTACACATAAGTGTCCTAAAAAAAATATATATATATATTACAAAATCCAGTCCAAAAAAAGCAAACCAGCTAATTAACAAGTATTGCAGAAAGCTCTAGAAACAACAACAGGATTTTCTGTTATGTGCCAACTATATTACCGAGCCTCTCATAAGCCTGCCTAATCATAACTTTCCTCACTCTCTTTTTGTAACTCAATCTTTTGTTTTGTGTCCTGTTGTTTTTCAGATCACAGGAACGGGCTGCAGCTTGCACTTGGTTTTACACGCGTTTGGGGATAGAATGGGATTTGACTTGGGTGGTGACTTGGCAAAATTTTTGGAAGCATTTGCCAGTAATAACTGTACTCAAAGCTTGTTTGTTTTTCTAAAGAAAGTATGTAGTGCACTAGATGGGCATTTTTAAGGACCAATTTGAGAAAACATGTAGCTAAAGGCACATAAATAAATAAGTACTGACTGTATGTTTTCCTATCTGAGAATAAATGGATTATTCCACAATCCACTGAGGTACAGTTAATTTTTTTATTTTTTTTTTTTCAAGTCTCTCTCTTGGTTTGATTTCCTTGTACATGGGCTAAAGGATTACTTGTCTGAATGTGCAACTATTCCTCTCTCATTGTTGTAAATACAATGGCAGTTTGCATTAGATGTGCTGCATTTAGTAGATTCTGATGCAGTTGTTTCTCTTTCCGTCCCATTCCACAAAATGCAGAACGTATTACAACTTCAAGGACACGTTTTGAGAGTAAAAGCAGCCCTCTCACTGTGAAATGCTAAAGGCCACAATTTCCTTCATGCAGTTTTGCTCCTTAGGAGATAAAATTTAAAGGAAAATTTGGATCCAAATTTTGTCAGGTTCCCTCCTTACATTTCCATAGTAAAATTGTCCATCACGATTTCTAAAAGAGGAACCCTACGTATTTTTTTAAGTCATGAGTGCATGTGATGTGTTTTAGTATAGATATGTTTTTGATTGTTTTAAATTTGCATTAAAGCCTTCATGTTTCAAAGCAACCGGTTAAAACCAAGCAAGTTACCTGACCCCATCGTCTTATCATGTGTTCTTTTACCAAAGGGCATTTAAGATCAAAGGTGAGAAGCGGCAAATGCAGCTAAACTAGAGAATCCATAAGACAAAGGAAAAATAGGATAGAATAGGAGGAAATACTTGCTAAGCTTACAAGTTTTTGAAACAGAAGACTGATCATGACTTAGACCACTTGCAATAGCTGTGATAAATTCGAAAAAGAAAGCCTGGAAAAAGCCTGCTCATTAGAAACTTTAAGGTCAGTATTATATAAGGACGTCCGTTCATTCCTTGAAGAGCTCTTCAGTCTGTCAAAATTAGCACTTCCACCACTGAAAAGCTTAATTTTTTTTCAGCATGCTGTACAGCGAAATGAAACATTTGGCCACCTCCTACTCATGTTTTAGAGCTGAAACCTGCAATTTAAGTGGTGTAGTTTTTATGGCTTTAGGGAGTCTTCGACTGTGGAAGTGCAAATAACTTTGGAAGACGTGGAAGAGAGAGAAGAAACCCCACCCCAAACCGGCAATCTGATTTTTGAATTAAATCTGCATGAGTAACACAGTGATGGTGAAAAGAGATAAGAAAAATCAAAATCATCGAAAAGAACCATGAAGCCTTACCTGTGCCCAGCAGTAAGTCTTGCTTCACCTTAGCAGCTATGTCTGAAGGAAAACAATAACAATTAGTGTGATGGAAAAAGTAGGGAAATAAAGTCTAATGGATATTTGATAGTAATGATTTAAAAATGCTTCTGACAAGTGTTACCTATTTTTCTAGCACTCACAGGATGAACTTCCTCACTCTGTCCTTCTTCATTTTGTCACTCGAGTACTGAATTCTACAGACTTTGAGGGAGAAGTCGTGTTTCCTCCTTTGTTTCTACAGCACCTAGTACTATTATACCTTAGTCTGGATTGTGACAACAGGAGAATGATACAATACAAAGACATATTTATAATTATGTTTTAAATGAATAAGCAGCATTCTGTACCTGCTAAAAGCAGATGCCGTTATATCTTCCAGACTGTATTTATCTCAGTAATCAAATACAGTTTGCTGGTGACCAGATGTACTGGTTTGCATCTTCAAAGAATATTTTTGGATGAATGCATGATGGAAATAAAGTCATCTAGCTCCGCAGTGGGATTGCATGAAAATCTCCTGGGACAAATTACTGTGAATAACTGGCACAGAAGCAGACAAGGCTCTTAATTTTGCATGTTCTTAAGTGGCTTAGGGTTTCTGGAACGACTTTGTTTTGGGCTCAGCCTCAGTAATACACATAGGTCTCTACATTTGCTTAAAAAGCCCCATGCTGTATCGCTGAAACAACAGATGAAAGTCCCACCGATAACAGCTTTATTCAACCTTGATGAAAAAGTTAAGCCTAGTAACAATAAAGGCTTAGCTGTTCTACGTGCGGGCCAACTGGCTTTGCGTATGGCAGCAAACAATCGCAAGCATTTAGCACATTTCAGTACGTGTGAGACAGAACTACTTGGAAACGGGGGATCTCAGTCCCTATCCCTGACGTACCCACACTGCAGAATGGCAGAAACACAGGTTGTAACCAATACTGGTAACCTCATCTTTGGAAAACTGTTACACACACTTACTTCAATTTTGCATTCGCACATTCAGATGAAATTGTTTAAAATTTTCTGAAACTCCTGAGACCCTAAGACAGGATTTAGTCTTGCTCGTTTTGCACTAACCTGACAGAACAAGGAAGGTAGGAGACTCCACAGCTCCTGTCCCCCAGCTGGGCTTGGAATCAGGAATAACTTCCAGCTGCTCCCTGCAGAGCCCAGTTAGGTGCAGCCTTTATCAATAGAGCTGGAGCCAGCCAGGTTCACTTGCCACAGCTGTACCAGATGGTTTAATGACCCTCTTTCCTATCTTTCCTACCATCTTTCTTCATCTTTCTATCTTTTTTCATCTTTTCTATCTTTTCTATCATCATCTTTCCTATCGAGTATTGCCTTAGGCAGCTCTTCTGGAGAGCAAAGACATTGGTAAATGAGCAAAGGACTTTTAGAAAATTGTGATGTAAATAATGTGAAGTCTGTTTATTTGCACTTGTGGTTGTTTTGGGTCCCTGACCTGTTCATGCTTGTAAATTCTACATTAAAAGCTGGTGTAAAATGAGAGGTAGGAAAAGGAGAAAATAAATGCTTTATCTGTTTTGAAATTCATCTTTGTGATTTCTTTTCCCTGTGTTTGAATCACTAGTTATAATTAAAATTATTAATCTTGATAAATCTTATTATGAAAAGCAGATTTTTTGGTTGCATTTAGTTCCTTGATTGTATGGTTATTATATGATGATATGGTACTTGTATTTTTATTTTACAGAAGTTGCTTTATCTGATATGGACTAATTTATTTTCACTCTTAAGCTGTGCTCTTTATAAAAAAAAACAACAGTTCCCACTCAGCTTCGGCTGTTCATGACTTTGGTTTAAGTACTTGAAGATACTTTCGACACTGTTTTAATTTTTGATGTCACATATAGTCTCCTCCTCCTTTCTGCTTTAAAACTTATTTCTTCAGTCCCTTTCTCCCACCCTCCAACCACCAGCATTCGAACATCTGTGTTCCAGTCACTTCTATTAAACTCTAACTTTTTCTCTAAGACTTCTTCCCTCTTGCTCGTGCTCATACCTTTCCTTTATTTGGTCTTATTCATCATGATTTATCTAACGTACAGTTTAGAAATACTTTGGCCGAGAACAACAGAACTTCATCACGTTAGGAAATTCTCTCTCAGAATATAACTGTGCACATAATTTCAACTACAACAAAAACCTACAGGACTCTTTTCATTTGTGCTTAGATTTTTCCTGGGAAATTTAAAATCAATCTTTGGAGATCCACCAGTCAAAATTCTGCCTGTTGTACTGTGGTGTTACTGGTGGCAGCAATGGGTTATTGCCCTGAGTATGAAACAACGACAGAATGGTCTCATTACAGGCACTGGTGGATAATGACAGAGATTTTTGAATGAAAGATCGTCGTAGCTTTTAATACAGGAAAAGCGATGTTATTTCCGTAATCTTCCTCTCGGAAATTGCTGAGCTATAGTCTGTGTATCTTGTTCTGGCATTCGCTTACAAACTCTACTGACTTCCAAATTTCTTGGCATCGCTTACAGCCTCAGGCCCTGTGGCTTTGGCGGTTTATTATTTCCACAGTGCCTGATACCGGCCCCTGGGAAGTGCTCATGGTGCTCCTGATATTTTCAGAGTAGCAATTCTGGAGCTTTCAGTTGTGACACAAGGATGCTGTTATGCCAGCAAGTAGCTCGGATGGTTGTCTGTAGAATAATTTTTGAGCGTGTGGCAGCAATCTCTTTTTGGACCGTGTCGCTCTTTTTTCTCCGAGTTACACGAATTCTCCACATCATATTTCGGGAACTAGTTTAGGGTCTTTGGAGTTTTTTATTTGGTTTGATTTCTTTGAGAAAACCAAGAGGGCTCTTGTTACTAGCTTGTGTTGCATTTCTGATTAAAAGCTTTCCATTATGTGAGCGAAAAAAAAGTATTGTAGATGCCCAAGCTAGATACGTCTAATCTCCTAGGAAAAATCACTCCATAGCTGTATCCCGAAGAGAAAGAATGCTTTGCTGAGGCTGGGATCACATGCTGTGTACTGCCAGTGTCCTAATCCAAGGCAAACTGAAATGTTTCATAGCCTCCATGAAAGACATCACAGTGCTTGGGGCGATGGGGCATCCAGCCAATACCTCTAGAATCCCTTTTTCTACAGCAGTCTCTTTTTGTGTTAGAATAACACAAAATCCCTCCACGTTTGGAGGGACGTGGCAATATTTTCGCAGGTGTCCTTGTTGGTCACTTTATTTTTGAAAACCTGAGCTGCAGACAGACGGTAAGTCCACCGGCAGTACTCCCTTAAACGCCACCCTTTCGTGGCGTTTGGGACACATCCTGAACAGCTCAGCTGCCTTGTCACATCAAATGATCGGAAGGCGTTTTGACATCGTTTAGCCTCTGACCTTAAATTTCACTCTCAATGAGCAGAAACCAAAACACGCCCCACAAAACGCCGAGAAAATAGAAACGGCGACTGTGTCATTCCAAAATGAATCCCTATCGCTGCAGATGAGACGTTTCCCCGCTTTCACACAATAGATGCTTTTATTTATTGCTATCAAGACTGGAGCCAGCCCGAACAATCTGTCTTTGTATACAGATTCTTCTTTTAATTTGTAAGTGGGCTGGTCCTTTTAAAATTGCTAATTAGCTGAGTTGTTATTAATGTGACTCGAATAACTGGAAAATCTCATAGTCTTATGATCACAGGGTTTTTCAGCTGACTGGTCTACAAGTACCACTCATTCACCTTGTAAATAAAGAGGAGTTTAGCCCAGAAAGAAAAAAGTAAAGTAACATGTACTGTTCAAATTGATAATAAAAAGAATGTTCTCAGTATTGGATTTTAACACTGATTAGAGGCTCCATTAGTTTCCTTAGCAAAAAACCATGTTAACTGCGAAATTGATAGATAATTTTTAACCAGAAGAGACTTTTTAAGTTTCCAGAATTTAAATTTCTCAGGACATACTGAAGCATCTTACTTGCAATGGAGATCCCACTACAGAGCGAACATCCTTGTCTGTGTTTTGTGTATTCTGTTACACAAGTCCTTCAGTTCCCTGCTGTCTGTGTGCACACCTTTGTTTTCAGCATGTGGTCATTGTTATTAAACCTAGATTCCTGGTTTTATTGTCTGTAGTAATTTACAAATAAATAGCAGCACGCTCTGCTGCCATTGCTGGTCCTCTGTATGTTAAACCTCTTATCTTTTAGCAGGCTTATGCTAACAAACTACTATCTCTCTTTCTCCTTTTCCTTCCCTCCGCCTCATCTGAAGAATCAAACCAAACCATTGACCCTACTTCAGTTGCTAACTGGCCAGCTGGGGAGCGGGGAGATGTGGGAACTCTTTCTTGCCTGTAAATCAATTTGGTATTTCATACAAGTTCATCTTAAATTACCAAATCTGCAGTTGGTAGGAACTGGTGTTTAGCAAACACTTTTTTTTTTTTTTTCCCCCTCTTGAATCCCGATCTTTTGGTAGAAACAGTTGGAATCTGGTTGTTTTCTAGAACTGCCATTTGGTGAGAAGAGCTATTAAACTGGAGCAGAGGGCAATGGGAAAAATATGACATGCAAGTGCAGTGTAATGGTAAATCTTAGCTTCATAACAAGGCTGACTACCACTGGGATATAACTTAATCTGTTTAATTCAATCAGATGACAAGTGTACATGACACAAAGTATGTGCTAAAGGTGATAAAAGTCTCTATGGGTAGATAGATCAAGCGAACTGTATTGCCAAAACTTCATTTACTTGCCTAAAAGCGAGGGATGTTACAAAAACGGTGTCCATCACAGATTTGCTGGTCTAAGCAACTGCATTTTTGTAAGGATTCTCAGTCTTGGCAGCCTTATTGGCCTCTGAGTCTTACTTTTTCTTAGGCTTGCAAAAGATGTCCTGCTTGAAGTTACCACAATATTACTTCACTGATTCTCAATTTTAATGCTTTGCCAAATACTTGGGAAAAAACTCACCCATACACGTGACATAAGATCTCTTCTGTCACTATAGAAAAACAAAATGGTATATCCAGGTAAGCAGGCAGAAACTGGTGTGTGTTTGCTCTGCTCATAGTCCATGGTGGCCAGGTTTTAGTTCTGCTCATCCAAAAGCAGGACAGCTGTATAAATGGAATACTGTGTCTAAGCACTGCTCTTCAGAAGACGTTATTAGCAGGAGCACCACACTCCTTTAATGAAAAAGTTACACACAGCCAGGTAGGAAGAAGATGACGATGAACAGTCTGTACCCGTCAACGGAGCCTAATCCTAAGTTATATCTTAAATAAGAAATAGAATCTAATTGATGGATGCATCGTTGGACAGTCTGCTCATGGCCAGACACAGGGATGAGATGGCAACTGAGCAAATGTCTAAACCTAAATCTGCTGTTGGTACAAATGGTTTCAGATTTTAGTCTTATTTATGTAAGATTCCTGCTCATAACAAAAAATTCGTCAAAATGAAGGTAGCAAAAGGTGTAACTTAGAAGTCTGTTCTACAAGTATTACTAATACTTCATTTTAGAAAAGAAAATGATGAATTTTGAGGTTGGGGCCATATTCCACTGCAGGTCGCTTTTTTACAGAATTTGCAGTAGCTTCCACTGCAAATCTCAGAACTGGTTTAATGCTCCTTTCATCAGGTGCCACGTTATGACACGACTGTTTCAACAGACCCTATTTGCAAAAAAGCAAAAACCTTCATCTGTTTTTTTGGTAAAAAGCAGAGGGAATTCATTGTTGCGGCTCGGTTACCTAAAAGAGAGCAGCACAGTTGTCTTATTACAGACGTGCATTTCAATGAGCAAGGAGTGATCCTCTCCTACATGAATTGCTTTAATGTGTATCAATCAAGAAAGAGCTTGTATATAAACAGATTTTAGGTAATAAAGGAGAGCTAAATTTTGTCTTCTTGTCTTACCTGAACCAATTAAATTGCATGTCACAGTTTAAAGATACAAAGGATCACAAAAAGAAATGTTACACAGTAAAAAGTTTGTTATATTGGCAGAACTATTAAGACTTTAATTTTATTTCTATAAATATTAAATTACAAGACTTCAGCATTAAGAACACAACTTTGAAATACTGAAATATTGATATTTTCTTGGCTTCTTTTCCTTTTTTGAGAGCACCTCTTTGTTAAAATTTGTCTGAATTTGAATACAAAATTTACCAAAAAAGTTTTGTTTTAAATTGACATCGTACATTTACAGTCAGACTTTCCATCACTGTAATAAGCTGATACAATTCCTGAAATCTGGAAATAATTCTGAATACAAGATTTTGGAATTTTAATACGGCATTTTTTAAGCTTGATTGCTAAGTGGACATATTTCAGTTTACAAATGAACTCAGTTGACACTTCATTCTTGAGAAGGAAAGCTGCTACCCGAGTAATTCATTAATATGATTACATGAACAGAGAATGAAAAACATAAGCAGAAAATCCATCAGGAATTCTTATGAGAAAAAACCCAACTTTTTGAGTTTTCCAGAGGCCGTATCTGCTCCCCACAGGCTCGCCAATTAATTGGCTAAATGTAATTAGTTTTTTTCTTTCAAACCTCCAGAAAATGGCTCTGGCCATTCTGTGTCCCTAAAGGTGGTGCAATAAAATCGTGACTTCTACCTTTCTGAGTTGATGCCGGATTCCTCAGGCAAGCAGAGATCCTTTTGAAGCCTGTGGTAGTGTTGTCCAGCACAGGTACCTGGGGACATCACCAGTAAGGGCTACCTAGGGACACCTTCTGAACTGAAACCAAGTCCACAGAGGTTTAAAGCCGGAGTTTGCCTTTAGCAAAGGCTTTTTTGATGCATTACCATGGCAATATAGATTTTTTTTCCCATGCTTTAACTTTCTAGAGTTTGGGGAAGCATAAGATGCTTTAAGAGATGAGATTTCTTGTGTTCTTTGGAAGTTTCAGAAATATACAGCACAAAGGTTGTTCAATATTAAAAAGGGAAGAGATCGAGGGTGGAGTTTTCAGAGGTACTTAATGGACTTTTTCTTTGCTTTGGGCCCTTTATTTGCTTAGTGTCTGAGGACACCAGATGTAGCCTATGGTTTTGTATGTGCTTTGTTGTGGCATCACGTAGTTTTGAGAGTGGTGGGTAAATGACCTATGGATACGTATATTCACATAACGCACCACTCCAAAACAGTCTTATTGAAGCAATTTTAAAACCACTGAAATCTGAAATTCATGTAAGATATATCAGTAGAGAAATAGGCCATAAAGCAAGGAATAGCAGCCTTACTTCAGGAAATTAGATATTTTTCTGTAACATGCTAGTATCTTTAACAATTGTTGAGCCTCTTGAGAAAAAGCTGAGCAGTTTATATCAGGCCACTGGTGTAGTTAGCTCAGTACTCTGTGGGGATGTGTGAGACTTACTAATAAGCACAGAAAGAATGACTGTACACGCAGTAGGGTTTCAGCAGGCTCTCACTTGATGATGATCTCTGCCCCGAGGGAAGAAAACTAAGGCTCAGTAATCACAGAGGCTGCTGAGGCCTCATGAGGTGAGACTGTGATTGAAGTTCATGGATTTATATTAACAACAATACTTAAAAAATTTCAAATCCGCAAAGTTTAGGTTTTGGGGGATTTAGAGTGAGGCAAACATGGCAGTTGCTTGTAGGTGGTGTGAAAACTGGAGAGGTGAAAGGAAAGGAATGACAACAAGGCTGAGGAGGTATTCTGTATGTTTTTAATGTGGTGGTGGTGTTTTTTTTAATGGGAGAAGTGTAAACTTTAAAAAAGTAATTGGGGTGCTAGAGAGTGAGCAAGTAGGGGTGTGGTAGCTTGTATAAAAACTTTGAAATATAAATGAGAAATGAAAATGAGCTCCTGGCAGCTCAAAGCAATATTGGGGAAGGAATAAGATCAAAGACAAGGGCTACTGTACCTGAAACAGTGAAAAGAAACCCCTACAGGGCAGCTGAGGGGAATTATTTTGTGGAGAAAAACTAATGCAGAAAATCTTGTGGTCATACCATGTTCTCACTAATCAGTTCGGTGCCTTTTTCCAGACCTGCTCCCTCCCAGCCGCTCAGAGGGTGCTGGGGAGCCCAGGGCTGATGTCTCAATACCCAGAGGAGGAGCCGTAAAACACTCTTTCAGATACAACAGGTAACGCGCATCTCAAAGCTTTTGTTCTGAAATCTGTGCCTTTATGCAGCGAAGCCCTGAGACAGACAGTCCTGATCCTTTCCACTAACCCTCTTTTTATAACACTGGCAACGCTGTGGAATTGCTTTTGTCTTCCCTACCGAGTACAGCTACACCTGGGCAGAAGATGATGCTCGGTAACAAATACAAATATGCTGGAATTTGGATGTCTGTTAGATACAGCTGTCCTTTAAAGAAGGCTGAAGAATGAATGTATGAATAAAACTCTGATGGAGCCGAGCTAGATGTTTGAAAACACGTGCGAAGATCACCCCACGCATCTCTTTAAATAGGCATCTTATTCAAGGAAATAGATACTTGGAGAACAGGTCTCTGTTACTCCTTAGAAGTGATGCAGTAGTTCATGAAAGAAGTTTCATGTGATAGTGTTTGCTTTGCCTTTAGCAGATCAGGCATTTAATAAGTAAACTAATCTGGATATCTGAAACAGTTATCAGGTCCAGAAGCACTTGAAGTTCATAATATCTGCTGAAGCTCGAGATTAAATTTTAACATTTTATAACAGAAATTATGTGAAAACAGTGCTTAAAAATCATCTTTCTTAAATTTCTCTTTCGGATGCATAATAAGTAAAGCTAATTCTTCTGTTTCTTTTTGCTGGATGGGCTTGGATGGAGGTTACATTCCTGCCACAGGAATCACCTTCCTCTCTTGCTGATCAAGCCACATGTCGTTCCCCTCCATCTCCTTCACCAGGTCCTTCTGGTCTACATCATGTTTCTAAGAGTCACCAAGGTTTTTTTTTGTCTTTATGGACATCTAGTCAAAATATTTGCATGTCTTTTATTTCCCCCCTTTTCCCTTCCCCCAGCATGTACTTATTGAAACGCTCATGACAGGCTGCCTCTCTTGGCAGCCTTATTTTGCTTATGCCCTTTTTCACTCTATGCTTGTATTCTCCCCTGTGTATATTTGGCAAATGATCTCCTCCTCTTGTTACAACTGAGTTTTCTCTTCTGTTTCTCCTCAAAAAGACACTCCTGACAGTTGTCAGCCTGTAAAAGAAGTAAAAAGAAACCTGGAAGCAAAAGTATTCAACCTTACGTCCTCTCTGCCTGGTTAAGCATAGTACTGGGTTTAATTCAACATTGTAACAAGTTTCTCACAAATAATTCCAATTCAGTTCCTGAGTTTATTTGACATTTAGTTCATTGGCTGAACACATCTCTCTGTTCTCACCTTACTCTGGTTCTGAATTTAATTTTTTAATTCAGGTGTTTGTACAAGTCTTTTGAAACCACAAATTCCCACACCCTTGCCCGTTCACTGCCCCCACACGCTTTCTGCCCGGATTATGGCTCTGCTGGTTGGACTACTATTTGGAGGGCTCTCTCCTTCTCTCTCTGAGCCATCAGTCAAAAAAAAAACCAAACAACCCGGTGCCTGGTTTATTTTAGCTTTATGCATCACTTATGGAAAGAGAAAAAATAAAATATCCACTGATTGACAGTGTCACATGAAGAATAATGGCGGTGGTGCTGTTGTTATGACAGCCTAAAGACATAATCAAGACAGATTTTGTTGGTGGAAGCAATATCTTTTATTAGACTAGCTTGTATCACCGGCAAAATTAGACAAGTTTTGGGGCACGTGAGCCTTTCTTCAGGTCTGAAATAGAAGCAGCAGACTTCAAAGCTAAGTACCCGTTGGGAGCGTGGTCTTACTGTTATTACTTGTGCCTCAGACCATCTCAAAGAGAAAGTAGCTGATGTTTTAGAAGGAAAGAGGATGTTGGGGGAAGGAACAAAAGGAGGAAGAGGAGTCTGAGGAAGAGAGACATCAGGGTGGTGGTTGGGAGATTTTGATCTCACAAAAGCAGCGTCTGAGTTCATAGTTTTTGCTACCTAGCAGATTTCTGAAAGCACCCAAGTTTTTCTTTGGAAAAATGTTGTAGGATTCCTTGAGACCTAGGACTAAGATTTTTCAAAATGCAGTGGTTATTTTCTAAAAGTGTTCTCTCTCTGGTAACTGGGTGCTTCATTCCTTTACATCTTGTATGTGCTCGTTCTTCCTGGTGCACAGCAGTGGCTTAGTTTCACCCGCAGAGTTACCCTGAGAGCACTAGGTGTTCTTGATAAAATGTGTTACGTCCCCAGAAGTACAGGCACGGGGGTTGATTTGTCTTAAGGGGCATTTATTGTGCTAGTAGTGGAGAAACGTTGGTTACATTTTGTACTTGGGAAGGGCCTAAATATATTTAGTTTGCTTTGGCCACAGGCAGCTTGCTCCACATAATGGCTTTAGTGAGGTTGAGGCCTGTGTAATTAGGGTGGTTCTGGACGGCGCTATTTCTAATAAATCTTTCAATGATTGCGTGTGTGTAGGTTCCAGTACATGAAATTGCAAGTGGGAAGGCTGTGTAAGAGCTTGATGATACGCTGCTACCACTACGCTATTTCAACACTGTACGTACTCCACAGTTTGTCTTGCTTTTCTACTTGTGGCAGTCAGTCTTCAAATTTATTATTTAGACATACAAACAAAAATAATATGCCCTTGCCTTTTAAAAAACAGGTCCTAATATCAAGAAAACAGGATAAACGATGCTAACATTAGCTTTTGTACAGTCTGCGTCACCCTGTGTTGATTGCACTATAGTTAAAACGACATTTATGCAACCGATTGAATCATGCTGTGGGGGAGGATTTGCTAATAGTGTTGCATTTAACCTACTCCCTAAATATTTCTGTTTAGTTAGGAGCTCAACATAATGATGATCAGGGTATGATCATCATTAACGTTTGTTAACCTCGTCTACATGTTGACCTTTTTCGCTTCTGTTACTTTATGGTCATACTTGGTGACTATTGGCAACACTGAAATACGGTGTCTATACCGTTTAAGTTAACAGCCCACACAGCAGGAAACCCAATCTGTGTGTAAATAAACAGGCAACTCTATATAGTACTTTAGCCTTTTCCAAGAAATGCCTCCTCTGCTGAGGTACTGATTCATAATACAATTTTCTTTGCTTTTTCTTAAAGCTGTCCCATCATGTTGTCTTCTCTTTCTGTCGAAAGTTTTCCTCAAATACTTGTTCCTTGAATCTCTAAATGTACATTCTGCCCTTGCATGACCAAGTTCTCCACAAGAGGACAGGCAACTGCTGGAGAGGGTACAACAGAGGGCTACAAAGATGATGAGGGGCCTGGAGTATCTCTCTTACAAGGAGAGGCTGAGGGGCTTGGGTCTTTTTAGCCTAGAGAAGAGAAGAGTGAGGGGGGGATCTGATCAACGTTTATAAATACTTAAAGGGTGGGTGTCAAGAGGATGGGGCTGGTCTTTTTTCAATGGTGCCCAGGGATAGGACAAGAGGAAATGGGCACAAACTTGAATATTAGAAGTTCCACCTAAACATGAGGAGGAACTTCTTCTCTTTGAGGGTGGCAGAGCCCTGGAAGAGGCTGCCCAGGGAGGTGGTGGAGTC
>JAOXJK010000012.1:133834691-133847142 GCA_025774025.1 Xenus cinereus | reverse complement strand
CAGGGATGGGGCAGCCACAGCTTCTCTGGGCAACCTGTTTCAGTGTCTCACCACCCTCACAGGAAAGAATTTCTTCCTCATATCTAATCTAAATCTCTTCTCTTCCAACTTAAAACCGTTACCCCTTGTCCTGTCACTGCTCTTCCTGACAAAGAGTCCCTCCCCAGCTCTCCTGTAGCTCCTTCAGATACTGGAAGGCTGCTATAAGTTCTCCCTGGAGCCTTCTCTTCTCCAGGCTGAACAATCCCAGCTCACTGCAGCTGTCTTCACAGGAGAGGTGCTCCATCCCTCTGATCATCTTCGTGGCCCTCCCCTGGACCTGTTCCAACAGGTCCGTGTCCTTTCTATTCTTATTACTCTAGAGCTATTGTATCTCCCCAGTTCTACTCATCATCTGTCATTCCTGAGCTCCCAAAAGAGGAGGTTTACAGCAACATCCAGGGCTGGTCAGACCCTGACAGTGATCCAGTGATCTCTGAAAGTTTGTTGTATAGCCAAATTCTTACCTGGAAGAAGAATCAACTCCCAGTTTGTTGCTCCATTCATTATCATCTCCAGCCATGGGGTAAATTATAGGTTATTTTCCATGTATGAGAGTTTGAGTCTTTCTTTATACAGATTATAGTATAAGGTCTTAGACTCATAGGTCTTAGAAAGTTAGATCGCTTCTTTTGTGCCAAAACACACATGACGTCTGGTAATCTGCACAGTCCCAGAAAAGCAGAAATACCTTAGTGGCTTGTAGGTCTCAACGCAATATTTAGTATATCTGGGATTTGATCTCTCAGTTACAGTGAATGTTAGGAACAAATCCTGCTCACCGGCCTCTGTTGCTAAATAGGAGCCAATATAATATCGGAAGGGAGGGCTGATGTGCTCCTGGCAGCCAAGGTCACGCAGAAGGTGAGGAGGTACATTTTTGGGTCAGCTGGAATTGCTTCAGCATCGGTAACTTCCTCCTCAGGTGCGGCTGGTCCACACCATCCTGCCTAAATGCGTGTCCCACAGGAGGAGGAAGAGGCAAAGCTCGTGCAGTGCGAGGGTGCAAGGTGACACTTGCCCAAAGGACCCAAGTGCCACCATGCTGCCAGCCAAGCCTCGCGGGCAACCCAAGAGGGCTCAGAGACACTGCACAGCTGGCGAGCGAAGGCGTGAATGGAAAGTGGGAACGCTGTCAAGTCTGCCACTACTTAGCACGTTTTGGAGGATGAATAGCTGAGACATATGGAGGGAGGTCAGTAGGACAACGTACATCTCCCTGCCATCCAGATTTGTAGCAAGCACTGCAACTAATACGGGTGCTCTGCCTGGGAGAAAAATAAGCAAAATGAAGAAAGAAACCTTGCTGCCTTTTGCTGGCAACTGCTTACAGAGATCTTGCCCACTCTGTGCAGGTTATTCACTTGCAGCTATTCCTGGCGGGAGCTAATTCAGAGCACCTTAATGTATCGAGAGAATTACTGGCAGCAGATGGATATCATAAGCTGAGATGAAAGGCACGGATGGCTTGGTATTCCATGAAGTTGGCAGAGCTAGGTGGTTACTCTAGGAGGCAGTTAAAGCAGAAGTGAATTCAACAGAATGATACGGAAAAATAACAAATATATATATATATAGAACAAAGGCTGTAGCTGCCCGTGTGCTGACATCATATTGGCAGGAGGTCAGCAGGCAACTGATTTGACCTAAGTGCTGTACTTTCCAAAGGATGTCTTTATATAGCTCTTCACTGCTAAATAGCAGAGAGACTTGGAGATTTCACAAGTTTTATCTGAAAAAAAGATGAAGAAGGAAAAAGGGAGGTATGAGGACAGAGAACTGCCCAGACATTCTAATAGAACAGGTTTTTTTTCATTTCCATAAAATAGGTAATTTATTGTCTGTTAGATATTATTAGCTTGTTTATATTTATGCTTAATGTGAAAGCTCTGAAAAGGATGTCCATCCTTTTTGAATTAGGTATTTATATATGCTGTGATATATAGGAAACAGCCAGGATGAGAAAATCCATCTTGTCCTACAGACACGAAGGCAATCCTGTAAGGAAAGATGAATGTTCGTACTTCAACCTCATCTTCATTTGAATTTGCAGCCGGCTGTTATACAGCATTATTCAGAATATGTAGCTGATACTCTTCACTGGGGCTAAGCCTGTCCTTCTCAGGACTTTTGCTATGGGTGGGAATATACACGTTGCTGTGATTTTGCTGCTCGGAGCAGAAGCTCTCAAAACAACGGGCTCTCTTTTTCTTCCTGAGGGCATCAAGCAAAGGAGTTCTCCCTCTTGTGGAGGCCAATGTAACTCCACTGGAAATTTTAAATTCTGCTTCCATGGCACGCTGACCCAGACAGGACCTAACTCCGAAGATAGCAAGAGAAAGATTAATTTAATTTGCGGCTTTCCTTAGGTGATGGCATTGCATGGAGAAGAGCAATGGCTAATCAGAAATAAGGTAATATCATCATAGCAAGCATATTTTTTTGACCCAAGCACATACTGTGTAATTGCAACCAGGTTCTGAAATTCTTATCTTGTGCTATTATGGAAACACATCTAAATTGGTCAGGTGTCTTGTTCAGCAGCTTGTCTTGAACTTACAGTCATTACCATCAAATTTGCCTTTTTTCTATTTCTAAATCACTCTTTGCACTTCCCCTCTAAAGAGGAAAGATTTATTACAGTTTTAAACTAGTGTATGTTCCTTTTTTTTTTTTTTTTTCTGGTCTCTGCATGTAGATAGGATGTTCTTAAACAGCCCCAAGCAGTTTTTCTTCCAATTTAAACTCTCTTTGCCCTCCCTCCAGCAGGTGTGGCTCACAGTTGATTTTGGCTCTGTGAAATGAACATTTCTGAGCACTAAGTAAATAAATTGCTGAATTAATCTTTGTTCTGTTTGTATGCCGAAGTGCATTTGGTTCCATCACTTGACACACAGCACGTTTTGGGTGACCAGCTTTTTAAACACTTAGTAATTTCTACTGTGTTCTTTACTGAATTGTAGCATGGGCCAATTAATTCTCATTTATTCTTCCTGCTAGAAAAGCGTCGACTCCCAATCATTTGCTTTAATGTTGACCTTTCCTGTTTCAAAACCATGATCATGTAAACCAAATCTCACTCCCTTCCTTTGAATCTAATCCTGACCTTTCTATGTAGGTAATAACCAGACATTTCGGTAGCCCATACGTCTTTCATGTTTGTCAGTGACATCCATTACATTATATGTGCATTCCCAAATAAGCACTTCTAATTTCTTGTGGTTATAATCCAAGCTCCTGATGTACAAGTCAAAGAAGTTATTGTCCCATTATTTTGCGGCATCTTAGAATCATAGAAGCACAGAATCATAGAAAGGTCAGAGTTGGAAGGGACCTTAAAGATCATCCAGTTCCAACCCCCCAACCCCCCTGTGGACAGGGACACCTCCCACCAGACCAGGTTGCTCAAAGCCCCATCCAGCCTGGCCTTAAGCACTTCCAGGGATCTTGTTTAGGTTTGCATTTTATTTTCCTCATTTGCTTTTCTCTTTTTTTTTTTTTAATTTTAGAGCTTTTCACCCACTTATATATAATAATTATATAAATTATAGCACTTCACATAGTTGTTTGGCTGCCACTCCTCATAAGTCAAAAATCAATCCTGCAGAAAAAAAAAAAGGAAGATTTACAAAACCTGATAGCTTATCAGTTAGAGACCAGGGAGTTGACAGATCTGGTGCTACAGATTCAAAGATTGTGCAATAATACTTGTAAAGTTTCTGTTACACAATGAAGGTAAATGTCAAGAAAAGAGCTTTAGGAAGCGTCTTTGGTTTCAAGTCACACATGTGCTGAAGGCACCTCGTCCTGTAACAGAGCTGTGACCTGGCCCAGTGACAGGTCATGCATCTCTCGGGTTGTTTCACACCCTGGTATCCTCATCCTACCTGATGTGTGAAGGCGTTTCTTCACCTCTGTAGCCAGGGAGCACAGAACCGCCCTTACGGTTCTTGAAGAACCTGGGCTCATGCAACGCCCAGGCATCTGCAGATTTTCTGTGGCTGATAGTCTTTCCTCCATCAACACCAACTTCATTTTTCCTTTGCTGACACAGAAATGAATCTGATACCAATTCTCCTGTTTTTATTTGAAGAACTGTGATTCTTCATAAAAAGCAAGAAACCTGTATTTTCTTGATTCCTAAAGAAGAGCTAGGACTACTCACAAGTGCTGTATTGCCCCAGCTTTTGCCCCTGGAAGACCCTTCCCCAGCTCTGCTGGTGAGCTCTTCTTCACCAGCCTGTCGGGTTCCCGTGACAGACTGCAGCTTCATCTTCCAAAGGCTTCCCATAGCCAGCCCCTATGGAAATCATCCAGCCCAAGCCCCTGCCAAAGCAGGTTCACCTACAGCAGGCTGGACAGGAATGCATCCAGGCAGGTTTTCAGTATCTCCAGAGAAGGAGACTTCACAACCTCTTTGGGCAGCCTGTTCCAGGGCTCTGCCACCCTCAAAGTGAAGAAGTTTTTCTTCATGTTGAGATGGAATTTCCTGTGTTCCAGTTTGTGCCCATTGCCCCTTGTCCTGTCACCAGGCACCACTGAGAAGAGTCTGTCCCCATCCTCTTGATGACCAGCCTTTAGATATTTACAAGCATTGATAAGATCCCGTGTTATCCACGCCCCACTCTCTTCTGCCACGGAGACACCAGCTGACAAACTGGACACGAAACAGCCTCCTCCTTATGTTTTGTCGTGTAATGATGGGATACTTAGCCTGGGTGCCAAGGTTGTCTCTAAAATAGTGTTTATTGTTTGACTGCCTAGTCGACCATCAGTGAATAGTGTAAAAAGACATGTTTATCCTTAGAACAAGAGAGTTTGGATAAAGAATTACTAATAACTGCATTGAGAAAGAGTCCCACCTGGAGTAATAAGAATTTTTCCTTCCATAAATGCTTATTTTGTTGTGTCATAGAGAACATGAATAAAGGTTAAGAGTCTCATCGCTCTCCTGGGAAACCAGCTTGCAAGATGTAAGGCGGGGCAAATTTCATTCATAATACTATTTTTGTGCTTTGAAACCACATGACTGTAGCATTTGCCACGGATTAAATGTTTATTTATTTAAATACGTCAGCATCTACGACTTGCTTTAGGTATTTCACAATAACTTACATGTATTATTTGTAAGGAGTGAAATATCAACAAACACATTAACGTTTCTGAGATTCCGACGCCCAAAGAGAATGTCAATAACATTATTCACATTTATGACCTTGCATCTGGCTACTACTTTCTTTCTGTCCAGAAAGATAGAAAGTGAAGGCTTCTGTGTCACGGCCAGAAAGTTAACAGATTAATGCAAAAAAAGAAAAAAAAAAAAACCAGACAAAGAATTTTCTCAGCTCTGAATTCTCTGTGGAAATGGTCTTAGTCCGTAGCCCTTATTACACCGCCTGTGGTGTCTGCTGTCTGTTACCACATGAGATGTCACCTCAGGTGTCTCAAATCACTTGGGAACTTTGGTCCTGCAAGGAAAAGCTTCAGAGGGTGGTACAGTGCTGTCCTGGTGTGACACACAGCTCAGCACCAAGCACGACTTTTAAACTCTGTGGGGCCAGTTTGGGACCGACCTGACGGGTTTGTCCTCTCTCTGTGCCCCGATACAGCCTGTGACCGCAGCTCTGGCGTTAACCGGTGCTTTGTAAGAAATGGGGTGAAAACGCGGTATTTCTGTACGCTCATAGAGCGGGATCAAAATGGTGCTATACTGGCAACAGAGGCATGAGTTGTGTGTGCGAAGAGATGTTCTGAGCTGGGCAAACGGAACTACACCCTAGGTCTTCTTTCCTCTTCGCGTTTGGTGATTGTGATACTTAAGTGATTTTCGTGCTGGGAAGCTGTGCCTTCCAAAAAGCAAAACAGGCATCTCTGATATCTTCATGTTTGCCTTAGTTTAGTGCCTTTTTATTGTTCGTACTTTGTATCAAAAGGAAACCCCGCTGAAAGGGAACTGCCACAGCAGATGGCGTTGGAATGCAAATGGAAGGTTTCACAGGAGCCCCATCAGGAAACATTGTGTTGGAGATGCTTGAAATTATGATCTTGCAAATGACCTTACAATGCCAGGAGGGAATGGAGAGAGGTTTAAGTAGCAATGATTGCCTTCTTCCCCCTGCCACTGCTCTGTCTCTGGGCAGACATCAATAAAAGACAATAATGCTAGAAGCCGCAGGGACTCGTATAAGATTAAATTACCTTAATTGGGGTTAATTGAATGGGAATAATGAAATTCAAATTCCAAGCAATGTATGTTATATTCAAATATAATTACAGAAAGGAAGTGGGACTTGCTAACAAGGACAACAGATGCTACCACACATCAACAAACCATATTAGAGCCAGAGCAGATGGTTTTATGGTCTAGGTTGCAAGGCTGATGGCTACTTTTTAATGACAGTTACTGCCTCCTCCGTTTCAGGAGAGAAAGAATTAGGGCTAGTTGCACATTCCCATGTGCCACACTGAAAAACTTCTTCGTGTTCCAACCTCACGTGCCTGTGCTGGGCGTTGGGCAACAGGCTCCTACGTGGTGTTGAAGAGCTGGCAGCCGGTGGTGGAGGCTCTCTGTGTGCTCAGGAGGAGACCTGCAGGTCACCTGGCCCACAGGAACTGGTGAGCCTGATGGACTGGGAAGGGTCTGGAGGGATTTTACAAAATCAACAGTTTTTCACTTCTCCTTGCGAATGCCTTAAATAAATTCCACCATGGAAAAAATCAGTATGATTTATGGGGGTCCCACTTTTGGTACTTCTAGGCAAGCAATGGACACTATGAAAAGGTGAAGTGTTTTCCTTGAATATATTCTGGCTGGAACGTGACACAGCCCCTTGCAGTGCTCCAGCCCTGCAAGTTGTTCTGGAAAGCAAAAGTACTTCATTTACAATGCTATAATTTGTTCGTTGAAAATACCTCTTCTGCAAAAGGGTAATAAATGTGGGATATTGTAAAATAAGAATTTCTAACAGAATTTACATGACCAAAAACTTGGATTTTCTCCTTTTGGTACAGTATGTATGCCAGGAATTATGCATTAGAATAGTTTACCACTAACACTACATTGACTCAAAGCACATCTACCAGTTTGAATAATGTATTTTTTACTTTGGCTAAGAATTTAGTTACATTTTTAGAAGTACACTGTGGCTTCTACTTCCCAATTCAGGTTTTGAACCTTGCAAATATCTGGTCTGTATTTTGTTAAATGTATCAATTTATTCCTTAGGATTGTGACTAGACCTAATGCTCTTTATTACAATTTAGCAATTAATGTAATATTTAGCACTTAACTACTAATAAATGTTTGTTCATACAATGCTTTATAGTTTCAAAGAGTTACATGATAACTCATTATTAACAATTTAAAAAAAAATTAGAAAGATTTTTAAAGATAATTTTTTTTTAAAAAATTAAAAATACTGTAAAACAGGAGGGTTTATAAAACGGGCACAAATTAACAGACATCAAACTGAGGCATAGTACAGTGGTTAGTGCTTTAGCACAACTGAACACGTGGGGTGAACTTCAGATGACAAAAATTGCTCCAGATGGGAAATGTCAAGGCACAGCTCTCAATGTCAAGGCACAGCTCTCAATGTCAAGGCAACTCTATTTACTCTTGGCTGCTGTAGGTTCCGTATCTATGTCCAGGTCTGACAGAGCACAGTAGAAGAGCATCTGAACGTATTTTGTTGTTGTAGCTGTAATACATAGCAAAAATGTGTGAGACAAAGTTAGATTAAATCTTAGACAAATGTATGGATTTTGAGGATTGGAAAGAACCACATTGATATTAGGAGAATATCAATTAGGAGACTATAACATTTTAATTGAATTATCAGATTGATAGCTGAGTTCAAACTGAATAAAAATACTAACGTTTTGCTTTTCAAGATTGCGTGAATTTGAGGAGTGAAAACTGCCCTTCAGGCCAATAATTAATCATTTCATAATTTATGAAAAGTCATGGACTTCTTTGACTGAGATGTTCCACTCCGTGGGAAGAAAGTGAAGCAATGGTGTCCTGGCACTTCTGCCTTCCAGGGCATCCAACTGCATGTATTTAATATTCACAATCCTACACAGCTTTTATTCAGTCAACATCTTGAAATGGCTTAACGCCACAAATATTAGGAGACCTTATATATCCACATATTGGCCTCTTTTTTACAGGTACACAGGGTTTTATTTTCAGGAGCATGCAATGAAGCAAAACATCTTGGATGTGCTGTATGCGGTGTAGTAAAACTTCATAAAGAAAAAGGATTCTAGGAAAAATTATTCTTTCTGTCTTCTGACCAAGCAATTAAGATTTTGGTGCACTGGCTAGGGCAAGATGATATTGCTTACCAGAGAGCCACTGTAGACATTTTGGTCGTTTTTCAACTGGCAGATAGACACCCACATAATACGCAGGAATGCCTGAGAGGGCAATACCAATACCAATAAGGGAATTGATTGTGTCGCTGTACAGAGGAACTATGACCAGGAAAAGGGAACATAAGCAGTATACTATAGGGAAGAAGAGGTTAAGCTGTGGAGACAAAAAAAAAATTAAATAATTCCAACATTTACTAAAAGATGCAGAACGTATTCTGTTTTCAGGCTTTGGAGATTAAAATTAGACAAGTCAATAATAAAATATATCTATCAACTTCTGTCTACCAAATCTTCTGACTGCCCATAGTCAGTGCAATTTGCTAGCTTCTGTGTGCGCTGCTGAGAACCTCTTACCTGGGGCATACCTGAATATCTGACCATTTTGTTGTTTTCAGGCCTGCACAAGCCTAGTTCCTTTCCACATTAGTAAGAGATCAATCTTGGAAAACAGTCCTTTAAAACTGAGCAGCAATGGCTAGTTTTCCCTCAAACTTCAATTGCAAATTTTTAATTGTAAGTTTGATTGGGTGCTAACTCAACTAGACCTTCAGTTACTGTGTTGATACTACAGAATTAACAGACTTAGGTACAACCATTTTGCCCGCACACTTAACAAATATACTACAAATAAGGAAAGTTACAATAACCTCTTTCCATAAAGAGGCTTTTTTTTTTTTCACTAAGATATTTTATTTTTCACTAAGGTATTTTTCACTGGCTGTAGTAATGAGCCTTCTCAAGAGTCTAGGAGCTGACATTTGAATACCAGCAGAAACTCCTGAGAGTTTACTGGTATAAATATTTCTTTTTACCTTATAAAGGTAAAAACTATAAGTTGATAAAAACCAACTGCTGTGTTTCAGAAAAGGAAAAAGTGCATGCGCAGTTGTGACGTTGACTCTGCTGGCAAATGCTGATAGGAATTAAACAGTCATTATCTATAATCTGACTGTAATCCTTGCTTTAGTAGAGTCAATAGAAAAACTGCCAATAAGGCAAGATTTAATCTTTATCTTTCACATATTTGAAGGGGAGTTTGGAAATGAAATGTGAACATGCTTCAGGAAAATTTGGTCTGCTCTGTAAGAATGGAAAGTTTTCTAAACAGTGGGTGCTTAGGATATTTTACTCCTTCGTTTGAACCATGCTTTTTATAATCACGCTTTTACACTCAAATGGGAAAAAATAAAGTGTGGTTAAAAAATGGTGTGGGAGGTTAGGAAGAGTGAAAGACAAGGAAGAAATATTTACATAGGTTGTTAAGTTGGATTTCTCATAATTTTTACTGCATCACTGCAGAGCTGAAATGCCGGTCACAGAGCCAACAGAGCGCAGGGAGACAGGAGCCAGCACATGGTTTTGTGTGCCTGGGGAAAGCTCTGGGTTTCCGTCCCTGCTTTCTGGACAATCACTGGATTAAAACTCGAATTTAGTTTTAGGCAAGCTTTGTTTCTGTGCAGTCTCCCTCTCCTAACTGATAGCCAGACGCGCGTCTGCAGTCAGTCATTAAACTTGCATTTTACTGTCTATGACCACTATGCAGTGAGAGAGGACACTCAGAATACACTTGATTATTTAAAATTTTGATCTTCCGCATGAGCAGAAAATCGAGCATTTTGGGGCTTTGAAGGGACTTTGCTGAATTTGTTACATCATGTAAGTTTGATCAGAGTGTTGAATTCTCTGGAGCCCCCATCACTAGCTCTACTGAGGTCCACTGTGAGCAATACAAAATTCTTCCAGGAGAGGCTAAGAACCCCAGGTATTTATTTATTTCTTATTTATTTCGAAATAAAGATAGTTAAAAGGTAGAAAAAAATTATTCACTGAAAAGATTATCAAACATTGGAACAGGCTGCCCAGAGAAGTGGTGGAATCACCATCCCTGGAGGTATTTAAAAGATGGGTAGACATGGTGCTGAGGGACATGGTTTAGTGGTGGTTTTGGCAGTATTAGGTTGATGGCTGGACTCAATGAACTTTAAGGTCCATTCCAACCTAGACAATTCTGTGGTTCTATGAAAAAGATATGTTAGATATCATTTCAACCGCACAGCAAAAGTACTGGAACAGATGTTCTTGTGGAAACTCAAATGGGTTTTGCTCCTTCATTTCTTCTATGTCGAAATTATTTCTATGGCTGATATATAGTCTATAACATAACTAGTAATGTTGTAGTTGTCATATTAAGGATGACATAAGCACGTGCATTAGCTGGCTTTTAGGGCTTGTTTCCTCTCCCGTTTACTTACTTTAATAGGCCGTGGTCTATGTGGCTGACTATATCTCAAATATATCAGTCCTGCAATAGACAGACCCACAAAGAGCCAGTAGTTGAAGCAGTAGTAATTAATGAGGAGGAAAACATCTTCCACGAGGAGATAAAGCAAAGTCATTAAGCCCTGGAGATAGATAATAAAAACAAAGACTTTTTAATGTGAAAGTAAAGACACGTCTTATAAAATAAAGAGGTAGCAAAGTTATAAAACGGCTTGTTTCCAACGTATTTGTCTGGAGTTAGGAGGTCAGTTCTTTACAAGAAAGATGTACTTTAAAGTCTGAGAAATCTGCAAACGTGCTGTGTGAAACATGCTGGCATCTCTTCCTTAAACACAGCAGTGAGACCACCCCATTTAGCTGAAGTGGCGTCAGGTTTGCGACGTTAGGTTTCAGCATCAGCAGGAAACCCTCCTAAGAAAGCCAGGTGGGGAGCCCCAGACTCTGCTGTGCTTTGGAGAAAGCTGCCAAGAAGCTTTCTGTGGGCAGCAGCTTACTCTGCTCTTCTGGTCAGCTTCAGTCAAAAAGCAAGCTTTTAATTTGGTTTCACAGTTGGAGGCTCTCACAGTCCACTTATACATCGAGACCAATAAGTTCTGTGGTATGCAGAGATGCCTGCATGGAAAGACCTAAAATACCAGGAATTTAATGTCTGTTTTAGCAGATGAACAGAAAAAATATTCCAGTGCGAAAAAGGTGAATGGTGGTGTATTAAGCTCACGTTACCGGTGCACACAGAATCTGTTTGAGAAGAGTGTTCATAATGACATTGTAACTTTCAGGAAACTATTTCATGTCAAACAGGACCTGTATGATAATCTGTTCCTAAGCCATACATAACACAAGACAATGGAAGACACCAAATAAAATACACGTTCAAATAAAGAGCGATGTAATGCTTTTTAATGATTCCAACTTCTATGCTTGTGCATATCCTCTCCCTTATTTTAACCTGTTAGATTTATGGATTATTTATTAAAATAATTTCCACTATTTCTATATCTTGTTGTTCCTTGATTTCGTGTCACAAGATTAATTTGTATGGTGACAGCAGGAAAAAGTCAATATGGCCAAAGGGATCCAATGGTAGGAATTTAATTTTAAGTGCTTTGTCACTCCTGTTATAACTAGACTCCTAGAAAATCAGCCTACGGCAGGGTCTGAGAGATGTTCCTGCCATATTCTTCTCCAGTGACACTCTGAAAGATGATGTAAAGACTTAAAAAAACTCCTGTCTATACTGTTACATATTTAGCCATTCTCTGATTTCGAAGTAATGCTATCGTACTTCTCACTGATCTTGTTCAGAGAACGTATGAACGCGAATCAAGCCCTTCTCTTTCCACTGAAAAAAAACCCCACCAGACAAAATATGACCACCAGCTCCCTCAATGAGTTTTGGAAATTGTGGGCATTTGAGGGAGATGTCCCCAGAGCCGGAGAATCCCGGGGGAAACCCCAGGCAGAGTCGAGGTGTTAATACTTCCCATGTCCACACCCTCAGCTGCCCGACCCGTCGCTTACATTGAAGAGGAGAGCAGGGACCGGGGTGAAGCACTTTATGTGGATCAGGCTCAGACTGTCAGGGAGGTGTCCTTCCCTGGCTCCAACGTAAAAAAGCCTGAGAAAGAGAATAAGAAAACTCAACCAAGCAGTGTGCCGAGGACAAAGGCAGCATCCTGGGCGTGTTTAGTTTGGAGAAGAGGAGGCTGAGGGGAGACCTCATTGCCCTCTACAACTCCCTGAAAGGAGGTTG
>JAOXJK010000012.1:133799758-133826642 GCA_025774025.1 Xenus cinereus | reverse complement strand
CGTACCCCCCCCCCCCCCAAAGTGTAATGTTATTTATATGGAACAAAAATATAAGTATGGTGTGACTTTCAAAAGTTAGTGCTATTCCTACGTGTTATTTCTCATTTGCAGCAGTGCCTGTGAGAATAAGGGAATGGTAGGCATTCAGAGGTTGATGATAAACAGAGAGGATGGTCCTCGAGGTTCTTCATTAGTGAAGAATACATCACATTTCCAGATAGCACTTTTGCTGAACATGCTAGGCCATCTGCTCATGAGGCTTTTGGTTTCATTTCAGACACAACTGGCTTCAGCCCATCTCTAGCAGTCAATAAAAAGAAAGTTTCTAAAAAATGAATTACCGTCCCAAAACACAAATCACTTTTTGCAAATGTTGTGATAAAGTTTCCGAGCAATGCAAAGCGGGTTACCATATGTGCAAACCTCTGTGGGCTGGTGAGGAGGGAGACATTCCCATTGTAGTTCTCTGAGGCCATGTATATTTTCATTTTAATATACCAGCATTAAAACCTATATTAACTCTCCTTTTTTGTTAGTCACTATTGAAAAAAGCTTTTGTTTCCTTTAAATATCCAGGTTTAACAATTGTTTTTCTTTTTCAAAGCAGAATGTTAATGTCGGTAATCCTAAGATTAGGCAAATATGTCATATTGCTTGGCATGAATTTTTGGAAGTTTTCTAGTGCAACCTCCCACTTGAAACAAGACTATCATCAACTTGAGATCAAGTCAGGTGTGACTTTTTCCAGCCAGCTGAGGAAAATCTCCAAGGGTGGGCTAAACTCTGATTTCTCTGGGTAACCTCTTCAATTGCTTCCGTACTTTCCTGGTGATGAATCGTTTCCTAATGACCAACCTGAGCCTCCCAAGCCACAGTTTGAGTTTACTGTTTGCTTTCAATAAAACAATGTAATGCAGAAAGCCAGCAAAGTCTGTAAGAAGCATTTAAATATAAGATAAACTTGATCAACAGAAGTCAGGTAGAACCTAAGGGGACGTGGATTCTGTATGCCCATTGGCACTAAAGTCTGCGTCTTCTGAATGCAGCCCTTTATTAATAATCCTGTGGCCACAAGCGTTGCCAACTTGCAAGCCATATCAGAAGGAATCGTCAGAGGAAATCAATTATCTGCATCTGAGTAGTTGGTTGCTACTCTTCAAAATGCCACACGTCAAAAAGAGAGACCGCAGAGGTGCTGGGGATGAATGCCCCGCTTGTCACAGGAAGGACAGGCAAGGAACCACTGGGTCTGTTGCTGCTGGCTGTTATCAGTAACCTGTTTCAAAAGGCAGGTTTCCTCTGTGCTTTGGCAGACAAAGCCAAAGCTCCCTGTTTTAAAGGCTTCCACCAAAAAATTTGACATAGGTGATTTAAACTTCCCATATAGTAATCTGTACATAATTAAAAATGGCATTTGTCGTTCATCAGTGGCCTCCTGACACTGGAAGAGCAGGTGTTTTGTTGACATTTTCAGATCTGGATGGTCTTTGAATCTGAAATTCTCTCTCAGTGCAATAACCTGCTGGCTGCCAAGTCGCAGCACGGAGAACCTTTCGGCAAGGGAGGGGTACAGCAAAAGCTGGGCTTTGGAAAGACGCTTGACTTGTTTTGATTGTTTCGGGCATTCTAGAATTTAGTGCCACATTTTGTTGAACCTCTATTACCTTTTAGTCAAAACACATGCTATCTGGGCTAGGCAGCTGTTTATGGAGGCATAACATCAAATAAATTAGTAGACTGCTCAGTCTAAGCTGAAGAATTGAGGCTCTTGGATCAAGCTGAATGACCTAATGGTTGAAGCATCTTCCCAGGGCTGACGTGGTTACTTCTGTGCGGCACTGTTTGCTAAGATGGGTGATAAATCTTGCATTGCTATTGCCCATGTTGTTGCCATTGTGTGAACAGACAGCAGACCTCATCCTTGAGGGCCACTGATCTGGCACCTTTCAAAAGCGCAATGCTTAGAACACGTCCAATGGTCCAGAGCCAAAGATTTAAGGTGGAGATGAGGCACCCAGCCCCAGGCAAGAGCAGCTCTGTGCCAAGGTGTTGGAGCCCGGATATGGATGCATTTTGGATTCACATGCTCAAAGCTAAGCATGAGTACAAAAAGTTTCACGATGAAGGCTAAGGGACAAGTGTTTAGGATCAGACAGGATCAGACATTTCTAAAAATAAACATCAGGTATATCATGAGCGAGATCTATAAATGCCTATAATGCCTATGGGGGTGGATATTAATAGGGTAATAATAATCACAGAATCACAGAATGGTAGGGGTTGGAAGAGAGCTCTGGAGATCATCTAGTCCAACCCCCCTGCCAAAGCAGGGCCACCAAGAGCTGGCTGGATAGAAATGCATCTAGGCGGGTTTGGAATGTCTCCAGAGAAGGACACTCCACCACCCCTCTGGGCAGCCTATTCCAGGGCTCTGCCACCCTCAAAGTAAATAAGTTTTTCATTATGTTTAGACAGAATTTCCTGTGTTCCATTTTGTGCTGGTTGTCTCTTGTCTTGTCACCAGGCACCACTGAGAAGAGCCTGACCCCATCCTCTTGACACCTGCCCTTCAGATATTTATAAGCATTGATGAGGTCCCCTCCCAGTCTTCTCTTCTCTGGGCTAAACAGCCCCAGGTCTCTCAGCCTTTCCTCATCAGAGAGGTGCTCCAGTCCCTTGATCATCTTTGTAATAACTAATAATAACAACTATGGCTATAGTTACAATAATAAATATTACAGTAAAATCAGGTCTTTGGGAAGGATTGCACCACCTCATTGTTCCAAGCAGAAGCAAAACTTCACTTGGAATTAGAAGAAGTCTTATCCTTTACAGAAATCATTCTATAACCATTTTCTGCAAGAACTTTGAAGCTTACAATACTGCCTTTGCTGAGAACTACTGTCTAGAAAACAAGAGTAGGCCACTTGTGATGGCCAGTATGAAGACACCTGCTTTTCAGAGCTCTGGGTGATATCCCCAGTTGATGTAACCTGGCGGAGCTGTATTGGAGATGAGAGGGACACACCTATTCACACCAGATCATGATCAGCCTGATTGTTGTCTCACTCCATTTGCCGTCATCTAGAGCAGGAATATCAATCAGGAAAGGGAAAAGTTACTTCTGCAAACACTTTAAACACAATTCATGAGTTTCATATTTGCAATAACTAATACTGATTGTTAAACAGTGAATGAGTGAGAGATACCGGAGTTATTCACGTCTTCTGGGTTACATTCAGAGTGTCTTTTCTCCAAACCATTCGAGAAGACAAACAGCTCCCTTGAAACTCAACATGTTGCATTGCCAATAAACCACAAATCAAAATCCTTTGTTTTGCTGTCAGTTAATATTCTTTTTAAAATAAAAGTGAATTGAGATATTTTAATTTTATTTAGTGGTTTGTCACTAATCTCATTCCCTGAGTTTTTGGTTACGAAAACACTCTGTGGGAAGAAAGATATTATTGCAGTGGAGAAAATATTTCCCTAATATTTGACTTTCTGTAAACTTTTAAGGACAAAATTTTAAGATTGAGAAAAGGAAAAAATACTTAGCAATTCCTGCACATATTTTACTGCTTTCAAAGTTGTTGAGACAGAAACTTGTGGAGGTATCAATTTTATTGTAATAGGTGATAGAATAATATGCCATCTTCCAGCTGATGAATAATTACACTATTACACTTTTCTGCTTCATGAAGATTTCCCCTGACTTTGGTAGGAGTTCTAAATGTGAAAGACTTATAGGCTGAAGACCTTGGTGTTGTTTTCAGAGCTGAAACAGTATCTGTTACAAGCACAAAATTTCCACTTGATGCTCCTCACTTTGTCATTGAACTTAAGTAGTCTCTCAATTTGAGTTCAATGAGACCATTCAGGCTCTTAAAGCTAAGCATGTGCTTAACTGGTGTCCTGGATGAAGGCCAATTTTTTTCTAAAACATATATATAATCAAAAATATAACGTAACGTTTTATAGGATGAAATGATAGATAGGGATGCTTAAGCAAGTAACCTGGTATAAACAAATTCTTTAAGCAATCTAATTTTTGTTCTCCTCTAAAGTCCAAGCACTGGCTTAGAAATCTAAATGAAAATAGAAGTAAACTTTAATTTTGAGAGAAACTCAAGAAACACAAAATTTATCAGGAATTTGGTGCCATTAATTAGGCTTTTATTTTACTTTTTTAAAAGTTAAGTGTTATTTACATTGAAAAAATGCATGGAATTCTGAGTATAATTCCAAGATAGTATCACAGAAATGTAATTAGGTGTAACAGGAATGAATACAGAATTCAAGAGCAAATAATCATGCTGTCATTATGTTTTCAACCAGCCTATGCCATGTAATATAAAATTGTGTCTGAGGCGATAGAGAATTCTATAAGTTATCACAAAAAGCAATAGGAAATACTTATTTTTCAATTAAATGGGACCTTTTTCAAAATAAGGCAGGAAATATGATAGTTTATATTCCGAATATATACAAGTTTGAAATTTACAGGGGCCTGCTAAATACATATATCACCTTCTAGTGCTTATGTGTGAATATAATACAAGAGCTTAATGGATGCTGGGATGACACCTCTTTGAAGCTGATGCAACTGGTTACTGACCTTCACAGGTTCTCCTACAGACGTGGGAGCAGTGAAACTTCTATCTATCTGGAGTAAGGAGAATGAAATGAAGCCACAGCCCAAAACACAGCTCATCCAGAAACTTAAACTGGGGAAACTGCGCAGGAGGGTACCGTTAGGTGGAAATACCTGTGCATTTCTGAAGCAGAAGCCACGTGTCATGTACAAAAGAGAAACAGTCAGAAACATCAAGCAGAGAGAAAAAGCAGGAAGAAAAAAAGTAATGGCTTGGAAGGCTTGGAAACATGAACAAAGGAAACACCTCGTTTTAGCCCGAGATGGAAATCAGCTCTTTGCTCTCTGTAGAGAAATGGGGTTGCATCAAGGAAATGTCTGATCCAACCCACCTCCATTTTTCTTCCTAAAAGGAAAAATATCAAAGGAAGACTAATATTTTTCAAGGTAAACAATTCTTTTCCTTTTTAGATACTTCCTTTCTGGTTTGGGAGTTTCTAAACCAAAATGTTGCTCTGTTTTCACCATCTCACTTACAAGTGTGTACATGCTAAGGAACAAATCCTAATTGTTTTACCTCTCGGAGCCAACTCAGTATACTTTCTCCTTATGAAATACAACATATTCTCTCCTGTTTTGAAAGGCCAGCGCTTGGATTCATAGGGCTGCATCTTCTCTTCTCTTGTCGTGGCACCAGTTCTGCCTATGGAGACGACACCCAGGAAAGTATCACCTCCCTTCTCATACATTGACCACCACTGGAGGCCAGCCTGGCTACCTGTGCAGAGGGGAACTCCGGTGCCTTCTAATACCATGAAAAAGTGCACGTGGCCTCGGTTCCCACTTGGCCTGTGACAAACCTGGAAGGCAACTGTGGGCATATGGTGGCTGCATTATGTATTTCCCACTTCCCCTTTTAAAGGATCTGTGCTTGCTCCACTCTTTAATTTAGGGAGAAATAAAATAACTTTCTGAGATCTGATTTTAGACCTGCCTGAGCTTCGACTCTATCCACCCACAGAAGATTTAAGGGAGCAAAGTGTCTATTTAGGATGGCGTCCAAAGTACTGACTCTACCCACACCCACCGCCTGATTCCTTTAATCAAAATCACCTCCCATAGGTGTGCCCCATGCACAGCAGGCACACGTTTAGCAAACCCAGTAGCTCTACAGGCGAACTTCAAGCTTTGACAGATTTGCAGCACAAGATTAAAATCATCAGACTGATATAATGATATAGGTGTCTGCCCCAGGCTTGCCATGACATCTCTGGGGCAAGAATGTGCATGCCCCTCTGAAAGAGCTGAGTGTTGCTCATTAAAGGACAAAGGACTAGTTCAGATTTGGTTTACTTTAACAGGGGCAATCGAAAAACAATGGATCAGGAGCTGATTCATGGGCAAATCAAATGCCTTCACCTCCAGAGTGGGAGCGTGGGTCAGAGAGGGTCACAGACAGGTGGAAGAGAACAGCTCCAGACTGTAATCCACCCGTGCACTGCTGTCAAAACCCTGCACTCTGAGATTCAAACCACTTCTGTATTGGCTTGAGATAGAGAGATTCCCAAAGAGAAGAACCAGTAAAGGTAATAAACCCCAGAGACTAAAGGAAAAGAGAGCAGCAGTGTGCAAGTCATCTTGAAGCACATCTGATTTGGGTTTTTTTTTTGTTAAAGTCAATCATAAAATGGTGCTGAGCAATCTTGAGTAGCTTTGATTTAATTGATCGCACATTAACTCTGAACAACTGGCTGCAAAGCCAGTTTTTGGACCCTCCATACACTGTTTGAATTTACTGTGCCACGACGTTTGCTTTTTGTTTTTCACATTTAGGCTTAATTCAAATTATTAAGTACAATAAAGTATAAACCCAAATCCTTTAAATAATATCTTTATCATGACATGACTGATCAGCAAGACACTTATATGAAGTAACATCAGGCAAACAAGCAATGCAGTAAGTTAACAAACCCCAGAGACCACAAATTTATCACATTTAAAGGCATGGTTTAAGACATGCGTAGCACTGGTTTATTGATAAACTCTGATCCAGAAGTGGCTAATAAGAAAGAAAAGCTGATTGTGCAAGAGTATAGTTAGTACCTTGGGAATCACTGTCAGCTCTATTCCAAGACATCAAGATTTAGAAATCCTGTGATTGAGACATGTTCTTCGAGTTGCATTTCAGGTCTACATGAACTTTTTCTCCTTGAAACCTTATTTGTTAAGGGCATTTCTCTTCAGTGTGAATACAAACACACAAGCGTGCATTGAGAACTTGTGTATATCTCCACTTTTTGGCATAAAGTGTGATTTTTGTTGATAATTACCCCGTGGTTTATGGCTAGTTAACTTCCATGTATGTAGTAACTCTTAGCATTGTTCTTGAAAAATTTTCTTCTGCACTTTGACCTCTTCAGTGCTGCTCCACCTCTTCTGCTCTTGCCAAGAGAGCTCAGGAGTTGGTGAGTGTATTACTGATTTTATTTCAGTTTAGGAGGTCTAGTCTCCTTTTTAAACATTTTTTCTATTTTTTTTAAATGTATCTGCTGTATGTGTTTGACCTGTTTTGCAGTGGTTAGCATTCCTGACATAAATGCTTAATCATTTTAGTAGAATACCCCAGCCATTAATTTTCTTTGGTTTGTAATCGTATATTTCCTGCGTTTCTCTATGTGGGGTTTCAGAAATGTCCGTGGGTGGATTCCCAGTTGCATTGAAGCCAGTAGTGTTGTTATCCTTGATGACAAACCTGTCTGGATTTTACTGTCTCCCTTTCCACTGCTTCCACTGTCTAACCATTTGGCTTATACAATATTCTTACATGACAGTCCATCAATAATACAGTTGCTAATAGTTTTAGGATTTTTCATCTGCAATCTTCAGTCATTCATTCTTTTCACTTGGGTAACTGTGTACTTTTAAGACTTTATCTTGAACTGCATCTGTTTGCAAACCAGGATATTTCACCCTCTTGCTGGTTCATCCTTTTAATGGACAAGACTGCAAGAGCTGAATTTTTTACGTTCCTTTCTCATCCTCTCCTCTCTTCCAATTTGTGCTAGAGCAGTGTTCAGTACTCCAGAGAAATGAAAGCTCTCCAGATGTTGTTTATATACATACACCTGCCAGTTAATGAGTTAATATATGATGCTTGTTTTCATAGTAGTACAAACACTCTTTAGTCGCCCTAAATATTTGTTGCTAGCAAAAACTGCGCTGCTCCCAAGGCAAATAGAACTGAATTATAGCAATGAAAAGTAAAAAGTATATTTTGCAGGTTACAAAGTCAGCTATTAAAAAGTTAGGAAATCCCAGAATGGTGGGCCTTTAATGAAGGTAAGTATAACATAGTTCCATTTATTTTTCATCAGAACTTTGCCAAATTCTGTCTATATATTTCTGTGCAGGGAATATGGCATTCTTCAAAATTTTGTAATGTTCCTCAGGGCATACAGCTGAGTGTCTTACTATACTGCAAATGTAGATTTTGTTTATGGTACACCAGCATTAATATTTTCATAGATACTCATCAATAGGCCAGCTAAATGCTGGGTTTTTTTCATGCTGAGAGTACTTTACGTGTTGAAAAGCCAAGTGCTGAATACACCACTGTTTTTCACATCTGGATATCTATAGATGTGTATCTCTTTTGATGGGGTTAGCACTTTGGCAAATCAGACCTCAAGTTGAGCCTGCAGAAAATGAAGGACTATCAGATAATTAGCCTCTGAGCAGTATGACAGTATACGACTTATGACAGAAAGCAATGGAATATAGCTCTGAAGGAGAGTAGTTAATTTAGCCAGGACAGCCACTGCTCTTGCTGTCTCCTCCTTGCCTCACCAGGTTTCCAGCTACAGGAAAGAAGTGGGAGCTCTCCATCCTCTTTGTCTACATAATCTATATTTTTCTGTAAAGCTCATTCCCAAATTGCTTCCTTATGGATATGTGTATATATCGAAATTTTCTCATTAAAAATTCAGAGAGAAAATGTGAAAATTCTCCCACGTAGCATCATACTGGCATTCCTCTGAGCATCAGCAGGGCTGCAAACCTTCATGCTGTAGCACGGCCCCCTTTCATTTGACTCCCAGAATAGATGTCTCATGTTCCCATAGCCCATCTTAGACTGCCAGCCCATTTTCTTGCACAGGCTAATGATGGTAGGGCTTCAGCACGAGTTGAATCAATGGCTAATCTGGTGGCGTGCTATTCCTTCTTCTCCTTTGGTGAGTGAGTTTTTTTCTGACAGATTAGGAAGTAACTGGTTCCCATTGTGACCACAGGATTGTTAGATACAACAGAAAGGAAATGACAGGATTGCATGACTTGTGACACGGATAGCATTAAGGAGAATCATGACCATATCTCTTGAGGGTCTTTGCAGTTGTACCGTCTTAGTCAAAGTAAAACTGCAGCCAGGAAGATGCAGCCTCTTCTGTTGGTCCTTTCTTCTCTTGATCCTTTTGCCCATCGCTTTCATGCTTTCCCAGTGTTAATTTTTGACCCACATCCCTTTCTTCTTTCCCACTGAGACCCAGTCTGCAAACTGTAGGAATCATCTCAGTGTTTTGACCTCAGACCTCTCAGCTTCTCCTCTCCCATACTGTCATTCCCGCCCGTTTCCAGTTCCACCTCTCTTCTTGGATTTCACCTTTGAGTCATATCACAATTCTACATCTTAATCTCTGTGCTGAGGCGGTGTCAGTTCTGCCACACTCACAGAATCACAGAATGATATGGGGTTGGAAGGAACCTCTGGAGATCATCTAGTCCAACCCCCCTGCCAAAACGGGTCCACCCAGAACAGGTTGCACAGGAATGTGTGCAGGCAGGTTTTGAATGTCTCCAGAGAAGGAGACTCCACCACCTCTCTGGGCAGCCTGTTCCAGGGCTCTGCCACCCTCAGAGGAAAGAAGTTCCTCCTCATATTTAGATGGAACTTCTTATGTACAAGTTTGTGTCCATTTCCTCTTGTCCTGTCTCTGGGCACCACTGAAAAAAGACTGGCCACATCCTCTTGACACTCTGCCTTTAAGCGTTTATAGGTGTTGATCAGATCCCCCCTCAGTCTTGTGTTCTCCAGACTAAAAACCTTTCTGTATGGTAAGGAAATCAGCACCCAACCACTGATGCTCACAGAACTTCTTGTCTTCATTATCATGAGTGACTCTGTGTATTTGACAGTGTCTTGTCAGCTGTCAAGGTAATAATAAAGATGTTTACAGAAATGCGACTTGACTTGCCCCACTATTTCCTATTACTATACCAATGTTGTGCAATGGGGACAGAAGTTTGGTTTTAGTCTGGTATTAAAAAAATCCCCAAAGGTTATATAATGATTGTTCACACCTAGTGTCAGGTTTGAATATAATTTTAAACTTGTCTGTAAATTATGACTTCTGTAAACCTTGCTCTAGTAAATGTGGCATATACATTGAAATAAGATTTTATGCTCTATAGCTTAAAAAAATCACCTCAGTGGAACTTGACCACATACCTCTTCCTTAAAAGTACAGTAGTATATATCAGTAACTGTTAGAATTATAGGTCTATGCCTTGAAAATTATAAAGTAAGTGTCAACTGAAGTTTTTAATACTGCCCACTTAGGAATCATTTGTGGTGCTATAAAGTGCTATTTGAAACACTGCAAAGGGTATGTTTACTGCATGTGCATATGACACATAACGTGTATCCTGTGTTGCAAAGTGCTGTTAAATTCAAGGCAATGGGAGCTCACCATGGAATTTCCAGTAAATTCCACTAAATATGTATATTTCAATAAGTTCTCTCTACTATGTTGGTGAAGCGCCAATGAAATCCATGCTCCTGAGCCTTATCAAAATTGTTCAAGCTAGGAGTAAATTTGCTATCTGACACTGCTGAACTGCCTATCACAGTTAGTTAACATAATACACTGTAATTTTCCCTGCAATCTGGGCTGTTACTCAAAATGCTAAGCCTAGTCAGTGGTGAGGCAACTACTTTGCTGTATGAGAAAGCAGCAGCTGCCAGCCAAACCTAGGGCTGATTCACATGAAGACCACAGCAAGAATAACTAAGAAAATAAAGGCTTGAAGAAGTATCAGCTGACTGCTTAAGTGCTAGGATTTACTGAAGTGCACCTAGAACACCAGGAAAAGAAATTTTGATCCAATAAATAACTGCTTTCCTGTGAAAGTGGAGAATTTCAGCTGAAAAAGTCTTTTGCAGTAGGATTAGTTGCCTGCTGAGTGGTCATGACAGTCTCAAGTTTTACCATGGAGCCCTTTTCAGAAGTGGACTTCCTCTGCACCACAGTGGCGGGAGTCAGGGCTACAGAGAGAACACCTTCTCAGAATTGTCAGTATACGTTATATTATGTTAAGTTAAAAGTACTTATCCTTTTGGAGGCTTTTGTGGAGTTACTGAATTTAAGCCATTTAAAAAAGATCACGCTACAGCACAGCCTCAAAGGAACTCATGCCCCAACTTGACAAATCCACGTTTAAAAGGAAAAGAGTCTGGGTGCAGTTGATGTACTGGAGGACAGATCTGTAACACTTATCCCCGTGTTCACCCAAGACACACAGTCACAACAAAATGAACTCTCTGCAGTGTCTGATTACACCACACAATTTTTCTAGAGACAATACCCGTATTATGCAGAGTATTATTACATCTATATGAATTTGAAGATTTTTGTTGATCTTTTGATTTGCAAGAGAGGGAATGGACCAAATGCAGGCTGCATATCAGGCCGGTGATCGAATCTTTAATCAGCAGCCATAGTTTCCCCCAGCCAAATTGTTGTAATTCTCCTTTCCACTGTAATAATCCCAGCCCTAATTAAAATACATCACAACAAAAGACTATTGGTTCTTAAGAAAATGTTTTAGAGAGGCAATAATTATTTTCACAGAAGGTGAAGGAATAGAAATTCAGGAAAATCTCTCTGAGCGCCTACAATTATAGTTCTTAACTTCTAGAAATCGTAACTTTACTTACAAATACAAGCAGCTGCAATCAACCTGACTGCATCGTACGGCGGCTCACAATGAGGAAAAATTGGTTGAACAATATAGTTAGCAAACGTGATTGCTATCACTGCCTGGGTTGTCGGCTCGATAATTAGCAAGGAAGACCACAGTCTGATGAAGGCCACAAAGGCACCAAATGCTTCCAGGATATAGGCGTAACTGCCTCCAGATTTAATGATGGATGTTCCCAATTCAGCGTAACATAAAGCTCCAAACAGCGAAAACATCCCGCCAAGTGCCCAGATGACTAGAGAGAGTCCGTAGGAAGCACTGTACATTAGAACACCTCTGGGTGATACAAATATCCCAGAGCCAATCATGTTCCCTACAATCAAGGAAATTCCATTTAGCAATGTGATTTCTTTTTTCATCTGCATTTTGTCACTTGTGTCTGCCATATTGTCCGTTTCGTTTTTTCCATTCTTATTTTTGGATCTTTTATTGCAGAATATTCTCCAGGGGCCTGGCATCCTCAACTGTCATTACCTGAAAAAAGAGGACAGAACATCTTTTTTAATACACATGGCATCAGAGAGACAGATAAGATGACTAGCATACAAGGCATAAATTCTACAAAGAACAATTATTTTGCCTGCTTTTATCTTGCACTCCAGGATTTTCTTATCTTTCAGTGTTCTGTCCATTTTTAATGGATGAATGTGAGGCCACCGTCCTTTGTTATAGATTCTGAACCTTTCATGAACTCTCACTTCACTTATACTATTTATCTTGAATTGCAATCCTACATTATATTATTGAAATTTTCTTAGGGAAGAAAGAGACACTGTACCCCTGGAAATATGTTCTTATACAGCAGGAGTGTCCCACACAGGTGTACCTCTCCCTAAATTTTACTCCATTCCCTGGAAGAACTGTACTTCGTTATTATTTGTTTCATCAGTCTCATCCATCTGAAAATTATTTGTTGAGGAATAATCCATCTGAAAATTATCTGCTAAGGCAGGTTGTTTAGTTATTAACCTCACTTGACTTCTGGGAAGAAGCCACTAGCATGCAGAGGGATTGAGTTTTGAACACCCTGTTCCTGGGACGCTTTTGTAGAAGGGAGTTCAACAAAACACGACTGTAAAAGCTTCCCACTCCAGCACTTACAGGACAGGATCCAGCTTGCCAGAAGCTGGGAAAAACGACGTTAACTGCCTAGCTGCGTTGCTAAATCAGCCTGGTGCCCACATCACACCCCTCTGGGGCTGAGGTCCTCAGGGATGGGGAAGGGAAACATTAAGAGCTGGGTCTGCAGCGACTGTCTCAGTTCTTTGGCCCTGCTGACTCGTAACAATGCTTGCTTAGAACAAATGACTTCTTTTGGGTGCCTGTCTCAAAAGAAATTTATTTCTCCTTCCTTTCCCCCCTCCACACGCACTCTAAAACACTTCCAAAGAAAACTTCATCAGAATCCTATGAGCTAAAGCCAAGTTCTCCGAGTAGAACAAAGTTCCTCCACGCGACACTGGTCAAAAACACTTGATCACAATTTTACGTTGATAAAACGTGGGTCAATGGCCAGTTTAAAACAAACAACCTGCCCTACCCAAACTTCCTGAAAGGTTTGCGTTCCTTTGTAAAGTGTGCCTGGTGCAGCAGCCCTGAATAACGTATGTGCGTTCTTTTCCAGCTTTTTTTGGTGCAACTCAGTTTCCTAGTTGATCAAATAACTAATGAGGCCCGATAAGGATTAAAGATTAAAAGATGTCAAACTCTTTAAAGATTAAATGCCTTTCTCATCCCAATGGAACTTTCTCTAACTGCAGGAGCACTGTGGGAACTCTGGAGTAGTTAAATATTAATTCTTCCCATAGGTGTTCAAGCGTGACTGCTGAACCTCCCATCCTTTGCTGACCCCCTCTTCACACATGGGTGACTCCTCTTACTTCTCACTTTATCCCTCTAAGAGTAAAAAACGTCATCTTCATCTTTGGAGAGAAATTTGAGGCATCCAGTACACCAGTCCTGTATCTTCCTTAAATCTCCTCATAAGCATTCCCAGTTTCCAGTCACAACCTTCTCCCCTGAAATACGACCTCGTACTTCCAGAACCTCCTGGCTCCATTTCTGCTCTCCATGGGTATGTGAAATGTTGGCAGAAACCCCCTCCCGTGATTGCAGCTGTCCCGAGAGCCCATCAGGACAGCAGCATGCTAGAAATTTGGGCAAAACTCCGTATTAATACTACTTTGGCAGCAGAGGGGATTTAAAATCACCTTGTGCTTTTTATGCCTGATCTGGGATTTTTTTCTTAATTTTAAAAATTTTTTTATTTTTTAAATGCGGGTCATTCAGAGCTCCGTCTCTGAGCCAAAATGCACAAATGTCTAAGTGGGCACAGCTCAAAGGGAGTGAGAATTTAAAATGCAGCAGTTCCTGAGGTGGTGTGAACGTGGAGCTGTTGCACCACTACACAAGTAGTGACCAAAACCAATGGCCATCACGTTTCCTGAAACGAAGTCTCACAGATAAATGAGATGAAGTTATTTTCCTGTAAAGTAGGAGACACAATGCAATTGGTAGGTTGTCACTAGTACCTTGTGTACATGATATCGAAGCTGAACTTTGATGTCTAGTGCGGATGGCCCAGTAGCTAAAGGGAATTTGAGCATTTAAACTGGCAGAGCTACTTGAATCTAGTAGAACTTTTACAATCTGTAGCTTTCGTGAGAGCACAAAGGTAAAGATTAAATTATTTTCTTAAGTAACACAATGTTTTCCACATTCTTTTCTTCTCTCTTGTGCTAACAAAAGTTTATTTCAGATCCCTAAAAATGTGTAACCAGAGCTGTATAGGGAAATATTTCTTTCGCAGATAAGTGACTGTAGGTGAAATAATTTTGAAAGAAAAAACAATTAGAAGAAGAAACAGCTCAAAATTCTGTACTTTGAGAGATGTCACATTAGCAAAACTTTTAACCAGACCCCAAATTAAGTCCACAAATAGGTAACAGCCTGAGAATCAAAGGCTAAGAGATTCACTTTGCATAACCAAGATGTGTAACTTCACTATAGTTGTTACCCTAATTTATATCAGCTGAAAATCTGCAAGAAAGTAGCAATTTGAGAACAAAATCTTTTAAACAGCTCCTGCCTGTCCCTGTCACCTCCTGCCCCCAACTCAAGCCGAAAGCAATATTCCCACTAGCTTTGACAGTGCACTGATTTCATTCAGTGGGGTCACAATGTTTAAGTTGTTATTGATTTCTTTACTCAGGACTATGTCTTCCTTAAATAAACAAGGTTTGACTGAGGCAGGACTCATGGTAGCTCTTAGCAAAGTATTCATGCTATTAAAAAAATTAGAGGAATAGAGGAAGTAGTATCCTGTACAGGTCATCCTGTTTAATAGCAAAAAGAGACATTTTTTTTTTTTTAGTCAAATGTGTAAAGAATATACTGCTGTTACAATCCAGGCAGTGATGAAAACAATTTGAGGATATGGCCACCGTCCATCGTTACAGTTTAACCCTTCCCCTCATTTATAGCTTCTGCTATTTTGTTCCTGCTGAACCTGGCCCGTAGTCCTGCCCTCCTGCCTTACTGTCGCTTCATCCTCGTGCTACCACCTCTCCTCCCTGGGACTATGACTGCCACTTCTGCCTCAAACTGCTCCGCCAAAAAAAGCTTAAGCTAAGAAGTCTGGCTTGTTTGGGCATGACCCTGTTCTTTGTCACTTGGGCATATCTGTAGGTCACATTTTGAAGGGGTGCGTATAATCCAAGTGAGAGCCAGGACTACCTAAGGTCTGGGAGGGCTTACACGCTGGGGACAACCATCAGAGCTGTAACAAGTCGACTTCTTACGGGGGGGTGGCAGTTTTCAGTTGGAAAATCCTGTATTATAATAGGTAACAAATCCTTACAGCGAGTCCTCTAGCAGAGAGGAATTCAGACTGGTTTCCTGAGAATGGAAAGATTTAATTTACGCAGTAATTAAAAAAGGGAGGGTCTTTGCATTCTGGCATCCTGCTTTTAGCATGGTTGAGTATTTAAATGCTAATCCTACTGCAATAATAGAACTATGTGGCATCAAAAATTTAAGTACAGGTATTTTAGGAACTCTTGTGTATGAAGTCTGAAGAGCAAGACGTGAAAGCTTCCTGACATGAAGGAACGTCCCTGCTCTCTTGGTCCCCGTGGGCTGTGACACGCAGAGAAAGAGCTATTGCTCTCTGGAAATCAGAGATGCAGACAGGCGTCAACACGCCGATGTGCCTCAGGAGCTGCAGCTAAATTAAGGCTGAATGAAACAGCTGCAAACACTTGCCCGTGCCTTGTGTCAGCAAGTGATCTCGACTGCAGAACTTCAGAACCCAGTTTTCATGCAGGTCCTGCTCTTCCTTAGGGGGTCCCCTCAACAAATGGAGGAAAGTCTTCCTCTCGGACAAAAAGCAAATGCCTGGAGAGCACAGACAGGCCTAATGGCCCTAAATCCTTTGCAATCTTATGTTTACCTCCCAGCTGTATGCACAAAGAGCAACAGAAAGGAACTTGTTGACCAACAACTGAGAAGTTAAGGAAAACAATACCACCATATGCAAGTAATTCTCAATAACTAATTTTTTTCCTTGAACCGCTGCCAGGAGTCATACAGAAAAGTGAAGGAGGAAGGGACAGCTTGAAAGTAGTTGAAAACCAAAGTTGAAATCAAAGACAGTTCTTCCATAAATTACTGCAAGACTGGTTTGGCAGGGCAGGATTTTCTCAGATGCTTCCCATCCTTCAGGGATTTACAGCTTCGTGAGTGATTGCCTCCTTCTTGAGGAGGTAATTAACCTTTGCCAAATAATTAAGCAAGGCTTGGTCAGGGGTTATGGAAGTGTGACATCTTATGAACTGGTCTCATAGACTTCCAGAGGGATGGAGCTGCCTCTATTTGTTAGGACATTTTGAAATTCTCAGCTTTTACTTCAAGAAATACTAGTAAATAAATCAGAGGATCTCTCTTAGAGACCAAATATTATTCCCTTCTGCAGATTTCCTTGGAAACTGAGGACATTTAAAAAGTCATCTCCTGTCAAAGATGTTGAAACATGCCGGACACCAAATTTACTCCTTAAAGTTATTTCAGATAATTTCATGGCCTTTTCTTTAGGTGATTGTTGTCTACTGCCACACAATTTCTCAATAATGAAAGTCTGCTATGCCATCAATGAACATAGGCAAGTCAAACCAGGCAATAAAACTGCTAAATGAATGACATTAAGGATGAAATTTAAAAACAAAATCTAGCATATTTTAATTATGTTTGTAATAGAAATCATCATATGTGTAGAAAGCCATTTTAAAAGTCACAAGCAATCTCTAATTTTTTCCAAGTACACTCTGGATTATTTTTTCCTATGTGTTGCAGATTGACCATAAATTTAAAAAAAAAACCAAAACAACCATATACATTTATATTAATAGCTATTGGAACACGAAATGAGATGAGCCAGCACCAAAAATGTATAGAGCAAACTTCAAAACATTGTTGCTGAGCATGAGCATCAACAGGTCTTAAAGGAAGTATTCCTGGCAGATTTTACTGCTGGACATTTTCCAGCGTGACAGGAGATCAAGCCAACAAAACTGGATTATGCAGTATGAAGGAACAGCATAAAATAAAATACTCTTAGCAATAATAATAATAAAAAAACCAAACAACAACAACAAAATATCCGCTTTTAGCTCCTCTGACGAAAACATACCCCACTTACTAGGAAACAAGCAGATTTCCTTTTTATGTTTATAAAAATACTCAGTGAATTGCTGCTTCAAATGTGCCACTCACATCACTGTGGTCAGAGGCTGGTTTTCCCATAGGAGGAACTTGCACCACCCCCAGCACTCCATTCCCACCCCAAAGCAAATCACAGGGGATATTTGAGAGAGACGCTACTGTAGTCCAAATCCAATAAAGGTATTAAAAAGAGAAGGTAGTGGCTTACCGGGGTAGGGGGGAGGCGTAGGTAATAGAGTTGCTTCCTTTAGCAGAAAGGCTACTGTAACTGAAATCTGTAGCTGCTGATCTAAATAAGCACCCATCTGTTTCACCAGGACGTGTGAGTTAACGCTAATATGAATAGTCTCTTCTCTCACTCTTGGTTTAGCCTTGCCTCTAGCTGCTATTTTTATTACAGTAGCACGAATACTGAAATCAATGAGAGCTTTTAAGAAAGGAGATCCCAGACTCTCCTGGAACGTAGATTCTCCAAACAACCTCAACTGAGGTCATTAGCAGGCAGAAACAGGCAATTTAAATATCAGCTGCTCTCTATTCCTTATAAAGTTGTGATAGAAATAAGGCAAAAGAAAGGTTGGAAAAAAAAATAATTCCTTCATCCACATATCACTGAAACCAAGAACAGCCCTTCCCAGGTGTTAATGTGAAACAAATGCAGTCTAATTCCTTCTTGTTAATTTAGAAAGCCACAATGGGACTCTTTACTAACACTGTACACAAAGCCGATGTTTATTCTCATGGCATAACTTGCCAAAGCAGAAAGGATTTTAGAGCAGGGAGACCAGCAAAGAATGGTAGTTAACTGAAACTCATAGGTACTGTTTAATTTAAAAAACCTAATGTTTTTCTGTTTACTTTTTTGGATACACGTTTTTAAAATCTAATCTACTCATTGCTAAATATCTATCAACTCTCTAATTTTTCTTAACCGGAAAATTATATATCTGTGGCTTTTCTAGTAACTTACGACATGATGCATGATACACAAAACCGGCTGATCTGGCATTGAGATCTTATTTAAATTAAACAAACTTAAAAAAAATTCCAAGATAAAAAATAACAAAAGAAATAAATTACTTACCTAACGTACTCAGCTTTGTCTTCTGAAACAATATGTTGTGCTGTTCATGAAGTACTTTCAGAAAGACTGTGTGGTATACAGCACAATATCTACCAAAAGAAGTAAACATCCAGAAAATAAAGTCTTCTGGGCAGAGCAAAAAGTTAATGAATGCAAGAGCACTAACCTGGGATTTTTGTTTTCCATGAACGAAAAGGCAAATAGTAAAGTAAAAATTTGTACTCAGATACCAAAGGGCATCTGGAAGGAGCTGATCCAGCAGGTCAAGAGTCTGAAGTCACAGGACAGAGTTGAGGCACCAGAGTCCAGGTAACAGGACTTCATCAGAACGGGCTACTAATCCACACAGGAAAGTGAAAAAATTGAATTCAAACGCAGATATCCCTCCAACCCCTCCAGCCTCAGTCATCCAACTGGAAAACAAGCAGGAGAGTTGCGTCATGTTGCATGTTCCATACTGTAGCCCACAGTGACCCAAAGGAATAATAAAAACAACCCAAATCTTTCTATCGCAAGTCAGTGCTCCTCCTATTTCTTCCTTTTAAAGTAACATCTTGTAAAAACATGCTCTCCGTGATAGATTGAGACAGGTCTACAGTTAATGTTTACACAGAAATGTCTGTGCTTTTTAAAAACGCCGTTAAAAGCAGGTATATGGCAAGTATTTTGAATACACAGCCTCTGAGTTGCTTTATTTTTATCTATGAAGGACAGTTATTTATCCCAGAGACCTCTCTAAGTCTGCCTGGAAAGATCGCAAAATTCCAGCTGCCTGCTAGTCTGTGGTTACGTACATTATAATATATTAAGAAACATTTTGGCAACAGAATTGTTTTGCAGGGATGTTGTTCTCTGATGGAAGAGCAGAGAGGCTGACTGCCACATTCCTTAATCAGGGTCTCTATCATCTTAAAATCTTTTTCTTCTGTCAGGGCAGTGTTAACAAGCTATAGCCTAAAAAACAGAATGCCTATTTTCAAGAATGCATAATTTGACCTTGAATTTGTCCTGTTTCTGATTTGGGGCACCAAACTGATAGTGCACTACGTTGAGGGACACTCATCAGACATTTGCCCCTTCTTGGAGCTGGAGAGCACCTTTACGTTGTTCAAATATCCCCCTCCTGACACAGCTTTGTTATAATTCTGTAGAGGCTGCATGTTGGAACACGGAACAAAATGTTTTCTTCATTAATGCTTCCCATATTACTATTGGTCTGACCCTGATGGTTACGTCCTACTTGACATTTCCCACAAATTTACAGCACAAGACCAGCACAAAAATCCGCATTGAGCAATCATAAAGCATGCAGTGTCCATAAAAAACATTTCTTCCGTGAACATTTCTTCTGTGAATAAAAAAATCTCATTTCTTTGCAAAGGACATTTACACTTGTTTGCATTTTAAGTGAGCAGGATGGGTAATGTGAAGAAGTGAATGTGACTTCCTTTATAACATATTTTTCGCATTCATTTTTACAGTCTTGCAGAATTTGACTGGCACTTCTGCAGTGAGGATTCTCCTCTGCCAACTTACTGCTCACTCACAGCAATTCTTCTGTGTGTTACAGCTACACAGACACACATTTGCTTATGGATCAGCAAAGTGAGGTATGCTTGCCTGAATAAGCCCGTGACATCTGCTGGTTTCTTGCCTACATCTCCGCTGCTGCTCAGGAAGGCTTTTCACACTCTGCACTGGAAACAAGAATACTTCAGTTATTTCTAGAGCCCTCTTCGTTCATACCATTGCCCAGATGCATCGAACTGTTCAGCTGCAGCTCTGCCAAGTCCTCTGCTGCCTCCTGTTCCTCACCTCTGCCCCCTGCGCCTTAGTGCTCAGCCAGCACAGGCTCCTACAGCCCTCGTCTACAGCAGAGGCACTTACAATTAGCCATGATTGAAAAAATACGGCCAAACACCCTCTGCCATTAGCTGCAGGAGTCTGAACGACAAAAAAAGGCCACCACTTGTGTCGTCTTGGTAAAAGTCAAAGGATCACAGCATCTTCATGGTTGGAAGGGACCTTTGAGACCATCGAGTCCAACGACAAAAAAAAAAAAATTCAACAAACAAACAAACAAACAAAAAAATCCAACCACAAACAGACACAAACCAACAATCTTGGGCACTCGAGCATGCCCTGAAGTGCCATGTCTACACGTTTCTTAAATACCTCCAGGGATGGTGACTCCTTACTTTTCCACGAAGCCAATGCAGGACAGAACAATGTGCACAGATTGTGTGAAGGAACCTCTACTAACCAAGTTAAGTCAAGGTATGGGGAGTAGAACACGAGGATCAGCCACTACTAAGTGACTGGGGATCAGTCACTCCTAAGTGACTAGGTACTAAGATGGCATATTAAATCTAATGTCAAGAAGTGTAAAATAATATATATAGTCATATGTTTCTGTTTTTCCCCATGTACGTGTAAAAAGACATTTCCATGCACACATTTTAAAAGGCTCTCAATGAGCTGTTGCATCTCAGAGAAAAGCTTTCATTTCATACGCAAGAATGTACCAAACCCCAGAAGTTTCTTGCTTTCGCCTGCTGTTACAGACACAACAGTTTCACATCACCAAACCAAACCCTGTCCTGGTCTGGCCACCTCAGCACTCTGTATCCAAAGAGATCCAGGACTGTGCCCAACCACAAGTCTGGCATTCCTGGAATGGATAGATCAGGGCATTTGCTGTATTTCAAGAGAGACCCAACAAGTCTGGTTTGCGAAATGGGACCAAGCAGCAGAAGGCCTCAAAGTGGGTCACTGTCTTTCCACTGCAGCAGAGGTCTTAAATATTTCTGTAATAAAAATAAACAAACAAGCCTCCACCACAGCAAAATCCAGAGTAGATGCTGTGCGGCAGGGCCGGAGAAGATGGTGATAGTCAGGGCACTGACCTGTCACATCCAGTGAATCCAAATGACAGTGTCCTCATGCTCACCAAAGGCAGCCAGTCAAGTCAAAACCATCTATTAGTGGCTTCCTGACAGAGAAGTTGTCCATGAACTGCATGACCGTGCCTGACTGTCCTCACCAACCCTGGACTTGGTGCCACAGTCAAAATCAGTGCTGAGTGTTCCAGTTGCACAGAAACTCTGTTCCTCTTTCGTAGCCCTGGAGTTAAACAACAGAAGCAGCATCAGACTTTGACGTCATACGTCTGTCACCTCCCCACACCCTTCATGCACCCTGCGTGGGTCAGGCACACAGCCTCCACCTCCCTTTCCCCATGCCTACCCCAAAGCTTTTTCCTTACCTCTTCTTCTGTGTCCCTCAAGGCCTGAGTGGGGCTGCCCCCCTCCTCCATTTCGCTTTTGAGAAAACCTGTGCGTGCCTAACACGTTGGAAAGGGCAGGCTTATGGGTTCTGCTCCCCCTCATGAAGGGAGGCTCAGGGTCCAAGGAAAGAAGAGGGAGATTCTACTGAGTGGCCTCTGGGTTTCCTTGGAGGGCTGGACTTTGGCTAGAATAACACTCATGGCCTCACAGATGCATGTGTAATACAGGACTGGGGGTAGAAAATTACTTTTTCTGCAGCTGTGCCACCTCTGGATGATGGTACATGGAGAGGGGCAGCCCACAGTGATTGAAGCAACATCAGAGCACCATTTCTCTGTAGGCCAGATTTATCATTATTAACTAACCCTAAGCTAGGGGTTAGTTAAAAATGACAATGTTTTACTGACAGGCAAGAGTCAGCAGGGAGACTTCAGAAAGCAGTAGGACTCTCTTTTCCCTCAGCCAGGTGTCCTACCAGTGGGTCCTCATGCTTTATGTCCAGCGTTTCCTCTCCACTGTGAAGAGACAGGAAGGTGGGCAACACCCACATTTACCTTGGCAGCACCTGTGGGATCTGTCCCACTTGTTCCCCAGGGCTCCTCCACCCATCTGCATGACCTCTGGGGAACACCAGCTCATGGGGCACCGGTGGAAAAGCTGCAGCAGACACACTGGCAGGCAGCAGAACACCTCAGGGACAACTGAGTTCAAAGGTGGCAGCGCTGAGAAGGATCAACAGGACAAATCACAAATTCAGAACGGCCTGCCAGCTTGTACAGGTGTCATCACGTGCCGTGCGAGGAAGCATCTGTGCTGTGCTCAAGTTCTGTTTGCTCTAAGGCAGAAGCTGCTTTCAAAGAGTTGGGAAACAGGAAGAAGATGCAGACCCCCCCAGACATGAGACATCAGGTGCCACCAGGCAGGCCAAGTGCAACCTAGCAGGCCACGGCTTTTTACACATAACAGGAGCGCTTTTACCTTCTTACATATAATTTAAAATAAGAAATTACAAAGTTTACAACTCATGCAGACCCTACTAGACCAACATATGAGCTTGTAAAAAGGTGCCCCTAAAGAAGCCTCGTCTCTAGTTACCAAAACCACATTTCAGGAAGGCTCTCAATACACCATGAATTTTGGACGCGCATCTAAGAAACGCTCTTTCATTACCTTGCATGACACAAATCTTTCTTTAGGCACTAATAATAATAAACAAATGTGGCTTAAAATGTGATGTGCAGTGAAACACTGGCAAGGCTGGCAGCTTTCCTTAGAGCCTGTCCCTGCTGGACACCTTCAAGTCTGCTCTACAAAAAGCACGACCATTCATTGCACCATTGCCCTGCTCTCAGCTATCTAGTTTGAATTTTACAGCCTTCAGAGAAAAGCAGGATAAAATGTGAATTCCCAGTTTATGCCAAAAAACTTAGAAAAATTAAAAACACTCCTTTTCTATCCAATAGATTCTACATTGGATTCTTGTGATTCAGTGCACAAAATAAGATAAGCCGGACATTGAAAAAACTAGTAATGCCCACACTGAAGCCTGAATCATTGAAACGGGGCAGATCTCCTATCTCCATAGTTTTCCAAACAGCCATCACTTAGGATTTCTCATTTATCTGCTCCATTTTATATGGTAGCTTAGGTAGATTTCAGCTTACTTCTACGTGAATTCCCAAATTTTAGACAGTGTTAGCAAAATTAGTAATTATTTATTAATTCTTGTAAAAATCATTTGCCTGTTCTGTGTTCTGCCAAATTAAAACCAGTAATTTTTTCACTAGTTTTGAAGCCTCTTGGGTAAAGTCACTAAGGCTTTCCGAAATGAGCTGAAAAAAAATACCACATACCTTTTCCTCTCAGGTGGCCCCGTTTGTGCCTCAACAGGTTAGCACCATCCTTCGGACAAAAAAGGATGGCGGAGATGTTGTCCAGAGAAGGTTAAAGCAGATCATGGCAGGAGAGACCCATGTGCATCACTTCCAGCCTCACGTAAATAGTACAATGAAGTATTTCAGTATATCACGTAAATACTAAAAATAAAATCTAATTACAAGTTTGATCCAGCAACATGAGATGAGAAGTATTTATGGCAGATGACAAAGGTAAGCGAGGCATTAACTAAGGTAGTGTAAAAGAAGTATTAATTGAGGGTTCCCTTATATAAGCTGTATGTGGATCTCATCATACTATGATTTCAAGAGGAGTTTAAGCGGGTGTAACTAAATAATGTAAAAGGCTACAGCTGCACCCTTTCTAATGTACTGGTTCTTAGCAGAACAAAGATGATCAGCACAATGTCCTCCTTGCCCTCGGGCTCCTCTTTGGACTGGTATTCTTCTTATGCAGTGGTCTGAAGCGCTTGCCCTGGCAACAACAACAAAACAAAACATAATAAAAAATCCTGTAAAAATCCAATGTAAGCTTCTCCCCACCTACTGTTCTTCTCCAGTATCTCATGAGGAGTAACCAGTAAGGCTGAAAGAAGAAAATTAAAAACACAGCATGCAAGCCTCGAAATTGAGCACCGAGACTTTTTCCTCCCTCTATGGAAACGACCAGATGGAGGGAGAAACACCAATACTCCAAGTTGAGATGGGCTGTCCCAAATCTGTGAGGTGAAAGAAAGGATATGTATAAACAGAAAATATGTAAAACAGGGAACATTTAATGTTTTTTCTTTATCATGTATAAACAAAATACTTGTATGAATTGGGTCAATAAGTGTCAAGTGTTTGGCTTTATTACTGCACTCCCACTGATTAATTTGTAACTCACCAAATGCAGTCTAGATGAACTCAGTGTCATTTCTGAGACTCTACAAAGGCACAATAAAGACAGAGCGGTACATATATAAAACTACTGTACAGAAACAAGACTCGTGTTGTAAGAAATATTCACATGGCTTCATACAGAAAGAATAAATTTAAAGATGCAGTCTTAGAGAATTAGGTACAATGTCTGGATAAGGTTGAAGTCCTAGCTGTTTGTTATCTTTCAACTTTTGTATTATAATTCTGGCAAATTCCTCCCCTTGGCTATCTGAGGTATCAAGCAGCTGTCGGACTTTTGATGTCCTTGTAGGTTTGGTGCTTATTAGTTCATAGTCTTCTTTCATGAGTAAAAATCTTGATAGAAGAGCATCCAGTGACTGATTCAAACATGCTTCAGTCATCTGATCAATAATTTCTTCTCTTTTACTTTGGATCCATTGATGAGCTATGTTCTGTTGTATGGTTTCCAAAACATAATCTGAGATTGGAGAGGATTAAAAAAATAAATAAATTAGCATTGCAACTGTCTGTCAATAAATAGTGCCATAAAACAAAGAACAAGCTGAGAAAGAGCTGTTTAAAACTTGGTTTTGGTCCGAAATAGACTAGACTACTAAACATGCTTTTAACATTTCACTACTGTATTCCATATTTAAAATGTCTAATTTGTCAAATTCGGTGGTTAGAGCATTTATTTTATCTGAATCACAGAATAATTCAGATGGGAGGGAACCCTCAAGGAGGTGATTTGGTCTAATGGCCTGCTCAAAACTGGGCCAACTTCAGGGATAACTCAGGTTGCTCAAGGCCTTGTCCAGGTGAATTTTGGGCACCTCCAAGTAATGGGACCTCTGTGTGCCACTTGTTCCAGTGTTCAACATGACAGGGTACTAAAAGCAGAGAGTTGGTAACTTCACTTTCCAGATGGATTTTTATTGACGTTTACAGAAAGCATCCCTGTACTTTCCTGCATGTTTTTCTCAAGCTGAGGATTTGCACACTGAAAAGGTGCCAACTCTCGTATTTCCAGAAGAGGGATGATGCAGCAGATCTTTGCAAAGTTGCATGTTATTGCGTGGCCCATAAAAAAAAAAATCTCTCTGAATAATTCATCATGCACTACAGTTTCTTTTGGTTTTTTTTTTTTTTTTGGAAGCATACTTTCAACAGTTATTTGGTGCATAGGAATGTCATGCAGTGAGCTGTCAACTAACACAGAAGATCATTAAAGGTGAGATGCTGACCCAACTGCTGCTTCTCTTTACCCCACCATTACTAAGAGGAAGACTGACAGGCTTAAAAAGTGGGGAGAAGTGACAGGCAACAAGATGTGTTAAGCTCAAGCTAACTTTTTCCTGTTCTGTTGGACTGCAGCACTGCTACAGGAGAAAGAATAGAAGCAAAGGGAATGGGATAAAGAAGACCCAAAGCAGCAGGAATTAAGTTTGTTTAGAAGGAGAGAAAAAAGCTAGGAGCTACAGGTACATGCACTTGGTCACATTTTAGATCAGTTTTACTTACTTTGTAATATAAGGCTACAAGGACAGAATTACTTCCATTCTTAATTTGTAGACACTAATTTGGGTCTTGGAATTAAATCAATGTTTGCTGTACCTGAAGGAATTGGTGATGATCGCAGCATACATGTTGGAGAATTTGAGGTGTTTAAAACACTCTTCCCAGATGAGGGAAAATGACTGTAAGGATGCATAAGAAGTTTGGCACTCTGAGTTACAGAGATATTTTCATCCGTGCTTTGACTGCTGAGAGACTGTAGACCCTCAGAATTTTCACCTTAAAAAAAAAGAGAGGAGGAAAAAAAAAAAAAAAGAGGGAGCCATATTACTTCTATGTTCAAACAAAAACCAGCCATCAGAGACTATTTAGAGCAATTCCATAAAACAAGTCATAAACAACCTAAATTCACTTCAAATACAACACATTATTCCTCACACTCAAGTTCTGAATACATTTATGTCCCTTATCTTTTACCAGGGCTTGACCATGTGTTTGGGGATCTTCTTTTATTTTAAAAGAACATTGAGAGAATAAATCTGGTAGGTGTGAGCTTTAAAAAAAAAACCTGTTTGACAGAAAACTTTTGTTGGGACTGGAAAAACGAAATAACTCCTTCAAGTGTTTGGAGAGGTATCTAGGAGTCAGCATGAAAGCTGACTAATTTATTGTGATGAAGTTTGGCAGTGTAACAAAGGTAGAAAGATTGAAAGAAGGATCCAGGTGGAGGGAAAGAACATGAATACCAACAGCAACATTCAGTGGGAAGCCAATCATAGAATCATAGAATGGTTAGAGTCAGAAGGGATGTTGGGATCATGTCAAAACAGCATGACTTCAAGAAAGCTTCATGTAAACATGCAAAGAAAGGGGG
>JAOXJK010000012.1:133771864-133799658 GCA_025774025.1 Xenus cinereus | reverse complement strand
GGGGGGAAGGGTTTTTATCAGGTGGAAAGCTTAATAGTTTATATTTTAAAGATTTTTTATGGCAGAAAAAGATGATGAATGTGAAAGCAGGAGTAGGAATGACTCAAAGAAGAGACAACAAATAGCTCGTGAGAAACCAATTACAGGTCTTATGCCTAATTCTGTGTACAGTTTTCATTACAGACTTTCACAGTGTCACTTGATAAAGTGCTCCAGAGATTTTAACTAAGAACCAGAGATGTAGATGTAAGAATTCAGATGAACGTCTAAAGACACAATAAGAACAGGTAGCACCCTCCAATGGAGGTATTTTAAGGTGCATTCCTAGATCAGAGTGTTGACCTGTGGAAGAATAACGGCTGTAAGCACAACAAGAAGAAATAGGAGAATGTGAAAGAAATGAAACCCTTATTATTTAAAAAAAGGTGGACTAGAATTTATAGTAGCTAGCTTTTAATTTCATTAATGAGAGAGAAAGTAACATGGGCAGACCTATATAGTGTAAAATAACAGATGTTATCTACTACGTGAATGAGAAAGGATTAGGAGACAACGGTGTGAATGAAAGATCATTTTAGAAAAGGATTTAAAACAGCTCTGCTGGGATAGATTGTTATAGAGCTCTAGGAATACATGGTTCTTTAATAGCATTAGAGACAAAACTACTGGGATTATTCTAGTATGGGAGAATGAACTTGACCAGTGACCACAGCATAAAAATAGAAAACATGCTAATTAAATTTTGTAGATGTTATTCAGAAAGAACGGGTTGACCCAGGTTACTCAGACAGAACCTAGTTGACCTAGAAGACTGGAGTAATAGAAGTGGAAATTTGGTATCACAAAACATGAGACCTGGACTTTCTGCTTCAAGCTGAGGTTAATGATTTGGAATTAAGATAAGGAAAAAAAACCCTAGGTAGACTATTCTGGAACAAAGGATCTTGTGAGAAAGGAAATTCTAAGGTGTATTAAGTGAAGTTCTTATTTCAGGCAAAAAACACTTGTCACACTTCTTTTCTAATACTAAGTACAGATGTTTGGTAGCCTTCGTTCAATGACTTAAGTTAGAACATGCACAGGTAGGACTAGTAGGATACCAGGAGAATGAAGAAGCTTATGTTACAAATGGACTTCAAAAGGGCGTATCCTGTTTGCCTAGCAAAACAAAATGTATTAAAGGATTACTCTTTATATCAGAAGTCAAATGGGAAAAGAGCTATTTAAGCTTAAATCAATGCCCAAGAACAAGTGTGAATATAAGCTGGCTAGGGAAGAAAACTTAAAGAGGCTGAAACTTAGAACACAGTTCCTAACTCTGAAGGAGGAAGCTTCTGAAAAAGTTCTAATTATATTGGTGGAAAAAACAACTCAACTAAAATCTATAGTCATTAACTTCTCCCTTGGTGCTATGCCAAACTCATCTCTTGCCAACAGATACCTGGGAACAGCTTTTTCACCTGAAATGATTTCACCTGAAATGATTTAGGCAAAGTAAGAAGAACGCCAGTCTTGCTTTTCATTATAAAACTATCCGATGCAGATATTGGCAGAGTAATAACAAGCACTTCTGCTGTAGCATGGTTTTGTAGACTCTGTTTTCACAGGCTTTACAGTATCTATACATACATACAACAAAGTCTAAGCAGTAACTCTGTAAAGGACCACCGGCTGATCAATCAGATTAATAGTACCACCACAATCTCATCAATGACCTCCACAGGCAGCTATAACAATTTTTAACAGGAACCAGCAGTAAGAAGGGCTGATATTTATCATTATCATTATTTTATCTGATTACACTTACATTCCATGCTCATATTCCATTTTCTAAAATTCATCACGGCATTCCTATTAAACTTGGTAACCACAAGTTATTCTTCAAGATTTTTATGCTATGTGTATAGATAAACGCTTGGGTAGAGGTACAACCAAACTACACTACATCTGCTTTCTGCCATTTTTCCCCTGTAACTCAAAATCCTTGAGCCTCCTGTAATTTATTTTCCCTGGAATTCCTGCTGTATTTATATCTTTCTCGTACATTGAGTACAAGCCCAGAATCATGGATGTATTCAAACAGGAGCTGGAAAAGAAGCTGCCTGTGCCCTCCTACCTCTACCAGAGTATCTCCAGTTTTGCAGCACCTCAGCACACTTTTTGATGCCCTGCTTTAGAGCAGCGAAGTCAATCGTCTTGTCTGCTTTCACACCACTCGTCCCTGCAAAGCCAAAGGATGCTCCGTTCTTTTGAAATATATGTTGGCGTTCTTTCAAGAGAATAGCAATACCTAGTTTCACCAGGTACTCCTATCTCACCTGTGTCCTGTTCCATTTTTCTGGCATCTGATGTCAGCAAAACCTCAAAATTGAGTTTTCTCTGGGAATTTTGCCAACTTTCATTCAGAAAAGGTGACAGTTACAAAAGGTCTGTGCAGATGCTTTTGCAAGGCAATCTATTTATTAAAACCATTTTATTTATTGAACTCAAAATGATCAAGAGGTTGGCCTTCGTTAGAAACTCTCGGTTTACTCAGCTCTAGGAGTGCCTCAAAATGTTTTGCTTTTTTATCTTTAGAAGTAGTTCACAAATGATTAACGAAACTGCCAAGAGTCTGAAGGGACAAGTAGATGCTCTCCCTGCGCTCACAACCTGAATAGGAGAACAAGCTGTGAGCTGTGGGGATTTCTCAAGTGACAGGAATAGAAAATCAGAACTAAAATACTCCAGTTTTTTACCCAGGGCACTAAGTTTACAAAACACACCTCTCTTCTGACATAAACAGAGATCCAACTATCTACTATGCAAATGCAATGTTACAGTGGGAGTGCAGAGCTGCAACGGCAACTTAAATTTATATGAAGTCATTAGTATCTCTACCTGATGAGAGGATATTACACTTGGGAACAGACTTGAGTCTTGACATATCTGGAGAGACGCTCCGAAGGGGAAGTGCATCACATTGTATGGAGCCAGAATGTGTTTCCTGAAATGATTCCAACTGTACAGTGAAAACGCACAATAAATAAATACAAAGTTGCAATGATCTACAGAGTACTTTCCCATCACTGTCTTTTCCCTACTATCTAAATGCTCAATAGGCAGCATAATTAAAATACAGTAAACCAGAAGAAATCTATGTAATCCTAATACTTGTGTTTTTCCAAAGCTGACAGGAATTTTGTATAGAAGTTTAAATTATTAGTAAGAATCAAAAGAAGCAGCATTAAGAACCGAAATGTAAAAGCAAATCTGTATGGCCCTATACAAGCAAGCTCCTCAGAGGTGTAAGGGAGCAGAAGAGAGTCTCTTACAAGCTGCAGACGTTGCGTGCTGCGTTCCTCCTGGAGGGACCAGCTTTCCCACACCTAGAGGATATACCAAACACACCCTTCTTACTTCTGCTTACCCACCCTTCACTATCTATCCTCACCTATACGGCTCAACTAATGCATCTTCTGCCTTTCCTGACTGCACAGGAAAGTAAACTGCAGGACAATTCCCCCTTACTAAGTTAACCTCCCTTTTGAAGCTTTCAGGATCTTTAATGATGCACACATACCAAGTGCAATATGAAAAATATTTACCTCTTGGGTATTCAGAGGTATATTTAGAGATATCTGCTCCACATCTGTTTTCTTTCCACTCTTGTAAATACATCGTGAGTCATACAGTGACTGGAAGAGATACATTTACCTGTATTAATTTCTGCCGTAAGACAAGATGACAGCTCTGTACAAACACATGCTTCAGCCAGATACAAGATTAGATAAATGACAAAGGAGATGACATTTCTTTTTGCAAGCAAAAGTTACCAACTTGTTTGACAAACTCATGACTAACAAAAGCCATTTACCTTTGATCTCTTTAACAGAAGTACTGCTTCCAGCATAGCTATTTCATCAAACGTTCGCAGGACAGGCTCAAGGTCTATTAAGCATTCTAAATAAAGAAAGGATACTTTGCTGAAGGATTTATGCTGGAAATTAAGTTTTCATTTTGCTAAATCTACTTTCTTACATTTATAAAAAGTAATTTGTCTATTGATACATATCAAAACCCAGATGTTTCTTGCTTTCAGCCGCTGTTACAGACAAAACAGTTTCACATCACCAAACCAAACCCTGTCCTGGTCTGGTCATCTCAGCACTCTGTATCCAAAGAGATCCAGGACTGTGCCCAACCACAAGTCTGGCATTCCTGGAATGGATAGATCAGGGCATTTGCTGTATTTCAAGACAGACCCAACAAGTCTGGTTTGCAAAATGGGACCAGGCATCAGAAGGCCTCAAAGTGGGTCGCTGTCTTTCCACTGCAGCAGAGGTCTTAAATATTTATGTAATAAAAATAAACAAACAAGCCTCCACCACAGCAAAATCCAGAGTAGACGCTGTGTGGCAGGGCTGGAGAAGATGGTGATAGTCAGGGCACTGACTGGATTCACATCCAGTGAATCCAAATGACAGTGTCCTCACGCTCACCAAAGGCAGCCAGTCAAGTCAAAACCATCTACTCCCACAGGGAGACACACGACAATCCAAACAATCCAAAAAGCAAGTGACAACCCGCGCTATGCTCCCTTGCTTTCCAGTGCTGAAAGGTCTACAAAACTAAGTATTTAAAATTTTGAGATGACTGTATTACAAAAATGTCTCTTTGAAATTTTGCTCAAGTACAATAAAACCTCAGGAAAGGATGATGGTACATCACAATTCTACTGCATTTCTATGGACTCCACCCATTCGGCAAAACCCATTTTCCACACTAGCAATCCGTTACACTGCATCCTTATTAAAGTATTTTTATTTTTTACTATAATTTTAGCACAGTTATCCCGTATTAGTTTTTTTCCAGTAGTATCTTCAAGACATACATTAAATACCAGGATTCTTATTTTCTTGCATCAGCTAAAGTGGAGTTTTACAGCTTTGGCTCTGCATTTTCCACACTGAAATACTGGAACTGTTAATTTTTGTTGATTATAATTAAATTCTAGGTACATGTTTCAAGTGCATGCAGAAAGATGGTGATAAGTAGACTTTATCCCTTCTCCATCAGGGGAACAGACAGGTTAACTGACCTATTCTATTTAAAGATTATTTAACAAAAGGGTGTTCAGATATTTTGTTTCCCCCTGCCCCATGCTATGGTAATTGCAAAATTTCCCAATCAGTGAGCTTTACTTCCCTCAATTTTGCAACAGTTTTGCAACTTCCTCTTTCTTTGTATGACAGTAAAGTAGGTGAAAAAGCAATGCCTGTTTTCTTCAAAGACCATCTTCCTACAGACACGACACTAATAATTGAACCCAAATTAGCTCACACTTTAGTACGCATCCCAGGTAATTATCCCTTCAGTGTGACCATAGACTTTCATTGCTATTTTTTTTTGGTTAACTGGCACAGGAAAACAAGAATATATAAGAAAATATCATGATGTGTCCATTCTTTCTGATTTTAAAAAATATTATAAATAGATATTTTTCCTTGCTTGGAAAAAAAAAAATCCACAATTTACAATCATACAGACCAGACTCATGCCAAAATAAGCTGATATTTCAAAACATTCTTAATGCAAATACAAGAATCTTCAAAAAAGGTCATGAAATTAATTTTGGATTGTAAACTGAACATGAAGATCAGTTTGGATGCATCCCCATTTTGTCCTCTGCCAAATTGATGGAAAAAAATTGAAGTTATGAGCATTTCTTTCTAAGTTATGTGACAGCAACTTTTAACACTTTCCAGCTCAAAGGAAGTATGCCTATAAATGTTTTCAAAATAATAAACAAAGTTCTACTCACCAAAGCTATAAACGAAACGTTAAGATTGCAGGCCTTTCTACTTGTAACGTTAAAAACACCCGCTGAAACAAACCCTAAAAACAAAACCTACCAGAACCAACTAAAAAAACCTAGTATTTCAGCTTTGAGTCATTGCAGCCTCAACCCAACCAGCGAGAAACTTAAAATATAGAATTGTTTAAGCCAGATCTCTTTGCAGGCACTGTTCTACATTTGAATACTTTCAGTAACTACCTTATTCTACATTTTTGCCTCTCAAAGGCAATTTAGCTTTCCCTAGACAATTAGGATCACGTTTTCTACAGGTGTAGGGAGGAAGTTTTTAAAGCACAAGCAGATTAAACAATCTCAGCAAGGTGGCTGCAGGAACCACTGTGAGCTTCACCACGCTGACAGATGTGACCACAGCGACACTCACACGAACAAATTTCACAGTTGAAAACAGGTGATCACTTTCCGCCAATTTTTGTGGAATTACCTTTACACAACGGCCAAACAAGAGCCAAAAGTCAACACAAAATTAAGCACGTTAAGAGAAATTTTTATGGGGGATAAATTTGGACCCAACATACACCAGGTATATTGGTGAAGCGCGACAAACACAGGTTTGCAAAAATCAAACCAAAACTTTTCCAGTTCACGCTATGCCACTCTTATCTCTACAAGCTCACACTTCAATCTTAGTCTCTAAATTCTGTAACCCACTGTAAAAAAGGCTGAAAGTATCTATTTTTTGTCTCGTGGACAAAAAGCTGAACAACGGAAAGACGGAGGGAGAAAGTTAAGCGTGTGGGTTCAACCAGTTCCTGATGAATCTGGGATGTGGAACTTCAAAAGATAAAGTCTTAGTGAAAAAGGTTTGCACTGAGATGCAAACACAAGGTGAAGTCACTATAGCTTATATCTGATGTGCAACGTTTTGTTGGCGTGTTTGCCAGCTTGCTCATAAATCCCACAGTACTCATTATACACTTCACTTCCCCCCCTTCTTAAAAAAAAAAAAACAGTTCCCTTCAACAACAAACAAAAAAAACCCCAAGTGAAAGTAGTTAAACAAAATAAGCTGCTTTTTTACGGGTAAATTAGAGATGGCAAATGCAAAAGACTCCAACTGAATACTTAGTATTATGGCACACACATAGTTCCATTCATAAAAGTCTGTTTGCAGACAAGCACCTTATCTTGTGCAACAGACGGGGCACATGTATCTCATGACATCCTTAACCATTTCCTTTTTGCAGCCATGACCTTGCTCTGCAAGTAACACGTTCAACAGAAATCTGGCAATTTAAAAATCTTTTCTTATTATGCGAGGTAAACTCACTTAAGAACGATGGTCTTTCATCTGGGTTTTGTGCCCATCCACTTCCTATCAGTTTTATGATGAGCTCTCGATGAGGAATGTCCATTGATAAACTTTCTTCACTTAAATCTAGCCGCTGTCCTTGTGACACACTGTACATTATCTGCAAGGGGTTTATAACTTCTGTCAAAATAGACATCGTGCATTCATTAGAAATATATGCAATATAAATAGATTACTATAGGAGGAACAATTTAGTTTGCAGACATAGCATTTATAGTTCACCGAAATAAGGTTATGCTTTATTTTGCAAAAAAATGAATTTTTAATTTATCAAACAACACTAATTTAAAAAAAAAAAATCTGAAAAATAGTCTAACTGCAACAGTAACTCAAAGTGTTCTTCAACAAGCTGAGACGTGAATCATTAAAAAGTAACCCCTAAAATGAAGTCCCCAGGAACTCAGCTCCCAGATTTAGCCTCTATGTAAGGTTGGAAAAATAAATTAAAAAATAAATTAAAGGAAGACGTGGCCTTACCTTCAAATGGCTGTTTCCTGGACATTACTTCCCACATAATAATTGCATAACTGTTTAAAGCATAAAAAAGTATAGAAGACATTAATTTATGTTGCCGACAATAGCACAACATGCTCAGCTTCACGTGTTATTAAAAGCTATTTTGTTTTAATAATTTTATTAAAAATTATATTAATTACATAATTTTATTAGAAATTATTTTGCTAAAATGGTCCTGCATGCACTGACTATAGCTAACCACAAAGGCGGCCTGAATATAAAGACTAGCAGAAATTTTAACTAGTGACTTTAACTAGAAATAGTTAATAATACTAAGTACAGAAAAAGGTATATGGCATATAAACTCCTATAACAAATCCGTATTAGCTCTGCTCTACTAACAGGTTGTGAATGACATACATGTAGTGTAAATCTCAGCATACAAATTAAAGTGAGCCCCAGAGTTCCAACTGCTCTGAACTAACTGCAAGACTGCGGCGTCTCCCCAGTCTGGATCAACACTCTCCAACATTCCCATGGGAAGCAGGGCACTAGCAGGGAGGACAGCATTCACCCACATCTCTATCCCAACACCAAGTCAGAGTCAGGAAAGATACAGATCTGGGAAGCACACTCCAGCTGCCCCCCATCAGCCCTATATACTTTCAACGTAAGCAATCTTCTCTATGGGGAGGGATGTCCCTTTTATATACAAGACTCACTTTACAAAAGAGACTCTCAGGAAGACCACCCTGAACAACAGCCAGCAGACTGAACACACATCTGCTTACTCAAACTGGTGAAATTTTTTTTCCATTCACGTCAAAGTGAATGGGAAGTGTCTCAGTCAATATGAATCTGCTCCGTCTTTAGTTGACTAGTCACTCCCTTCAATCATCAGGATATATTAAAAAAAAAAAAAAGGCAACTTTAAACAAGTTTTTAATTTAAATTGGATTAGATTATGTCATTTAAATGAAGCATTTTCATTTATAAAAAAAATAATCAATGCAGCAAATAAAAGAAAATAAAACACTGTAAAAACCCCAAATCTGGTTTTCCTATTTAAGAAGAGGAACTTGATGTGAGGAATAAATCTAGTAGCTGTAAAGCTAAAATGAGAGAGCAAAAATATTTTGCTGCTTAAGAACCTCATCTCTAATTTCAAACATACCCTTGTAAACTTACTTCTACTTCTTTATTTTTTCAATAAATCCATTTCAAAATGGATTAAAAAGCTTTTAAAATGTTACTTCAAAAAACTTCCCACTGAAGCAATAAAAGTGAAACTATGCAAAGAATTATTTTTTTCACTAAAGAAGAATTATACTTATCAGAATCAATGTTTGCTCAACTACTCAAGTACACAAAGACAGTATTTTCCTGTATCACTAAGAAGCACTGAATTTTGCATACAGGCTACACTTAACTGCCTCTAAGCATTTTATCATCTAACAGATACCAATGAGGAAGAAACAAAACATTTAAGTAAAACAAAACAACTGACACTTAAAAACAATCATATACATTGAGCTTTCCTAACTACTTATTCCATTCACATTTTAACATTCACCAATGTTAAACATTTATTCAAGTAACTTTTAATAGAAGCAATCCTCCCTGGCAGAAAGCCTGCTTTTGATGCATTCCTGAGAAATTCATGCAAGCTGCTTTTTTTTTTGGCACAGCAAATTGTTCCTTTTCTAAAAGTTAATGCTGCATTGAGTGTAATTTAAAGGATTTGTTTCTTGAAGAAAGATCCTTCCTCACAAATTAGCTTTAATACCTCAACAACATTCAGCTGTATCTGCTGTGGTCAATTCATCAAACATCCAGCCTCTCATTCAGCTTGGAATCTCTCTACAATTAAAGACTATTTTCTTAATTCTGCAACACTGCAGCATAACGCTTCCTGCTGATCCCTCTTTACACTAAACATGTTTTCCTTTCTTACTTCTGCTACGCAGCATCTCTTTTTGATCCTGAGCACAGACCTTCCTGTGTGACCTTCCTGCTGGTCATTTCCTTCATTGTCTCTCTACCTTCAAGACTTCCTGCCTTGAACTGCCACCCCTCTTTACAATGTTGTCTCTGTTTCTTTTCTCTCTTCTCAATCAATCTCTTTCCTTCCTAATCTATCAGTTTTGTAAACTCTTCTACTGATCTTTTCTCTCTTATTTTCTCCCATTTGGTTGTTATTCCTCTGCACACATGATTTTTTTCTTTTTAACAAACATTTGTCTTCCTCATCTCCACTCACTCATTAAGCCACGATCCATACTTTCAAATCCTCTAAAATTGGAAGCCAGAGAGATAATGTCACACTACTTCTTTCCCCATATTATACCATTATTCCTTTACAATGTCTTCCTAGTCCAGATTTTCTCATCAAAGGGTGAGGAAAGCAGGTATGTTAACTTCTCTATTCTTTGGACAGGAATATCAAGGAACTTTGTGTGCCCCTTAAGGGTAAGGGATAATTAAGAGAAATTAGTGGTGTCCCTGGAAGTCAGTAAGACCCGGGACTGATTCATCTCTCACCAAAATACACCTCTGTCAAAGATAGCTGAAGGTAAAGGTGGTAGAGTGATGTGCCTCTTCGTGCCTCCTCAATCTCCATTTACACGTGACAATTCCCTCCAGGACCGCCCAAGGAATCTTTGAGCTCTCTAAGCCTTTTCAGACTGGCTAATTGTAACTAATATCCTAAGAGCAATCGTCGTGTTGTTATTTGGGTAGCCACCACTCTCCTACTTCCTATTCTATTACTTCTACTACTCAAAACTGACTGACACAAATTTACCTGAACATAGCAAGTTATATAGAACAGAGCAAGTTATTCCTTAAGGAAACCTTTCTAAAGATTTCCTCCACTCCCATCATCCTGCTTTTTCCTAACCCCGTTCCAAAAATACGTTTTCTTCTTTCCCCCGAGTACACTCTGCAAATTGTGTTAATTGATGCGCACATATTACAAGGGTATGGGCATTGAAATAAAGGTGTGAACAGCTTTTCTCCTCCCTATATTGTCCCTGTGTGTACACTCATTTATAGAAACCAGTCTTCTCTCTCTGTTTCTCTAGCTTAATTTCTTCTTCTTCTCTCTTAGCATAATTTTTGGAGCATGACACTTGTCACAGTGTTTCCTAAAGAAACAGGTGATCAAATCCAGCTACTGCTCAATTGTATTTTCCCCGATTCATTTTGCTTATAAACTTACGACACTTCTGAAAATAACAAAATTGCTGAAACTATGTTAAAGTCTAAGTTCAGTAAATCAAATTTGAACTCAGAGTGCAAAGCCCACTCGAGAACCACTCGAGTTACCTACCTGTAGATATCGTGTTTCACACTTGCACGGGTTTTCTGACTGGGATTGTAATCTTCAGGTGGCATGTAGATAATTGTCCCTCCTTCTGGCAAAGAGGTTTCACTTCGTGATTGCGACATGGATATGACACGCCATTTTGACATGCCAAAATCTGCAATCTGGAAAGGACAAACCAGTTGTTCTGAGAAGAAAAACTGGATTTATCTGCTGATCGTTGTTAGAAATTCCTGAAATACGCCCCAAAGAACAGGTCGCTAAAAGTCCTTAACCCGACACACAGAAAGTATGTGGTTGTCCTGGCAACAGCAAACACCAGCTCTGCCTCAGAAACCATTCCCAGGTCATGACTCATGCGATCCCGATGGCTCTGCCCTATCATGTTGTTCTTTTAAGGAAGGACTCATTAACTCTACGTCTGGAAAAATCTCCTATGGGAGCCTGTCCTGTATGAAGAAAATCGCTTTCTTTGAATAAAAAGAGCAAACAAAAACCCACTGAGTACTTCTAGCTCCCTGGTTGGGAAGAAAGCACAAGTTTAGGATAAATCACAATAACTCTATGTAAACTTAGCTTGCAGATAGCCCCAGACAGTTGCTCTCACAGAAAAATTTTAGGGCAACTCCCCCTCACCCCTCAAAACTTTGAAATATTAATCTCAAATTAATAGATTTGAGATTCTGAAATTCTGTGCTGCAAAAAGTTGCTGACTAGTTTGTTTACTGTGCGCTCTGGGACCTTGACCCTTCCTACAGAGTTTACAGTACAACCTCATCAAGAACTAAGTGACTTCAGTTTACATTCCCGGACACTCCTGAGCCAGGGAGCAAGATGCCAGGCTGGGTTACGGGTAAGGAGACAAACAGCCAGCAGAATAAGCTTGCTGGCCGAGCTGCAGCGTCCAGCATACGAGGGAAAAAGATAAGTAGCCACTGACCAGCTCTGCACTTGTCCAGCATTTGCACAAGAGCAAAAACATTTTCCACAAAGATGCCTGTGCGAGCACTGTGGCAATAAAGATTACAGAAATAACTTTTCTGCAGAGCCTACAGTCAAAATCCATGGTGAAAAATAACCTTTTTTTCTCTACAGCTCAGTCTCAACAAGCCTTCCTCACTGTAACTCTCACAATATCTTGCTCATTTAGTAGATCTGGGACAGCACTCTATGAATGGTGTTACTTTTATACATATGCAATACTACTTCTGTTTGGCATGCGTGATAACCTTCCTTGCATTTCCTGCCAGCTGTCCTAATTTAGAGAATCTTGCTTCACCTCAAGAAAACACTTAAAAACCCAAAGGATGGGCTTCTAGACACTCCTTTGAGGAGGCAGGACAAGAGTTAACCTCTTCCCTTCAATTGCTCCAGCAAAGCAAATGTTTCAATGTGGTTGGGCAGAGCACCAGACTGCATCAGTGCTGTCAAGGATCAAAAAAAAGGGGGGACAAAAAAAATTACTTGGACCAGTTCCCTGATCAGGTTTATCAGGAAGCCTGAGAGATGGCAAGACCAGCAGAACCGAGTGGGAGGAGGTATGACCTACTGAGGGCGTGAGCGGAGACAAGGCTGTGTAAGGCACCTTGCTGCCAAGAAAAACGTCTTGGCAATGGAGAAAGAAGAAATCAGCACTGGATCTTTGATCTTGCTCAAGGGACTCACAGGAAGATTCATCTCATGGTTATCAACTGAAGCACTCGCCACTCAAGTATAAATTAAGTGCAAAATATCTCTTATTTCTCATTCACTTGAATAGTATGTTCTATAAATTTTAAAAACAGAGGATCTTTTACATAAAAAGCCAAACCCAACTCTTGCAATTATGGAAGCACCTAACCCTTTTGTCGGAAGTACTTTTAGCCTCTCTTTCACATCACGGCAGTAATATTTTAGAAGGCAGAATAAAAGTTTAAACTATGATTACTCCTCTATGTATGTTGGCTTTCTCTAAGGAGCTTCACAAAAGCCATTTTCCAACGTGTTCAGATTTCACACTTAAGTTTTACATGTTCTTATCCTACACTACCAGAACACATAGGTACATATTGCACGACAAATGTCAAATGGGGTACTAACATTTGAATTTAGTTCTGCTGTCCTCCAGGACTAACTTGCCCGAACATCTCAGCCAGAAACATTTCTATTTTCTCCTCAGAAAGGGCCAGACGTAGCTACCCTTGGACGGTTGCCATACAGGAGCGTCACTGCTACTGAGTATCAGCTACTGCTATAGCAGAAACAGCCCAAATTCTGGTCTTCTCAGATGGATCAAATCCACACTTAAGCAAAGCAGAGTTTTCAAAAGAAGTTGGTAAGTTCTGTCTGCAAGGACAGAAGAAAACATCTGGCATACAATTATGTCCCCTCCGCATGGCCACATCCTCACTCTTCCCCCTCTACAATAATTAAAACACTTTCACTCATTCTGGATGCTGAAGAACACAAGAATTAAATGACTCTACCTTGACATGAAACTCATTGTCCAGTAAAATATTCTGGGTTTTCAAGTCGTGGTGCAGCAATGGAGGATTCATGTTGTGCAAATAGTTTACTCCCAAAGCAATTTCATAAAGAATGCGGAATCTCAGGCACCAAGGAAGGTCAGGATATACATCTTTCTGCCAAGAGAAAACCACAAAACCAGAATATAATCCTCTGGTCTGATCTAACAGCACAACACAAAGACATTGATAAGAAGAAGAAAGTGACTTGGACAGACGGTAATCTTTTAAAATATACATTACATGAACTCCTTAAAAAATTCTAACTGAAGTGGTTAGCTGTTAAAATAAATATTTAATTGTTAATCATGAAGTGTTATGCTTCCGTTCCCTAGAATTCACATGATAGTTCATGACTGTTTTACATGATGTAGGACATTTACTATACTTCTCATTCATATGGAAACATGATTTACAGATGAACTCCTGTATGAAACTTGCAACCCACAGCTTATAAGTACTACACAAAGGAAGGCAAGAATCATAACTTCAACTGACATTGAGAAAAAAAATAAAAAGCTGTGGTGAAACTAAGCACAAAATACTACCTTTATAAGTATTGATACACCAAGAAAAAGGCAGTAAAACTCAACTGAAATCTTAGAAGTTACATCGACACTAATGCCTTTATGAAAAACACACAGCTGAGCTCCCTCAGGTACGATATGGGGACTGATTAAAGGTAGAGATGAGACTGCAGCGCTGTTGAGACCCACCTGCAGCAGCTTTACAACTGGATCCTCAGACCAAGGTAATGGGACCAGCTGAGAGTTCAGCACAGAAGAACTTACTCCCAGGAGTAAGATCCGGTAGAAATATCCATATCTGTTCAGATTAGCTATATTTGACTTCTTAAGCTAAAGTCAAAATTTTCAAATTTTTTTTTTTTAACTAAAGATTCAAATTCAGGAAAAAAACCCTCATCTTTGTGTGATATTTACATTGGCAATAATTCTGAAACCCAGGCTGAAGTAAGCATAAGTATTTCAGCTTCTAATTAGAGAACAACAGAGATTTCTGAAGTGATTGTACACAATAATTCAACACGAAGGCAGTTATAAGTCATGACATTAAAGGAAATAGTGTAACAAAACTAAAGTGGTTTGAGTTTGGTTGTCTTTTGGGGATACAGAGCACCAAAAACTACTAGTGATAATGACTATCCTTTAATTTGAAATATTATTAATAATAGACTTTACTGTACTACTTCTCTTAAGTATGGAAATTATAACCTATTTGAAACAACCAGGGATTGCATTAAAGACTGTAAGTACACTTACCCCATGTAAAAGCTGGTTTAATGACCCATTTGTCATGTATTCTGTTACTATCCCCAGAAATTCAGGCTCGTTGCAAATTCCCAAAATTGGCAGAATGTAACTAAACCTGGCTTTGTGTAATATCTCTGCTTCTTTTAGAAGGTGGTCTCTATCACTTAAAGAAAACAAAGAAACAAAACCATTACCGCGCCAATACTAAGAAACTCAAAGCTAATGTTGAATTCGCTATATTCTCTTAAAAAAAAAAAGTACCTATATGCAATACCACTACCTTTCACCATTTGTTTCCTACGACACTCTTTTGATAAGAAGATACTGTAAGACAAATTAGGATCCGCAAATACAAATGCAAGATAGCTTCCCCGGTTTTGTTGTACCACACAAATCTCTAAATTTCCAAATTTCAAATCTCTCTATTTCTGTCACACATTTCATCCATGTTTCCAGTAAATAATGATACAGTCAGAACTTCATCTTTCACTGTCTTGTGTAACCGTAATGGTAATAACCAACTACATTTTACTGCCCATCTTCAAACCCCGAGTTTTCACTGAGGCCCAATGTTAATATCCTACGGAGTGGGAATTGTAATACTTACAGTTCTCCAAACATTTAAATTTAGTGGACACTGACATGCACGAAAATAATATGGGCTAAAGGAATGCACCTTCGGTTTCTGAAGGAAAAGGAAGGACCAACTATGTTTTGTTTTCACATAAAATGTTCCTTCAAATTGGGCTGCTGCTTTAAATCAATCACCCTCTGGAAAAAACATCCCCTGGTTGCACAGGAAGAAGGAAACGACCAGCCTCACAATGTCTGGATGCCTGAATTTGGCTGTGAGAATGCTCTTTGTTATATCAAACCTCCGCATAAATGTGAATTCGATGCATATTTACAAATTCAGCATCTGGATTCGAGAAGCTCAAGTTTTATTTAAGACTCAGTATGCTTCTATCCCTGAAAATTATGAAGTATTTGGTATGACGTATCTCAAATGTTGTTGAAAAAAATAGGTTTGTTGATAGTGAGGATACTTGGACCATGAAGGATAATTCTAAGAAAAAAAAAAAAAAGACTTCCATTTTATACCAGCGGAGATTGGTGCAGGTGCAAGCACGCGACGAGGATGCCCAATAACAGGACTCTTACAGCACATCTCGGAGTGCTCCTTTGGATGTGAGGTGGCAGTGGTGGCCACACGGGAGCCAGGGCTATGCCCACCACGGTTCACTCTGCAGGGCACCCTCTTCATGTGGCTACACAGCCCCAGGGTCAGATGCTGGCTCCGGGCACACACTGAAGAGCCCACGTCAGTCTGGACCCATCCATGTACGTCCAACCCTCACAAAGAAAAGGCCGTCAGAGTATACGGGGAAAAGAGGAAACCTGGAGAGCTAAAGCCTGCCTCTTTTACAACAGAAAACTTGGAGTTTAGATGGATGCGAAATTAACGGCAGTTGCTGGTCCTTATCTATGTGATAGAAAAAGGCTTCCAGTAGAGGAAACTCTAGGAAATGATAAAAGTTAAAAGGCAGCCTCCAGGGAAAGCATGAGACGAAAGACACGACTCTCTCCCTTCCTCCCTCTCTCCAGAAAAGGCTGGGTTTGAGAAACTTAGGGGTTTTCCCAGGGCTGTGAGGCACATCTGAACGGGGATTCAGCTCCAGCCGGGAAACGAGTTGCAACATACTGAGGTCTATCCCTGTGCCTGTAACTCGCTTCACCTTCGTCTGCTCCATACCAGAAGGGCACTGAGTAATGCCTAAATTAGTGCGAGCCCACAAATACCTTCCCAGCTGGCTTTGCTCTTTGCCTGCTCACACTCCCAAGTTCTGGGATACACGGTGCGGGCTTCCCGGTAGGGGAATCACCCGCACCGTGAACTCTTCCCTGTTGTTGACAGCGTTTACAGGACGGCGTTTGATGTTGCCTGCTACACAACCAGCACGTCGCTTGCCGCAGAGACTCGGCTATAAAGAGATTCCTTACGGCTTTCGGTCTGCTATAGGGTAGGTGGCTGCATTATTTTGGTTGCCCCACTTGCTCTTTTCATCATAGTTTCACGGGTTAGGTGTCACACTCAGCTAAATTCTTGCACGGCGAAAAATAATAATTGTTGTTTTCTCCTGACTGAGTTCAGAGGACAAATACTGTATTAGCAGGGATTTAAGCAGACATTTAAAGTAAAGAAAAGAAAAAAAAAAAAACAAAGCACCACTTATCGGAGAACACAATATTCCTGCTTAAAAACATAACTGAGATTCCATTTCGTTCTGGCATGGTTTCAGAGATAAAGCCTGTGTATACACACCTGGGGAATAAGAGGTCAGATAGTTTAAAACAACTTATCTTATATTCTAGCATATTGGCTCACAAGACTAGAAGCCTTGTTATTTTGAATGAATCTTATTCTGCCTAAATGCCTAATACTAGAGCGAAGAAAACTTGAGGCACTAAAGATTAAAGACACCTAGATAAGACACAAGAGGCAGATTTACGGCCAGACAGCCTAAGAAGAGGCAAGTTTGCATTCAGATGATGTAAAATCAGTTCTGTAGGAAGTGAATGAGGGAGAGATGGATGAAAAATCATTACCTGCTGCCCCCTTACATGGAGCAACAGCTCCTGGAACAAACACTCCTGTCACTTGAGCCCCAAGAAAATGGGGAACACAATTGCTACAAGTTGAAGAGCCAATGGAAAATACCAGTTGTACGTGGGGGGCCCACAAGCCTATTATTTTAAATTAGCTTCTCTCAGTACTGTGAGATCTGCGGGGAAAAAAATGTGCATTGTCTCGGAGAAGCTTCTCCTAGGAGCTAGAAGCAATCTCTAGTGGATACAGTAATATGTTAAGTGTAGTCTCTCTGTCTCTTTCTGTAAACAACAAATCTATAGCAATCACTGCAATTTTAATACCCTGCTGATACTTCAGGAAAAGGGTGAGTAACCAACAGACCCAGAAAGGAGCCGAACTGTGCAAATCCCACCTTGAGGAGGATCCAAGGTGCATACTGCGGAAGGCAAAAAAAAAAAAACAAAACAAAACCAAAACCTTCCAAAGAGCGTCTCGCAGACTGAGCCCGAAACCACCCATTTCCAACAACCGAAAGAGAGGAAGCTCCGGGGCTGGTACGTGATTTCTGGTGGCCCGAGCTGAATCGCTCTTCCCGGGATCTTACTTTGCCCTGGGATTTAAAGCACGGGGTGCCCACCGAGGCCACCAACCCCATGAGAAAACCCCCCCAACGCCCGGGCACAACCCGAGCTCCACCGCCCGCCGCCGCCTTACCCACCGACGGGGCGCACCCCGGGATTGTCCCAGGGAAAAGACGGAGAGAGGGACCCCTTCCCTGGCCTCGGGGAAAGGCTGTTCCCACCCCGGCAGACCCTCACCTACCCCCGTTACCTGTCTAGCAGCGGTCCCTGCAGACATTTGAGGGCGACCGGGACCCTCCAGTCGGCGTGGCGAGCGGAGGACACGGTACCGTAAGCCCCCCGGCTGATAAAACGCAAATCCGGCAGTTTGTTGGAAGGGATGGAGGGAAGGGAGTAGGTGATGGAGCCCCCCCGCATTCCCCCAGCCCCGCCGCTCATCCTCGCACTCCCGAGCCCCGGGGACGGGACCGGATCGTCCTTCCTTTCGCCCTCCGTCCCCGCCCCTTCCCGGGTCCGCCTCCTCTCCGGTCCCCACGGAGGAAGCCACTTCCCTCCCCCGAGGAAAACGGCCTCCCCGCCGCCATGAGCCTTACGGGGAGGAGAAAGCCGGGAGAGACCCTCGGGAAAACCTGTGCCGGGGCAGCAGCCTCCTCCTTCGGGGGAAGCCGGGACGCGGGGCCGGGAGGCATCCGGGGATGGAGCATCCCCCCCCCGCCCCATCCCGGGGGACGTCGGGCCGGGGGGCATCCCCCGGGGCCCGGGGATGGAGCATCCCCCCTCCCGCCCCGTCCGGGGCCGGGGGGCATCCCCCGGGGCTGGGGTTGGGGAGAGAAGGGAAGCAACCCCCTGCCTGCGGGAGGCGGGCGGGGGATGCGTTATTTCTGTTTTTCCCGCAAGATGATGCAGGATGGCCGCCCGCCCGTCCCGTCCCTCTCCGGAGCTGTGGTTTGTGCGGTTTCGGGTTGTGTGTCCATTGCTCGGGTGAGGCGTGTGGAGCGTTAGCTCTTGCAGTCGGTTATCTCTTCCATGTCGGGCCTGGGAAGATTTTTTTTTTTTTTTTTTTTCAGGGTAGCGGCGTTTCACAAAGGTAATTTCGAAACTGCCAGAAAGTGCAATTTCACCTTTGCCCCCGCTCGGAGCCAGCTGCCCGATCGGCTGGTGTGTTCCTGGTGGCTTTACGAGAAGGTTACGCAGGAAGGTTTGGCAAGGCCTGTTCCCGCAGTCAAGCTGTCATAGACTAACAAAATAGTTTAATTTAAAGTTAGAAGCCTGTAGCTTTCCACAGGGAGCGACAGTTCCGCAGGATGGAACGGCGATAAGCGGAGCAAATCCCTCGCCGTTCCATGTGTATGGATGTTGGGCTAAACCACTGTGGATTTTCACCTCCCCTCTTCTCTCCCAGTAACGGATGTGGACCAGAGAAGGAGGGAAAGGATATAAGCTTTCAGACTGTGATACCGTGTAATATTCCACAGCATGGATTTTAAGGCATGACAATTATTTTTCGGTTCTATGTCCTAGTACCTTAGATAGATTTGCTATGGTTTTCCAATTTTCTTGGACAATTTATATCCTCCAAATGCTGCAACACTGCAAACGTACTGAGTAGCCACGTGAAGCAAGTGCTCACTTACACTATTTTCAGTTTTCATTTAGCCTTTGTCCTTCACACACACTAGGTGGTTTCAGTGCAATGTTTGCAAGACACAGGTTTGGGGTATCTGTTTTTGCATATCCCTCTCTGTGTTTACCATGTCGGTAGTATTATATGTCATACTATTTCAACTTTGATGTGTAAGAAATATTTTGTTTCCTAAAGAAAATAATATGCAATGGACATCTACTGTGAGCATATCCTCCAAAACCACTGTGTAAATACATATATATGGTGTTTCCCATTAAGAGAGTATGAACGTCACTCTACTAAAAATTTCAAGATCCTGTAAAAAAAAAATTATTTGTGCATCTTTTTGCCATGTGCTGTGTTGATTTCGTGTATATTTGTAGTTTTAAGTAGACTAACTTAAAACCCAAGAAAATTACTGTGATTATAAAAAGTGGCAGATTGGGAACAGTGCCAAGAGTATTACAATGGTCTTTTATTTAACTAATTGTTGTGTTCCAAAGTGTAGAGCTATATATTGTTATAAAAATATGTATCTAATATAAAGCATACACTGATATATTATCTTAAGAGCCCATCTATTTCCGTTGATGCCAGTGGGTTTGGACCATGCTAAGACAACGGTGGGTCGGTTTTTGCTAGTTGAGTGGAAGCAATATTGACATTTTCATCACAGAAAAGGAATATGGGATGAGTAACAGGAATAGTTAGTTGATCCATTCTACAGATCTTTTGGAATTATGTCAGAGTTTGAAGGCAAGCTTGCTAGTAAGGGTGGAAAGCGAAGAGGAATCCTCCGTTTGAGGTCTGTTTAGCTTGGAGAAGAGAAGATAGATGGGTCTCATCAACGCTTATCAATATCTAAAGGGCAGGTGTCGAGAGGATGGGGTCAGGCTCTTCTCAGTGGTGCCTGGTGACAGGACAAGGGGCACCAGACAGAAGCTGGAACACAGTAAGTTCTGTCTCAACCTGAGGAAAAACTTCCTTACTTTGAGGGTGCCAGAGCACTGGAACAGGCTGCCCGGAGAGGCTGTGGAGTCTTCTTCTCTGGAGATACTCAAAACAGCCTGGATGTGTTACTGTGCACCCTGCTGTAGGTGAACCTGCTTTGGGAGGGGGGTTGGACTGGATGATCTCTGAAGGTCCCTTCCAACCAACCCTTACAATTCTGTGATTCTGTGATCCAAGCTCCATGGCTGTAGTGCTGTGGTGAGCCCTGTGTTTCGCTGCCACACTAACACAGAAGTTCCAAAAAGATAAATTGGTGACCTGGAGCTCCCAAGACAAAGAGGGGCTCCGGGAGGAAAAATTAGAGTGAATCATTACTGCTTCTGGAAACCCCCCTTTTTTTTCATTAGTATATTTAAAAGGCATTCTCTCAAATGACACAAGTGGCATCACAGCTGGCTTGAGGTTTTATTGTTGAAGTTATGGGATATAAACTGCAGCTAAGATACAAAGTCATTTCAGTGCAAATTAAAGCTTTTAAATATTCCTTTGAGATTGTGTTGAAACTGTTGACTGTTGTGAAACTCAAATATGATGTGACGTCAATCAAGGTATTATATGTGGTGGTGTGATTTTTAGACTAACTGTATAATTAACTTCAAATCAATGCTGTAATGGTGTTCGGGGAAGCCATGTAACAGTATGTGTTGACTTTCTGTTTCAAACTGTAAATTGGGTCATAGCCTTATATCTGAGAGACTTGTATTATACTCATTACTCATTATGTGCAATTGAGTTTATTTTTAATTACTTTTAAAATTTTTTGAGAGATACCTTCAAAACTAGATTTCTCAGTCATTATATGACCTAACTTGTTTCAGCAGTTCATCACATGGAAAAAACCCTAAACTTTATTTTTTCATTATTACTGATTTTTACTTAAAATCCCTTTGGTATCTCTAAATGTAAGCAGAATCCCTTCTTACAATGTGAGCAAAGAGACCTGCAGGAAATATCAGTGGCAGATTTAAGGATAATCAGTGACTAAATGGTGAACTCTGATTAGATTTCAGCATGCTGAAGACTGAGAAAATAAGCATTTTTCTTGTAAAACACCATCTATCTGTGTATGCAGCCACAGTGGCAGCTCAGACTCCACTCATAGAGGAAGTGCAGCTCCCTTGTCAGTGAAGAGCACGTGATGGACTTCCCAAAGGTGTGGTGGTTACAAGAAGGGAAGGGTGATGGAGACAACGTGTAGTGAAGCTGTGCCAGTGCTAATTTGTGTGATCCTGTCTGATGGTGGTAGTGGGATACAATGCTTACCTAAAAGAAACCTTTCCACCCCAGTTTTCTGGAATCCTGTTGAAGAGTTAAATCTGTGGGAAGTTCTGAAGCAGCGAGCAAGTAGATTTTCTGGATAAATTAGCTTTATTATTTCTATCTGAAAAAGCCTGGGATAAAGAAAGGATGCGGACTGGAAAGTGAGAACCTAGGTCCCAGAGCCTGAACACGGCATCGGGGAGGAAAAATAGGTTTGTGTGTTCTTCCTGTTCCTGAGGCTGGCTGTCAGACCACGTCAGAACAGAACAGCTTTTTTTTTGGTGTTGCTGAGGCCTTTAGCAAAGCACAGACCCATTAAACTGTCATTTAAAAATGTGCAGTAGGCAATAGAGAAGATGCGCAGTATGCTAATAAAAATAACCGGTAGAGTATCTGATACTCACCTTTTAATGTGTTATTCATGTAGTAAACTTTTTTTGAGCCTAATTAAGTCTACACTGTTTCTGACAGTCCTGCTGCTACGTTGGAAGGAGCAGGTGATGTAATCTGTAATTTATCCTCTGTCTCATTGGATCAGGTGATAAATGACCTGGTACAGCAAGCCGTGACTTTCACATTTCTTGTCATCTGATGGACATAAGAATAAAAAAGTACTCTTCATACTTCAAGTTTCAAAGTCTTTCATTTTGATTGTAGACAGGCTCCCTATTCATGGGGGCTTCCGAAGATAGATCAGGCTTTTGATGAAACAAAAGCTTTTGTTAAATACCGTTTCTAAATGATGGAAACAGTAGTTAGACCATCTAGAAGATAAACAGCTGCCTCTTGGTTTCTTTGAATTTTTAACTTGTGAGAATTCCCACACTGACCTTTTAATTCTTGTTAAGAAGTCTTTGCTCTGACTCTTCCCTTCACAGAGGGATTTTCTGAAAGTCCACACAGACAATGAGATAAGCAGAGGTCCACAGCAAAGAGGATGTTTTTGTGTGTGTGATATTCCTCATGGATTCATTAGTGCTGTAATGGCCATAATTCTCTTTCTTGATTTTAAGAAGTATTTGTCGAAACTGGTTTTGAAAGTGTGACAGCTATGTTGATGAGCTTAGTCCTCCGCTTACGAAATCCAGGAGGGAAGCTACTGTGTGTTCAGCACATGATGATAAGGATGTGTAAAATGCTTTTCACGCCTTGTGTCTGTGTATAGAAGGTCATCTAAAATAACAACTAATATTAAACACGTTTTCCAGCCTGAGGTAGTATTTGTTTTCTGACATTCTTTCCTGTGGGCAGCATAGGCTGAAAGAGCTTTTATATTTCTGCTGTAAACAGGTATTCAGACAGATGGTTGTCTTTACTGTCTTTATCAACAATCTGGATGATTTTGCAGACAACACCAAGTTAGGAGGGAGTGTTGACCTGCTTGAGGGTAAGAAGGCTCTACAGAGGGACCTGGACAGTCTGGATCGATGGGCCGAGGCGAATGGTTCAACAAGGCCAAGTGCCAGGGTCGTTACACTTTGGTCACAACAACCCCTTGCAGCAATACAGGCTTGGGGAAGAGTGGCCGGAGAGCTGCCCGGTGGAAAAGGACCTGGGAGTGTTGGTTGACTGATGGCTGAATATGAGCCAGCAGTGTGCCCAGGTGGACAAGAAGGCCCATAAGGCCTGGCTTGTATGAGAAATAGTATGGCCAGCAGGACTGGGGAAGTGATCATCCCCCTGTACAGGGCACTGGTGAGGCCGCACCTTGAGTACTGTGTTCAGTTTTGGGCCCCTCACAACAAGAAAGACATTGAGGCACTGGAGCATGTCCAGAGAAGGGCAACAAAGTTGGTGAAGGGTCTGGAGCACAAGTCCTACGAGGAGAGGCTAACAGAACTGGGGCTGTTTTGCCTGCAGAAAAGGAGGCTGAGGGGAGACCTTCTCACTCTCTACAACTGCCTGAGAGGAGGTTGTAGCGAGGTGGGTGTTGGCCTCTTCTCCCAAGTAACAAATGATAGGACAGGAGGAAATGGCCTCAAGTTGCGCCAGGGGAGGTTTATATTAGATAGTAGGAAAAATTTCTTCACCGTAAGGGTTATCAAGCATTGGAATGGGCTGCCCAGGGGAGTGGTGGAGTCACGGTTCCTGGAGGTATTTAAAAGACGGGTAGACATGGTGCTGAGGGACATGGTTTAGTGGTGGTTTTGAGAGTGTTAGGTTGATGGTTGGGCTTGATGATCTCCAATGTCCCTTCCAATCTAGATGATTGTATGATTCTATGTTGAGAAGAGGGTTAAAAATACAGAAAGGTGGAGTTTTTTCTATACATCTGTAGAACTCATACACATTGTTTCCATCTGAAAGTTAGGCCTCAAATGCATAGATGTGCATGCACCCCTTTGTAAACATATATGTATATATAAAAATGCACACCACATGCATGTCTGTGTTAAGAAAAAGACTAATTTTTCTCAAGGAATTTGTTGCAGTCTTGTCCCTCTATCCAGAAGAATTTTAGTGACTTCATTTTTATGGACATTAAACACTAATTCCAGTTGTGTTGTTTTTAAAATTCACCAGATTGACTGTGTTTCCACAACAGCAGAGAAAGTTGTACAGATCTGTTTGTTGTCAAAGCAAGATGTTCAGATTTAAGGAAGTTATGGTTTCATTATGCAATTTAAAAACTGATTTAATCCTGCCCAAAGAGGGCTAGTTTCCTCCCTAAATAAATCAGGTTCAATTTCTCGTGGTTTCAAATACTTTCCTTTCAGTGCAACTTAACTTATCTTTGTATGCCATTTTTCAGAAAGAACGACTTCCTGGTTTGTTCCCAGTTGTGAAAATGTGATTTATACTGCCTATATGCAGTCTGGCCTTTTTAGTCTTTTCTTTTATAGATACATCTGGGTTTAACGAAAAAGATTTACACTGAAAATCAGAGATGACAACGGAATGATCTTCTCTGATCTCAATAGCTGGGAAACTGTCAAGACCAGTTGACTGTATCAAACACTGAAGCTATGATGGTGTGTTGGGATTGAGGATGGTTCTCGGTCTGGATGTGTCACCTTCCTGTGACCTGTCTCTAAAAGATCTGGGAAGAGATCTACCTGTGCATCATATTCTCCCACCTCAGCTGTCTCATCTTCTTGTGCTGGGCTTCCCATACAAAGTGATGCAGTATGCATCGAGGACAGCTACTAGTAGCTCCCACAGAACAGTGGCACCAGGACTGTGATAGTCACCTACCTGTCCTGCCTCATAAATATAGCCTTACTTTGGCTCTGTCAGGGCTCTTCCTTGTTTTTTTAGACTACTTTTTTTCTTTCCTCCTTCTTCTTTTTGGTGGTAATTACACGTATTTTGCAAGTAGGATCATTTTTATGGCAGGATTTAACATGACAGGCCCAGCAAAATGGAATTACTATCTTGCCCACAAAACCTGGGGAGGATCGTGTACCAAGCTACCATATTTTTAGCAAGGTAGTAAAAAAGCAAATGGTAAGCGATTAAAATCAAATAGCGAAAGTGGTTATGTCTTGTGAAGATTATTGAACAATTGTTCAGGTCACTAGTATAATTTCCTATGAACACATAACATGTAATATCCATTACCAAGATTTATTGGATATGACAAACCTGAAGACAGGAAAATGCTAATCTTAAATACAGTAATATGTATCATTTAGATATAACTATTTACATGATCATATGAAGTAATAGAAAAGCATGGCAATAGTCAGAACATGGACTTACATATTTAGCCATTGGGTCTCTCATACAACTTCACTACATTCTTACTGTTGGACTTAAACACGCCAGACCCTGTTACCTATTAAATATTCTGAAACATTTGGGGAAAAGATATTATTTTTCTCCTAACTCTCGATATTCCCTGAATTTTATTTGTATATTTAGAATTGTATAAAGGATCCTGTTTTAGAAAATGAACTTTCACTCAGTAATGACAATGCCTTTGTCCTTGCTTTTTTGTTTTGTGTGGATTTTCCAAGCTTTTAAATAAAAAGAAAATGAATATTTGTTTTGCAATAGCTTTTTTAAAAGGAATATTTTGTACTATCTACAGAGCAGGAATGAATAATTTTGCTAATAACCTCTAGAATTGTACTTGTTCTCACCAGTAAAAAATCATCCCCAGTCCCGATATTTTTACAAAACAAAGCACCAGGTGTTTTGATTCTGGCTGAGATCCTGTTTTGCCTGCTGCCATCCTGACAATATAATGACAAACTCGCTCAGATCTATTGATACCGAGGGCTACAACGGAGGAGCGCCGTGGAAACCAACACCCTTTGCAGTCACTCCTGTAGTTTCCTACCAGCCTTAATTAATTGCTTGTTGTTAGCGTGTGCCGCACACTAGCTGGGCCGTTCCTGAACGTCTGAATTCCTTTGGAAATTATTACCTATTCTTTTAGATGACTGTTTACACAATTCTGCATGAAGAGATCTGCATGAAAGTACTTGTACCCAGGTATTGCAACATGTCGGCACTACCCAGCTGACTGAATGGAGGGGCAGAGCTGGTAGGAGCTTTTCTGGCAGTTTGGAGGGAGGGAAAGAGGGAAAGAGGGAAGGAGGGAAGGAGGGAGGGATAGAGGGAGCGCTTGGGATTACAATACTTTTGAGTCACCTGGGATTTTATTTCCATCTTGTGCTACTGTGCTGGTGGTGACCATGTGGTGGTGACACGTCACAAGTATAATGTTAGGATAAACTCTGGGGCTCTCCTGAAGAGAAATGATATTTCCTTTCAGCACTAGCAGTTTAACAAAGCCACCCCACGCTTGAATCATTTCGATGTTTATTTGCTGTTTTCACTGAGCTTCTTTTCTCCTCTTGCCTGTGGGACGTGGGAAATTTTCTGATGCCAGTCCTCTTCCTAGCCATCTGCTTCACGTGAACCCAGTAAAGCTTTCTGTGTGGAAGTAATGCAGAGGCAAAGAGCTTGGTAGAGAAGGAGGAACGGAAAGAGAAAGAGATTTTGATGGGTTCTGCTTGGACACAATAACAGCGTGGTATTTTTCTGTCCCTCCTCAAGACGTGCTGTCCTGGATTCTCTGGGGCCACATGAAGCCCAGGTCTCTCGGTGCTGAATCCACACTAATAAATTAAACATGCGTTGGATCATTTCTTAGCAACGAGGCCAGCTAGTATGGGATGGCTGTCATCCATCCAAAACAGAGAATCTGTATCGGAAATGCCTGTTAAGGATAGTTCCTGGGTCTCACTCCTGAAGCAGGAGGATTGTTTAGGAGAGTGGTATTTCTCGCGACCCAAAAGGGTTTATTCTAATAGTCTTCTGATAGGACAATCTTCTGGTAGAAGATCGAGTGCCAGGGCCTGGGAGCATCCTCTGACACCTCTGAATTTACTAGCATAGGCAGCATTAGGTATTCAGTGACCTAATATGTTCAGGATCAGGCTATGTTAATTTTTTAGGCTGGGGTATTTCCTCAAAGGCTTCAGCTTCCCTCTTCCCCCCACTTCCAGGTTTTAACCTTCATTTTGATTTTCAGTCTTCTTTTTTGTTTCCCACAAAATTATTTCAGCTGAGAGCAGCTGAAAAATTTACTTTCAGCAGTGCATTAGGGCAAATTCTATTTTTCTGCCCTGTTTTCTCTTTTAAAATTTAAGCTGTTATGCAAGAGGGGCAAATTTGATGCAAAGCACTGCCTAAGAGTGTCAAAAATCTCCCAGGTCTGCAATTACAACTCCCACAAGTACATAAGCTGTTAGAGCTCTGTCCTGTAGCTTGAATAGCTACAGTTCTCTCCAAATAGCTGTCAAGCTGTCGTTCCTGACAGAGTCATAAAGGATAACATTAATTACTTTGCTACAAAACTGCAAGGAGAGGTCGAGGTAATCAAATGAGTACATAGAATAGGGTGGTCAAGTCCAGACTGGAAACGTTAACTGTTTACATTTGCTTTTTTTATGTTTTTTGCTGACACTGCAGTAAGAGTAAAACACTGGCATGTTTATTTGACAATACCTATGCGCTTTGAAATCAAATTTAGATGCAGCCTATCTGTAA
>JAOXJK010000012.1:133748726-133762052 GCA_025774025.1 Xenus cinereus | reverse complement strand
CAATTTGCACGAGCCCACCTCTCCAGCCTGTCCAGGTCCCTCTGGATGGCATCCCTTCCCTCCAGTGTGTCAACTGCACCACCGAGCCTGGTGTTGTGGAAACATTAGTGTTGAATCTGGCTCTCCTCCACACAGGACAAAGCAAGAGATGTGTCCAAAACCCCTACAGAGACCCGCGGACCTGCTCTGCGCTGGGATGAAAACCACTCCCTGGGAAGCGCCAGGTGACAGCATCGGAGCCATTGTGTCACTGGAGCTGCTGCCCTTAGCGACTATCATCAGAGGTAACACAGGTCACTGTAAATCACACAGAGCCTGTAACGTCATTGCTGGAATCGCTGGCGATGTTCCTATTCACTGGCTGCGCTCAGCTTACAGAAATTCCCCTTGCAGCTGTCACTAGATGGGATCCTTTGCATCTCCGTACATACCGCTGTGAAACTTAGTCACTCTCTGTAAATGACTGCTGTGGCTGCCTCTTGGCTGAGTGACTTGACAATGAAAATAGAAGGAAGCCAAAATCCCCATTAGCACAACAAAGGATAATGCTCAGTAAGTGCTGAGTTATACAACTGAGTTAATGCATGCATATTATAATTCTGATAAATTATTCTTTATGTCAAATACTGTAACAGAAATAATCCTAGCAACAGGAGAAGATAGATTTGCAGTAAGTCTGGAAGAATGGCTGGGAAACGGTGTTTTCACAAAATCAATAATTTCCCTGTATTTTCTTAATGCTCATGAGAGTTTTGGCACTTCATCCGTGTTACGCTCTAAGCACCAGAGATGCTTTGGCAGTAAAGGTTAGTAAGAAGCTGGTGTTGCAGCAGACCACATTCCTCTTTGGTGTAACTCCGTGGAGCTGCTCTCTGAACTGCTGTGCACAGTGTATTTAGGTGTGGGATGCCGTGAGCTCATTCAGTGGTTTTGCTTTTTGCATTCTTTGTACGTAAGTACATCACCCCATCTTCTGGGGGAAAAAAATAAAAACATATAATATGAGTAAATCAGAAAAGGTAGCTTCTATAACTTCTTGCAGGTACATAAATGTATGTGCAATGGTGGGCCAGTTTTACCATGTAGAGTGCCCGACTGTTACGTAAAACAAAACAAGGTATCAGTGTTGGTTTTTTTGTTTGCCCACAGTTTGTGGGCTGCAAAAGGAACTCTGTGTTCCCTTTAAATTGCTTTTCTTTCAGTGGAGATTGAATGAAAAGTCTTATATCTGATTATTCCTTCAAATATGCATCTTCTTTTCTTCTTGAGTGCAGAGAGAACTTCGGGTGTACAGCTGACGTAGCTGCAGGGAGTAATCACCTTGTCACCAAGAAGATTTCTGGCTTTACGATTTCTGGGCATCTGGCACAGCTATCTTGGATTGTCAGGAATTCATACTCTGCAAGTGTTCCCTTCCCTCTTTGCTCCCCAGACTGGTAAGTCTCAAAAATGGGTTGTACTCAAAACAGGGAATAAAAAAAAAAAAATTACTAATGCAGGAAATGTAAAGTGCTGCGGGATTACCTCTCCCAACCCAAAAAGACACATTCTGTGTTTGTGGAGAGCTTTGACTCTCAGGAAAGTTCATTCAAAGAGGGTGTTGTCCCCTGGTTCTGCTGGCCATGATGTGATGACAGAGGTGGGCAGATGAGGCATTGGCTTCTGGCTGCAAACCCACGGTGCTGGGGAACGTGGTTCCACCTGCCCAGAGCCACAGTCTGGTTGTGGAGCAGGAGCTAGAAGACAAATCTGCAATCAAAGAAAATTGCTTCCTCCTGTGCAGGTTGCTGACAGCTGGGACAGAAATAGAGGCAACAGTCCCGTACTTACCAGGTGATTAATTTGATGATCTGGCAGGTCTTTTCCAACTCTTATTTCACTGAAGATTTCACTGAATTTTTAGAGTTGGAAGGGACCATAGAGATCATCTAGTCCAACTCCCCTGCTGAAGAAGGATTGCCTAGAGCTAGAGCATGTTACTCAGGACGGCATCCAGGTGGGTCTTGAAAATCTCCAAAGAAGGGGACTCCACGACCTCCCTGGGCAGCCTGTTCCAGGTCTCTGGCACCCTCACCGCAAAGAAGTTCTTCCTCATATTTGAGTGGAACCTCCTATGTTCCAACTTGTGCCCATTGCCCCTCATCCTCTCACTGGCAACTGCTGAAAAGAATCTGGTTCCCTCCTTCTCCAAACCACCCTTTAGGTACTTATAGGCGTTGATAAGGTCTTCCCTCAGCACCACACTCCCCTTTCTGGCACAGCCTGGCCGCCAGCCCAGGAACTAACTCATCGTGTGCCCCCATTAGCAAAGCAGCTGAGTCGGTATCCCTGTGATGAACCCGTCAGAAGAGGAAGATTAGGGCACATTTCTAGCCTGGCAAGGGTCTGGCTGCTGCAGCAAGTGGCTGGAAGGGAGAAGGGCGATACAGAGGTTTTGTGACAGCCATGGGCTCCATTGTAAAGTGTAGTGGTTTACACTTTGTAGATACCTGGATTTACAAATGCAGATTCCTAGGTAGATTCACTCCTTTGCTAGCAATTTGCACTTCATGGGTGCTGCTACATTTTGGTGACGCTGAGGCTAAGTATATCCTGCTGGAAAAATTACGTCTGATTGATAACTTTACATATAACCTCTGTTATTAAAGTAAAACTTAGTAATTACAGATTGAGGTTATTAGTCTGTCATGGTCATAAAGTTTTCATAAAGGAAAGAATAATCCAGGCAGGCAAACCTACAGGCACACACCTACGTATGTATACTTTCTTACAGGATAACACAAAAACTATGTGTAAGTGAAAAAATTCTTACAGGTAACTTTTAAATCAAAATTTAAGCATATACGCTTCCATAAAAGAGTAGAAAGAGCTTTTTCTGGATTCTCCTCCTCACTGAACGACACTAAGGAGGGCCACAGATACAAGCATCTCCTCGTCTGCAAGTGAACCTGAAAATACTGACCAGGGCCCAGCAGGAGGGCCCGGGGCAGCATCCCGTGCTAACCGGGATTGTACTATACTATTTATACTATTATTTTGAGAAAACTTGGTCTATTGAAACAGAGACTACTTCATACTATCAGTTGTGATTTTGACTTTTGTTGCTTCTCAGAAAATGTTGCCTTCCACGTCAGTTCTGAATACTAACAGCACACACTCCTCAATCTGTTGGTGAAATACTTTGACCTCTTCATCACAAACGTCTTTTCCTTGGGCTTTGTAGTTTGTTTTCCACAATAACTCCCACCTCCATGTTTTAACAGCACTGTGGATCTTCTCCTTAACTCTTCAAGTATTAAAATAAATTACAAAAATTTTAGTACTGTGTGGTAAATTCTTCTGATTCACATTTGGGTGACTGAGCTGCGTATACTGCATTTCAGCCACATTTTATAGTTGTTGCTCTGAACTGTAGATACCTAGGAGAGTTGATGACATACGCTTTCATAGTTTAGTGTCCCTTTCAAAGTATTTGCACTTTGGTTTAAAGCTAGCAGCTTGTTCTTAATTATTTTGCAACGTGTATTTCTCATTTATAGATGTAATACCTAACTTCAGTTCAAATGGCTTGTATCTGAACCCCTTTTACCAGCTGAAGGTGCTTTTTGCTCAGATGTATCACATACTAAAATTGCAAAAAGATAATGACTATATCCCTCTTACTTCTTCAGGCTGCCCTGGAGAAACTGTGGCTTTCTTTATAGTTCTGTCTTTAAATGGCACATTCTGAAGGAGGGGAAGGATCTCTTATTAATATGGTACTCTTTTTCTTGTCGAGGTGTTCAGATATCCCAAAAGAAAATGTGGTCATATTGTTCTATGTGCATACAAATGTAGGAAAAGAGGATATGTGCTCTGAAAAGTACAGCTCCTGTAGCAATTAGTTTACAAATCTATAGAGTCTTGTATATTTTCCATAGTTGATTCTAGCAGAAAATGCAACCTAAAGTATAAATCCTTCTAATTAAAAAAAAAAAAAAGGGAAAAGAAAGTATCTTAGTCATAACCTCAGTTTAGGCATACATATATGAATTCAGTAGTAAAGCTAACAAATGCAAGGGGTTAGTGTAAGGTATTATCAAAAAAGTAAGAAATAAAAGAAAAGAAAGTTAAACTAATAGAGATTGGGTACACTGGGGCCTTCTGCTTTGCTATTACATATTTTTCCACAATACATTACAGTGGAGAGAATGCGGTATGTTATCAGAGCAGAGGTGTAAGGAATGAAGGCCATGCTACGCTTTCTGTGAAAATAATGTAATTTCTGCCTGACTGGTAGGCATGCTGTGGAGCTTAATTAAAGTTTATGAAGCACATCAAGATCTTTGTATAAAAAGCGGAGTACTATGAACTTGGAAATTTGTGTTTTTCAGCACTAAAGAGCGGAAGACTAAACTATAAATGCTTTTTTCTTGACATGTTATCATTGTTTTGATTAGCATTAATTCTGTATGTGGACCCGCAAGGAAATACAAAGGGGCTTGTGATGTTTTGGTTTTATTACCATTTATGTGAGGGTGAATATTTGTAGAGATATGGAAGGTATTGTTGGTCTGAAATGCCACAGTAACCTTCTCTTTGAGTTTAAAATATGCATTTACTCCATAATTTATTTCATATTCCGTTTTCTTATCCCTTTCAAAGCGTGTCACTGAAATAAATAATCAGCATCATTATTCATAAAAAGTTTATATTAGGCTGCAGCAAGTTCTCAGATGTCATTTTTCAACTCATTTTAAATATTCTCATTTTCTTTTCTGGTTATATTTTGAAAGGCTTGTGCAGCAGGGAAGTTGCAAGAATGACACATGACTGTGACTGAAGCCGTGTTTGTTTATGTTTTTATAAACAAATCATACAACACAGAGTGTAAGCAGGTAGTCCCACATACACTAGCCTGAGTGTACAAACTCGGGATGAAACAAATAGTTCCATGTGTTCAAGAATCAATAAGCTGAGCATCAATTTTATATGACTCATCCCCTATGCAAACTTGTAAATATTTAGCCTTGCGAATAATTTTGTTCAGTGAAGTGAGTTTTCTAAGTAATATGAATAAGAAGACCATCTAACTACACGTACATATCTCAGCTGAGACTGTGGCCTTTCATCTTTATTTTCATGCTCTCTTCTTTCTTTTCCCTTTAGAATCAATAAATGAACTTGGAGAAATTTCTGCCTTGCTTAGCAAGTGTAGTTTCTGCAAATCATTAAGAATACTCAAGGTGTAAATCAAAGTCACATTTAAAACAATGGCCAAAGATCTTAAAAACCTTCCACACTCCTGACAACAGTGTCTGCGTGTGCTTATATGCCAGGAAACAAATAGATTAGAATCGAATAGAGTATGCTGAAGTTACGCAAAAAACTATGGAGGGAATCAAAGAGTCCATCAATAACAACTCTGATGCTTCTGGTCAAGCCTCTAAGTGAATCTTTTGATCTCTTATTTTTTACTGTGCCTTAATTTAGCATCTTCCCTAGAGCTTTGCTTGTTTCAGTATTTTTGTCTTACCCTTTCAAAATTCCTTAGGATCAATGATACCATTAGTTCTGTATTTGTTTTCATTCTTTTATTTTATTGTGTTTTCTTCCCAGTATTTGTCTTCTTGTATTATTTGCCATTTCCAGCATTTGCCTTGTTTTACTATCTGTCGCTTGTTAGGCAGCTCATATTTCCAGTACTTGTCATTTCCCTTTGCATTTAATTTCAGTTTTTGTGACATGCCTTTTCTTCTTCCCATGACTCATAACTCATTTGCTCCCAGTGCTTCTCCAAATGGCTACAGGACAGATTCATGGGTAATGTGGAAGGTTGCAAAGTCCAGAGAGATGGCCCACTGTTTGTATTAGCATATATATTCTTGATTTTACCTGAAAGGCAGAGCGGAACAGAATAATTTAATGTATTAGACAATGCAGCTTTCTGACTTTGACTAGCATTAAATTGTCATCATTGGACAATATGTTTTGATACATTTCTCAGTCATTTCAGAAAGACGGACTAAGTGTTTGATATCTGAATATAATCAGTAATGATTTTCAAAATACTCGTATGCCATTATTTTACATAATTAACAAAAGGACACATTTTAAAATACTTTCTCCATATTACCAAATAGAGTGCAACTTAAGTATACAAGATTTTCAGTTTGCTTCAGAAAAAAATAAGGGGGATACTTACGTATAAATAACTTTTTGTTATGTATTTCTGTACATTGTGTTGCTTTAAAGGCATGTATTGTGATGCTTCATAAGTGTAATGTATATTCTATGTTTTCTTCTTAAGTATTTATGGCTAAATTCAACATGAACAAGACATGGAAGGAGAGAATTTACAATGAAAAATACCTATCTGAGTGTCTTATAAGAATCCTTAGCTTCTATATTGTCTATCTATCTATTTGAAGGTAGAGGCAGAACAAGGAGTACGTTAGTGAAGAGCAGGAAGATGTAGACGTCCCCAGTGCTGTTGAGGATCCAGTCTTCTGGTGGAAGGGGCAGTCATTAACTGTGCACCACACAAAGAAAACAGGTGGTGGGGTTTGGATGCTCAAGGGTGATCTGCGCAGAGTTTAAGTTTTTAGCTTACCGCTGTGCTAGTTTGACTGCATCTGTGTTTCGTTTCAATGCCTGAGGCACGGAGGTGCCTGATGGCTCTCGGTGTTAGCCCACTGCTAACTCTGCCAGCCCTGCTGCTTCCGTAGACCCCTCCGCATTCCTGAATCCTGTCCAGTGCAGTCTTTTCATTTCTTTTCATTCACTCCGGAATAGAAAGTGAGCAACAATCTGCGCCCCATGTACCAGGTGATCTAGTCTCTCTGCCTTTTGAAACACTGTTGATCTTGTGCTCTCTCCAGTGAATAATTTGTTCTTGCATTAAGAAACATGAGCAAGCCTAAAGTCCTTGGGAGGATACATGACTGAACTCTGGAACGTCTGCTTTTTTTCTCCTCTCCTACTTAGAAATAAAACATCAAGCTGCTAGGCCCCGTACCTGGTGTCATTTTGACATATTTATTCCTATTTCATACACAGAAAATTTTATGAGCGCCAGCAGATGTCACTGCAGTCAAAAGAAAGTTCCTAGGGGATTTTCATTATGAATAAAACTGCTTTCTTAACAAAATACAAATGATAAACCATTGATATTTCTAGTGTTACTCCCAATTTTTTTTTATTTGGCAGATCAAATCTTTGAGAGGATGGAATATCCCTCAGGAAGGAATTCAGGATTTAGGTCCAGGTTATTAACTTATCCTGAAAGTCAAGTAGTTAGAAATTTCTCAGCAAAATGTGTTTTCATTGGAAAAAAAGAAAATGATTCATTGAAATAGTTTGTTGAAGTATGATTCTCTAATGAAAAAGTTGTTATTAAAAAAACCCACCCCAATTTCTCCAATGTACAGTAGAGCCTGTTCAACATCAGAAAAGGAGATCCAAGGCCAAAATACTTGAAACTCCTTTGATTAGGGGATACACTTTAAATACAGAGGACTGGACGATCTGAGTAATTCTTCCTTGCTTTACAGACAGTAAGTACTTGAGCCCATCTTGTGGAACAGGAGAAAGGGAAAAAACTCAGTAATATGGGTGAGGTGAAAGAGAATCTTTCCCTTCGACTCTGACTATGATACCTTTGAAAGGACGAACACTTTATGGAAAAGGATAATGTCATAGTTATGGTTGAGTGCTATATATTTAGGTTCTCTTTGCACTTCTGCCAATGACTTTGTATTTGATATGGAGGACTTATTTCCTCCATACTGCCTTTTTCTCACCTTCAAAATGAGGATAATACCTATCTCAAGGAATCCATGAAGATGAATTTATTAACTTTTTTAAAGGAATATGAGACCTCAAAGGATCATGTGAGTGCTAAACATTACTGATTCTCCCACTCCTGTGTTACAGAAAGTTGCGTTAAGCAAGAACTCAGTGAAAGAATATTTTTTCATTTCTCCCGGTGAATTTTTGTGCAGATCTGCTGTTTTGGTGTGTGAGTGTATGGCTATTATGCTTTGAAATGACACTACGACATTTCAAGGTTGTTAGTAAGAAAAGTCAGATCTATCTATCCTATAATATGTAATATTTCAAGAGCTGTCACAGTAGAAATTTAGATCTCAGTTAAAGGCTCTGTTCAGTTCAAACATGTCAAATGATTTAAACTTCTTTTTTTCTGTCTACGTTTCACTCAATGTGTTTACCTTTCTGTAGGCGATTACTGAAAGAGATATTTGAACCCTGGAATGGTAGAATTTAATCAAATGCCTGAAGCATGTTATTGAGTAAATCTCTGTGTTTCTCTCAGTCATTCCTGTTGGACATACTCCACCTCACACGGATAACTGCATTATCTCTTTGGAGAGAGCATAAGGGAAGATGACTTAATAGTCCAGAGAGCAGAAAACCTGCTGGGTATGTGGGAGTGTGAGGTGCAGATCCATAGGCTGAAATAAGCATAGCAAGTATGTCATGGTTGGATTCTTACTCCCACTTGCCTGCCTGATACTCTTTTAAGGTCAGTGAACATCTGTCTTCCGTCTGAGTTTGACCAGATGAGCCTTGTCCTTTGAAAGTAGCATGAGTGCTTCTATTTCGACACATCAACAGTCTCTGGAAAACAATTATTTCATCACAAAATTGTCTGCCAGTTTTACTTAAAAGAAACCTGTTCTGCAATGAAAAATCTCAATGGTAGAACATATAGGGTGTGCCTTGCTGAACAAAAAGTATATTTGTTTAACTAATTCTCTCCATTGCCCAACACCATCGAGGTTAGAAGTTCCTGGTATGTGGATGGAGGGTCATCATGGAATCATGTCAAACATTAAAACTGATGAATGCATCATTTTTGTCTGACAGTGTATTTTCATGAACAGCAACCGCTTTCCTCCTGGGACCTGCTTTTCAGTTAGAGGATATGAACCATACCCACTGCAGCAGAGAAATTGCTGAGTGAAAAGAGATATGTTCCATGGACAGAGGCATGGCTTTTGCTGGCAGCACTTTATTGTGTCACATGCCTCACAATGTAATGGTGTCAAAATATGGGCACAGAGAGAAGAAAAGCATTAAATAGACCAACATGAAGCATGGAGTAGATGTGGTTTTCACACAGGTGAATATTTGACTCTTTGTTAAATATAAGTAGTATTTTTATTGGCTATGAAATTAGACTGTTGCCAGACTTGGGCTTATAGAGGAAAAAGGGCGATACAAAATACACCTACTCATGGCAAAAGTGAAAAAGATGCTGTTGCAGAGAGCAGTAGATGTAATAACTGATATTGTGCTTAAGCTCAGACTTTGCTGCAGCAGCTGCCAAGGTGTTGGTGTTGGAGTTAGAAGGTGTTGGAAAAGCTCTGGAAGTACAGAAACTGTAGTTGGCTCTCTACCATCCTGTCTTCTCGGCCGAAGGAGTCTTTGCTGCTGCCAGTACAAAATAGGTCCTGCATTGGTTCTGAAACAAAACAGCAGTGCTGAATAACAATTAAATTCACTTTAAAAATTCAACTCAAAGCAAATGAGCGAGCAGCTTACCTGGAGGCTGTTCTACAATTGCTTGAAACCACCAGAAAGAATTTCACAGAGTTCAGCAGGTGCTGAATCAGGTCCTTCGCAGAAATTAAGATATGACTCTGTTTTATGGGCTTCAGTAAAACCACAGCCAAAGAACTGTAAGAGCTATCCGGTTATAATACCTTAATAATGGTATCTTACTTTGCAATTGGAGGAAACTGGGAATGTAGTCTCACAGATGTGAATGCCCTAAAGATACAGCTGGGTAGACACTATAGACATAAGGTAGACACATCTATGGAATTTATTGTTCTCGTTTGGACCAGGAGCAAGTTTGTGAATTCCCCTGGTGTCCTAACAGAGTTCACACTGAAGTGGTCTTGGAGCATGCAGACTGAATTTCTTTTTTTTTGGTGAAACTAAACTGACTTAAATGCTGCAGGAAGATGCCCACACTCCCACTGCTAATGGGTGTTGAATGAGCAGGATCAGACTAGATCTCATTTTCAGCAAAATCTTTAAGGTGGATGTGGACATCACATACTTGTCACCAATCCTTCTACCTCCCAGATTCTCTCCTTTTGAAACATGCTACCTGCTGAGGTAAACATAGCTTAAATAACTTAAATTCAGTAGTTGTTTCCTATCCAATAGGTGTTCGCAAAAGAGACCTGAACACCTATGCGTGCATCAAGGTCTGTGAGAAGTGAGCTTTCACTACATCCTACTTTTCCCTTTTGTATTTGTGTATCTGGTCTTTATCTGTGGCACGTGGAAGCAAACATTCCTTATTACCTCTTATTTTCCTCTGTGCTTATTTATGTTGTGATAAATGTAAACCCTTTGTAATTCTGTAGAATGAGCAGAGGCAGATGCTGCTACAACCTTAGATGATGTTTTCTGTCATGTCATTTCCATGCATTGCATGAGTACCTCCTGCCACTTCCCTCATTGTCTGGTGAGTGCTGCTTTCGCTGTTGTGAGATTCATTTATTAAGAACAATTTTAATGACTAACACTTATTAACTTCAGTGATTCATCATCAGTTGTCTTCCATAAGTCTGCCTTCCTTTTATTCCCTAGGCTGATTTGTACAACCATGAGATGACAAAGCAGTAAGGCCAGGGACATAAGTCTGAGAAGAGTGGTACCCTGAAAGTCAAAATTAAAGTAGAGGATAACTGTGGCACTTGAGAAAATAAGATTTGTGAGATGATGGTACCTGTGTAAGTAGCCTGCTGCTCAGTGCTCTGCCAAATGGAATAAGAAATTCCCATTATTTTTATCTAAAAATTCATGATTTATTTTGATTTTTTTAATTACTGCACAGAAGGAATTTGCTACATGATGGCTAATACAGCTATAAAGGTTTTTCATAGAATTGTAGAATGGGTTGGGTTGTAAGCAACCTTTAAAGGACATTTAGTCCAACCTCCCCTGCAATGAGCTTGGACATCTTCAACTAGTTCAGGTTGTTCAGAGCCCTGTCCAACGTGAATGTGAATGTTTCCAGGAATTGCACATCTACCACATCTCTGGGCATCCTGTGCCAGTGTTTCAATAGCCTCGTAAAATAATTCTTCCTTATATCTAGTCTAAATCTGCCCTTTTTTACCTAAAAACCCTTACCCATTGTCTTATCGCAAGAGGCCCTACTAAAATGTTTGTCCCCATCTTTCGTGTGGGCTCCCTTTAATTACTGAAAGGCCGCAATAGGATCTCTCTGTTCCAGACTGAAAAACCCCAACTCTCTCAGTTTAACTTCATGGGAGAGGTGTTCCAGCCCTCTGATCATCTTTGTGGCCCTCCTCTGGACCCACTCCAGCAGGTCCATGTCTTTCCTGTGCTGAGGGCTCCAGAGCTGGACGCAGTACTCCAGGTGGGGTCTCACCAGAGCAGAGTAGAGGGGCAGAATCACCTCGCTTGACCTGCTGGCCACACTTCTCTTGATGTAGTCCAGGGTATGGTTGGCTTTCTGGGCTGCAAGCACACATTGTCAGCTCACGTCCAGCTTTTCATCCACCAGTACCCCCAAGTCCTTCTTGGCAGGGCTGCTCTCAATCCCTTCATCCCTCCAGCCTATATTGATACCATGGCTTACCCCAACCCAGGTATAGGACTCTGCACTTGGCCTTGTTGAACCTCATGAGGTTCTTGTGTTTGTCCAAGGTCCCTCTGGATGGTTTCCAGTCCCTCAGGCATGTCAATTGCACCACTCAGCTTGGTGTCGTCCACAAACTTGCTGAGGCTGCACTCGATCCCACTGTCAATCTCATTGATGAAGGTATTGAACAGTCCTGGTCCCAGTATGGACCCCTGAGGGGCACCACTGAGAATCATCTATCTCCATCTGGACTTTGAGCAGTTGACCACTACCCTATGGATGCGACCACTGAGCAGTTAACCCATCAAATCCATATCTTCCTAATTTAGAGAGAAGGGTGTTGTGGGTGACCATGTCAAAGACCTTAGAGAAGTCCAGACAGATGACATCTGTAGCTCTTCCCTTGTTCATCGATATAGTTACTCCACCATAGAAGGCCACGAGGCCTTGGTCAGGCAGGACTTGGCCTTGATGAAGCCATGCTGGCTGTCTTGAATCACCTTCCTGTCTTCCATGTGCCTTAGCATAGCTTCTAGAAGGATCTGTTCCGTGATGTTCCCAGTCACAGAGGTGAGGCTGACAGGTTGGTAGTTCCCAGGGTCCTCCTTTCAACCCTTTTAAAAATGGGTGCAATGTTTCCCTTTTTCCAGTCATCAGGGACTTCACCTGACTGCCATGACTTTTCAAATATCACGGAGAGTGGCTTGGCAACTACATCAGCCAATTCTCTCAGCATTCTGGGATGCACCTCATCAGTTCCCATAGGCTTACATATGTTCAGGTTCATCAGATGGTCATGAACCTGATATTCTCTTACAGTGGGAAGAACTTTTCTCTCCTAGTTCCCTCTTTGTGGTCCATCCACTCAAGAGGAGTGGAAAGAGAGATTGCCAGTGAAGACTGAGGCAAAAATGTTGTTGAGTACTTCAGCCTTTTCCTCGTCTGTTGTTACCAGTTTGCTAGTCATGTTCATCAGCGTGGGTACGCTTTCTTTGACCTTCCTTTTCTGGCTGACATACCTATAGATGCCCTTCTTATTATTCTTTGCATCCCTTGCCAAATTCAGCTCGAGCTATGCCTTGGCCTTCCTGACCCCATGCCTACAGTGCTGGGACATGTCCCTGTACTCTTCCCAGGATACCTGACTCTGCTTCCACTGCCTGTGCAGTTTAATTGCCAGCAGTTAATTCAAATTGTTTATGTTTGAAAGACTTTTTCAGCTTTGCATTTGATCCCCCTTTTGTTTTACACTGTCTTGTCAGATCTTGAGTTACAGTCCATTTTCTTTACCCCAGTTTCCAAATTCAAGCTATTAAACTCCAACTTCACCAAAATGTAGGAAAGCCAGTGAAAATTCAAGTTGTCGAAAAACAATAGAATGAACTAGCTGAACAAGCTCAATATGAATGAACTGCATGCTGCTGCAGCAGCGAAGAAAGCCAACAGGATGCTGGGTTGCTTCAACACGGGCATCACCAGTAGATATAAAGAAGTCATTATCCCACTCTACTCAGCGCTTGTCAGGCCACACCTGGAATACTGTGTCCAGGTTTGGTCCCTGCTATGCAAAAAAGATGTGGACAGGCTGGAGAGGACCCAGAGAAGGGCCACCAAGATGACCAAAGGACTGGGAAGCCTGCCATGTGAAGAAAGGCTGGGAGAACTGGGTTTGTTCAGCCTTGAGAAAAGAAGGCTTA
>JAOXJK010000012.1:133731109-133748626 GCA_025774025.1 Xenus cinereus | reverse complement strand
CACAAGCTGGAACATGGGAAGTTCCACTCAAATCTGAGGAAGAACTTCTTTCTGGTGAGGGTGCCAGAGCCCTGGAACAGGCTGCTGAGAGAGGTCATGGAGTCCCCTTCTCTGGAGATCTTTAAGCCCCGCCTGGACGCTGTCCTGAGTGATGTGCTCTGGGCAACCCTGCTTTGGCAGGGGAATTGGACTGGATGATCTCTAGAGGTCCCTTCTAAATCTGACAATTCTATGATTCCGTGAATCTGTAAACATAGACAGTTATCACCTTCCAATGAGAACCTTGTTTTAGCTTCTTATAATTTTAATAATTTAGGCTGAAACTTGCTAGATTAGTGATCTGCCTTAAACTGAAATGTTTGGAATGTTTCAGCTTATTGGTTTGCAAGAATGGAGGTAGAAAAACTCTTCCCAGGTTGCAACTGCTCCCTGTTGTGCTCCAACAAAATCAGCGCTGTGGTTTTCTCTAGTTTTGAGGATGGGGCTCTTACCTCTTCCATCAGTGTTAGTTCAAATGTGATCAAATCACAGTTGCCGAAGATATCTTCGGAATGAAACATTTGGGTCAGATGACTATTGAAAATAAACTAAAACTTTATATTGTGGTAAATTTTAAAACAGAAATGGAAAAATATGGCACAGCAAAAATTCTGCTTTTGTAGCATCATGGAATCAGGTGTAATCTTTTCTTCTCTACAGGTTTCTCCCTCCCTTCTGTCTTTTTATTTTTATTTGCCTTTACCTGGGGTGAGTTATGTTTCCCTACTAACATCTGTGAGATTTAACTATGTGCTTAAAGTGGTTGGGTCCAGACTTGATACCTGTATCATTCTTCAGTGATCAGTACACACTTGTTTGAAATAATAATGTTATTGTCCATAAAAGACATATTTCTTGACAAGTGGTACTAGTGTGCTTAGGTCTAAAGACTTCTAGAATGCTTCTGCCTGTGTGTATACATTGTCTTGAATAATGTTTTTATATTAATAAATTAGAAAAACGTATAGCACATTATCATTTATTAATGGAAGTTGCACCAGGCGCGCTATATTAAAAAAATATTACATTTAAGTATATTTATTTCAGTCATATATAAAAATTCTGGTAACTGTAATGTAACAGTGCACAAATGCTACCTGGTCTCCACATAGCATTTTACCACGAGCAGTTATTACTATGAATACTGCACCAAGTACACAGAGCTCTGTCCTTCTCTAGAAAGATGTACTAACTCCAGCATGTAGGAAAACTATATAATATGTTTGTATTTTATACGTGTATCTGATTTTAAGCTGCACTTAGGTACTAACTCTAAGCATTTTTTAATAGGAGGTAGTGTGTGCCATAAAGCTTTAATAGGATGTAAAATGCTTCATTAAGCATTATCTAACATGTCTAAAACAAAATGCAGGCTAAAGATGTGGTACTTTGGATGTTATTATAATTTCCCCAAGCATCATATGTATAATTACAATCCCAAATGATTAATTTCCACACTTAAATGTAAGCAGAAAATGAAGTTCTCAGTTTGAATTCAGAATATAAATTTTCTGCAGTGGTTGGGAATAATTAAGGTTCTGATGTCCTCATGTACTTTCTTGCAGATGTTTGGAGTCCGTTAACTTCAGTAGGGTCCACGTGGGAGAACAGGTCTACTCAGGCAGACTACAGTGTGGTGGTGTGACTCTGACTGCCAAAGGCACTGGTGTTCAGAGCTTGGGGAGTGCCTGTGTCATTATTTTATACTTCTTTGGGGGTAAGGAATAAAGTTTTTAAAGAGATTGTATTTTGAGATTTGATGGTTTTCAGGCACAAGACCAGCCAAATACCTCTGACAAAACTTGTGTTTTATAGAGATTATTTTCCAACCTTTTTGCTATTTTCCTTTCTCATTACTGGAGGAAAGTAAGCGAATTAAAACACTGCCTTATAGGTGATAAAATGAGTAGACATAATGTGTTATTCAGATCCTCAAAAACAAACATGAAAATTGGGATTTTTTTCTTTCTTGATGCTTTGGCTCAGTGCTAAGCGGTGCTTGAAACAGGGACTAATCACTTCCCCTGCACAGGTATGATTTTACATTTTTCTATCCAGACTTTTTTATAATCACTACAAAACTCAGCAGTATCCATTTAAAATGTTTCTCAGATCTTTCCTGTCTGGATAATTATACGGCAGGGACCAATGCTTGCTCCTACCAGTCCATTGCATATGAGCATGGAGCTACTACGAAAGAAAGGAGAAATGCGCAGGATTATCAGAAACCCAGAGGAAAACAACTGTGAGACCAACCTTCTCACACTGATCCATGAACGTCAAGGAATATACAATATGTTAAAAGTAAGCTTTAATCCTTAGAGCAGTGGGCTTTCAAACCTCTTGGTTTGGACATTAGTTCCAATCATCTCCGTATAAGAAAACTACGGATACTCTTATTTCTTAACTAGTTCAAGTTAAGAAATAAGAGTATCAAGTTAAGCCTTTTGTGGTGTAAAGAGAGATGCAAGACAGAGTACGCATACTCAAACTTCGCACCACAAAAATACAGCAATCTGGGCGATCATACTGTGCCCCGTGTTACTTGTCCATATACCTCTTCTCCTTTCTGTTTTTCTCCAACGTATTTTTTCTTTAGAAGGAAGCAATTGCATACTTCTTTTTCTGCAGCATTTAGTAGTATCTGTGTAGAATTTGAACAGTATTTAGTATTCAATCTCATGACACCTTTGGAAGCTGCTTAGGAAGCCAAAAATTATAACATACTTTGATTGAGAAGTGCTGAGATGGGAATTAAATGGACATGCAAAATTTACTGATCCAAAGCAGAAGTGGACATGAAACTGGATGGAAGCTGACTTAATAGAGCAACACATGTCGCATATACTTTTTTTTTTTTTTTTTGTTAATGATCAATTGTACAAATAGTGCAAATGGTCAATTGCCAAGAGGCCAATTGCACAAAATTGGAGAACAGCTAACAACCGTGCCATACAAGAAAGTTAACAGCAGTAAATTAACACATGATGATGAATTTTGAGATATGTGGTCTTGGTTCCTAGAGTTATGGTCCTAGCCTGGTTATGGATAAGACCACTAATTAATAAAGGTTCAACTTGACTTTTGTTCTTTGCATGTGTGAATATTCTTGTGTACTTAAAATTCTTGATAATCAAGTTGTTACTTTTCACAAAGTAGACAAAATTTTTAGGAGAATTATACCCCAAGAAGTCCTGTCTGTATTTCTAAGGGAGAAGTGTAGTCTTTGCACATGGAAAATAATCAGAATATCTGTCCATTCCTCTGTTAGATTACTCCAGAAGGTCTCCTCTGGATCCCTCGTGGCCCTAGGAATGGTTGCTCAGACAGAATCTAGTCCTGTGTCTGGACGGGAATGCAAAGCAATTTTGGCTGAACTAATCAGCAGAAGTGTGTTGGCTCTGAACATTGTACAAAAATGGGAAAAAAGTAGTTTCCTCACATAAAGGTGATGACAGTCAGGAGGGTGGAAATAATTTCTGTCCATTTTATTATTTTGTGGTAATTCTGAGAGAAAAGAAGTAATCTGGGATAATGTGAAATAAAAGAATTTTGTAGGTATTAAATTAATACACCACAGATGATTTAAAAACAAGTTAGTTCCAGTAGAATTTCCAATGCATTAGTTTAAATAAAAGTGGAGCTATGAACAAAGAAGGAGGTTCAGCAATAGCCATCTGGAGCCAGTGACAAAGGTGAAGAAGGAAGGCTTTGCTGGGAGGCTAAGGAGCATGATCAGGGTGTGGAGAGTACAGCTTCATATTTCTTTATTGAGTTGGAAAACCAGCTTGAATTCATTTTCTTGTCTCCAGAGAAGAACACAGAGCATGAGCTGCAGGGCAGCAGGAAATTTAGGGCTGTCTTGACATCTCTGGTTGAAATAACTCCATACACTGAAGTGTCCTGGCACTCCTCTGACAATCACCTACCATCCATCTAATAATGAACACTCAACAAACAGAAAATGCTGTATCTTTTGTACAATTAGATCATCTACAGAATTAAAAGATAAGAGTACTCTACTCCAGGCTACCTGGTTGTTCATGAGAAAGTAGTTTCCTTGGAGAACTGACTACACCTCTATTAGACAAAATACAGTCTCATAAACTCAGGTTCCCAACTTCTAACAAGACTGTTCACCTGTAACATACCGTGGAAGATCACTGTTAGGCTTTGTTGTGGTACTCAAGCTTATTTGTGAACCTAACCCCCAAGAAGCAGGGAAATGTGGGAGGATACTTTTAACCATATCATCATACAAGCTCAATATGAGTGGAGTGTGCTGCAGGAGCAAAGAGAGCCAACAGGATGCTGGGTTGCATCAACATGGGCATCACCAGCAGAGACAAAGAAGTCATTATCCCACTCTGCTCAGCGCTTGTCAGGCCACACCTGGAATACTGTGTCCAGGTTTGGTCCCCGCTATGCAAAAAAGATGTGGACAGGTTGCAGAGGACCCAGAGAAGGGCCACCAAGATTATCAAAGCACTGGGAAGCCTGCCATATGAAGAAAGTCTGGGAGAACTGGGTTTGTTCAGCCTTGAGAAAAGGAGGCTTAGGGGAGACCTTATGCCCATGTTCCAGTATTTAAAGGGTGGCTGCAAAGCACATGGGGACTCCCTTTTTACAAGGAATCAGATGGAAAAGATGAGTGGTAACGGGTACAAGTTACTCCTGGGAAGATTCCAGTTGGACACAAGAGGACAATTTTTCACAGTGAGAACCATCAGGCATTGGAATAATCTCCCCAGAGAAGTGGTGGATTCCCCAACATTGGATACTTTTAAGATTCAGCTGGACAGGGTGCTGGGCCATCTTATCTGGACTGTGCTTTTGTCAAGGAAGGTTGGACCAGCTGATCCTTGAGGTCCCTTCCAACCTGGTATTCTATAATTGTATTGTTCTGTGAACTGATAGATCAGGTCAGAAGCAAAGATCCTACCTATGCCCTGAGTCCCACTTTCCCAGATGTGAGAAAGGAGGAATATCTCCAGAAATACAAGTTCATTTCTGCCTCTATCCTGTGTTTATTGAGCTCCCTTGTTTGTTTCTGTATTTCTGAAGGGATGGGAACTCTTCTATTGGACCTCTTTTTAGCAGAACATGGTGTAAAGCAGCACCTGGCAGCAGTGCTTTGGTGGACTGAATGCACAAAAAGGCCAATTACATTGATTCTGGAATAGGTATGGTTTTCTGGACCTTTTGCATTCTCAGGAGATACAAAGTTGTTTTTTTCTGGAGAGGATATATAATAATGAAAGCTCTGGTTACAGTTGGAAACAACGCTAAAGATAAGCTCTTTAATAAGGTCTTTTAAAACTGATGTAACTTTCATGAAGAAAATAGCAGGAGGTGTTACCAGTTTCCTTGAAGAGGCATCAAAGCTTATAAATATGCAATGAATCAAAAAAAAAAAAAAGAGATGTTACCTTTTTTAACAGAAATGCTACTAGTCTTTTGCTAAGACAAAGCTAAAAGAACTTCTGAAATAAAATAAAGTATATCATCCTTCCACCCATGACACTGTCCGACCTGAATGTGACTTTAGAGGAGGTCAGTTGCCTGGGATCGAGGTAAGTGGCTCTTACATTTTAAAAAAGAGTGTTTGGGTATCAGATGCCTGTGTGCTAAGCTGGGATTGCTTCAGAAAGCCCGAGTTACATTCTGTACCTGCTGTTCTGCTCTTGGGAGCTGCGAGCAGGAACAGACGGTGACTCAACTGCCTTTTCAAGATACTGTTCACAGTAACACTGCATGACATAAGAAAACAGCAATAAAATAATCCATACTCTCTACACTGTAATCTTCCTACACACAATTCAGCACTTTCCAGTTGTTAGCCAAACACAGCTGTCTTCTTCAGGCTTCTTCTGCCCTGCCTGTCCATATTGGGGGAAGTTGCAATAGTTTTATGACTGCACTTTAGTCCTGAGCTCAGTCCTCAACGTACCTGCTGACATGCTAAATTTGTATCCAGCTTTGACGTGTCAGCGACCACAAAGCTCAGACATATGGATTCAGTCAGGGTCTCCATCTCAGCTCGGCACCAGAGAGTAAGCAAGTTGAGGTATTTCGGACCTCAGTGAGCGCTTCTAGCCCATTTCAGGGCCATGTCAAAGAGCTCTTTGAATACCCCTGAAGGGGGCTTAAACCACAGCTGAGCAGAGAGAAACGTTTGTACCTGTGTACGCTTGTTTCAGCTCCAGTGAGAGCGCAATAAACTCAAATATAAGAAGTGATATTTAGTGTAATTCCTGCTTCATTTAATATGCTCCTGCATTCTGCGATTATAGCTCGCCTGTTGATTTTGGCCTGGTTCACGTGCAGTCGGCCACCAGGTCTCAGGTGGGAGCTGTGACTAATGACTGAGGTACAGGAAAGAATAGCTACAGCTCTCTGCACCGGCGTCCTGATGAGGTGAGGAGGACGGTGGATCGGCGTCATGGCTTACATGCTGGCTCGCTTTTCCTGGTAAACCCACACCCATCCTAAACTGGGGCTTTTCCCGTAGGGATGCTCTGACTCAGCATGGCAGTTCTGTGATACCTCAGATTTGTATTCAGTTTCTTTCTGAAGCAGCTGCTGTCTCAGGGAGTAGCTTAGTCTTTCTCCCCCCCCCAAAATCTCCTCTCTTGAGGGTTCTTTTGAACCTGAGGACCAAGATCTTGAGACCCCAGTTCTAATTTTCCTGGGAAAAGGTAGTCAGGTATACATTTTCCCATTAATCTCCCAGATGTTTAGTATGTTGAAAGGTTGGTTTTTTTTTTTTTTAATGGAAAAATTGTATCTCTAGATGGTTTATTTCTTGCTTATTATTTCTACCTGGCCATTTGCACTTATCTCCTCATAATCACATAGGAGCCTCTGGTAAAACACCTGAATACTCAGATGGCACATACAACCCTCACAACTTAATATAGTATAGGTTACATTCTGTGTGCACACCGTTATTTTATACCTACAGTTGTGTAGACGCTTTCAAACATGCAGCTGTGGCAACACACCTTCCTAAGAATTTTTCAGTTATATCCAGTATGGATGTGACTTTTAGTAAAAAATAATTTATTAATTGATTTTAAAAAATCCTTTACATTGAGATGTTTCCTGAAAGGAGCCTGTTTCCTGAAAACAACAAAGATGCTTAACATCTAAAATCAATTATTTATTCTGACACATGGGAAAAGATGTCTAGAAGCTAGCTAATCAAAATAAAAATACATACTGCTAGAATTCACAGAAAATTCAGGGCAGCATAATGCAAATTCTCCTAGCATTCAGTATTGATTATTATGCTGATATGGACATAAAAATAGGAGGATGGCTGGAAGAGACAGTCTGGGTCATGGTCTGTAGACAGTCTGGTTCATGTAGGTCAGAATACCCAGAACTGTGGGCAAGGGAGGAAATACCTCTAGTTCAAAAGGCTACAGAGCCTCCACCTGTACCTAGCAGCCGAGACTGCAAAGAATCTCCATCACTCTGTACTGAATTTGTAGTCTTATACAGGCCAAATGTCACAGCTGTGCCATGGAAAGCATGAGTGAGAAGCAGAGAATATCTCCAGTCTCTGTACTAGCATAGTATGTGTTAAACAAAACTCTCCCAAAGACTGACTACTTTTCTCCCTGTACAGAAAGGCAAGGGAAAAAAGACCTTTTAAGTCAAACTTGGGAGAAAAACTCTGTCCTGATCAATATCTTCTTTAACCCTTAACACCAGCCTGGAGCAATATAATTGCACCATGACCCTCAAATATATCCTGTAAACTTCTTCCCTGCAGCTATGGCAAAACTTTTCAGCTTCAAAGCTGAAAGCAAAACCTGCCTCCCCTAGAAACTTGAGCATTCGCCTAGGGAAATCCTCCTTGGCCTCCAAATGTGACAAGTAAAAAGCCCTGAGAACACATTATAAATGCAATACAAGCTCATAAAGATCCAGGTACTTATGATATATCTCTGCCTACATAACACATGACATGTCTGAAATTTGATTGCTCGTGCTTGCAGCCTGATTCAGAAGCTTAAACGTGGTCACCTAATGCCATTTGAGATGCTGTAACTTAGCTGAAAAATGTGCACAGGTGTGGCAAATATTACCCAAATCTCATAGATGAACTTCTATGGGCTGGCAGCTGGAGTCCAGAAGCAGTGTCCCAGGACATGGCACTAGTTACCTCTCCCTAGGGAACTGAAGTAAGACACCAACTTCCTAGCCCCATATTGCTCTCTTATATAGCTCTTTACATACATTTACTTAAGTTCATCTGAAAAATTTAGCTTCACCTTCTCCTGTAGCCTATGTGGATTTTCCTAAAATTTTACTCCTCAGATATTAGGAATTGCCAGAATAGATATATTAATGAACATTTTAAAGAAGCTTGATTTTAAGCTAGTGCTTCTGTTTAGCTCAAGCCACTCTTTCTCTCCTTGATATTCATCTAAAGACATATTTCTAGAGTCTCCATATTCTCTTCCATCTCTTATTTTGCTTGGCTAAACAACCTAATCCCTGCAAGTTCTCATTGTAGGGCTTTCTCTTAACTTAATCCTATTGATCATTTCTGCTCCTCTTCCAGTTCAGTTATATCTTTCTTGAGCATAGATGGCCAGCCCAGTTCACAATATTCCAAATGAGGCCTTACCAATGCCTTGTTGCAATGGCACTTCTGCAATTCCCCATCGCATATTGGTGTCATGCTGTGGGCCTTTTAGCATAAATTGTTACTCAATTCTGGAAATATTTTATAGATTTTACGCACTTGAAAATTATAAATCTGAGGGACAAAACATTTAACTTGCAATTTCCATAGAGATAGGAAGGTCAATGTAGGATTTTTATGCAGGCAGGAAGTTTTACATGGACTGTTTCTTTTGTCTTTTGTTCACTTCCCCATTTCCTCACATGCTGCCAAAGCGATTTTCCATCAGCGCTTTGCTATTTTGCTGTAAACAGCCTTTTAGTTCTTCAAGCTCTCTGTATATCAGTAATCGAGGACACTTTTCACCATTTTCTTCTATTAGTAAGAAAGGAAGATTTATCTTCGTCATGTATGGTTTTTTCCCTTCTTTACAGTCAGCATAATCTGCTGGTACATGTCCCATGTAGGTCAATTGCCTAAAGGCACTTCTGTCAAGGTCTCAGACCATTATCAAACTACCAGCGGGCTCTAGAGAGAAAGAGCTGTCACAGTATGCCATAAACCTATGTGAGGTTAAATGATGCATCCATACATGATATGTGATTTATGTTACAATGTGACAGACACAGAAATCCCTCTTTGCACAAGGTAATCAAGATACCTCTCTTAGGAAAACACAGTGCTTCACCAGGGAGTCTCAGGAAATAAACTTTATCTTTATAAAACAGAGATGGCCACACTTCAAGGGTATTATAACTGAAATTTTAAATTCAGTTAGGATGACTTGCTAGGACAGGAATATATACAAACTCTTTCCTATCAATAAACGCTTATGAAATCACAACCCATCATCTGAGCTGCAAATGGCTCACTTCTTACACTATCTACATAGACATTTAGGTCCTGGAATGTGAAATGGTTTTACATTTCAAGTTAAATAAGCTCCTTGCAGAGTCGATATAGCAGGAATAAGTTCAAGCTGGTATAAATTGGTGTCACCTATCTTTCGAAGCACACAAAGCAGGGGAAATACATGAAGCAGGGGAAAATAGGGAGGAATGCTAAGTAAGAAATGTAGGGAAACTCCTCATTATCAGAGTTGCTGTGCTGCAACCCAGCACAACAGTATTGCTGTCGTGAACAGAATACCAGTGAAAGCTTTTACTCTTTTCTTGTTCTTTGCCTCTGTAGATACCCAGATTCCCTATTACCCCATTCAATGCCTAAAAACTCTGTTAATTTTACCTTTTCCTTATTGGCGATGCTCTTGTTCTGCACTCAGTTGTCTTCTTTCCTTGACCACCTCTGCAGAGTCTTCCATTATCATCTGTCCCACATTAACCCGTGTGACACTTTTCTGGGGCAAGAGCAGCTGAAGGGGCGTTGGCTTCTGTGTTACCTTACCCCTCATTGCCACAATATAGGAATATACAAGAAGATTCATTTTTTTCTGCACAGGTGAAGACAAAACTCCAAAAGAAGTAACATTTATGCTACTTGCATTACTGTGATGAACCTCAGCTTCTCTTTAAAACAGAAAGTGTGAAAGTTTCTGTGGGAGTGAAGAATCTGCTATTCAGCCCAAGAAATGAAATAGTAAAGCCAGTACTAACAAAACTGTTTTGTGATGGTGACATAGCACATGAGCAACCCATGAATAATTTATTTTTGTAGATCTGGAAATCGAGATGTTGACAAAATGCCTCCAGTATTTCTGTCACTTAACAGTATCCTTAGACTGCTTTCAGCTATAGAATTCATCACCTACCATGGAAGCCCAAGGGGCTGAAGCATATCTTCCCCATTCTCTAATCTCTGCTTCTGACGTCCTTGTAGAGGTTGCTTCTCTTCTGTATTTGTCTATTATAAGACTTGTCTGTGGATGCACAACATTCACCTCCACCCCTGACCCCTGTGAATTTGGCTCTTGGCTGGAATCCTGGCAGGCGGCTACCTGTCAGCCATTTAATGGAAGGATCCTGCCGTCATCCGTTTCAAGCTCTCTGAGCAGGAAAACGAGATGGGGGTTTCATATTTCAAAGAACAATAGAGCTCAGGGATGGTTTTTTAAATTGAAATTCTGGCTGTGGGAGTCATTAAATATAGTTCTGCTTCTCTTCTAGACTGTGAGATCAAACAGCACAGGCAATAGGAGGAATATTTGCTCACTTACGGTACATGCACAATTTCTGCAGATTGGTTGGCTTCACTCTGCAACTGACTATAAAAAGGACATAAAAATATCATTGACATGTCTGGTTTTGTGCTGAAAAAAATCCCGTACTAAAATGCTTTTTCTCCAAACTGTTTCTGAACTTTTTCTTCATTCATATTCAGACTCTAAAACTTGTTTTTCTGGAGCCTGTTGATAGCTGATTGGAGAAACTACATAATTTGAAAATTATCTCAGCATTGACTAAATGAACAGTATTTATTTTGAAGGATCTGGTAAGAAAATAATTCATTTTCACCGTAACCCAGCCTTTATATGCTGTAAAACCTCATAAAGGATTATGGATAATTTAGTAACCTCCAAGACCCTAATCCGGAAATCTTGACCCCATGCTCACTATAGAGGCAAAATTTTCACTAAGTTCACCGGACTAAACTTGGGACCATTGTCTTTCACTTTAGGATTGAAATCATATTAGAAAAACCTGCCCTACTCATGTTCTATGAAAGGGAAACAGTTTCTATCCAGTTTATCACATCTCAGCTTCACAATACTCCAAATCCAAAATGCGGAATCAGCCAGCGTAGTGCAGTAGGGTACACCTAAACTGAAATTCACCTTGGTTTTATTTTAGGATGCCTAACCAGAAGCACATGTGCATGCGTAATCTTCAGTTAGAGTGTCTGGACCATGCTGATTTGTTGCAGTAAACAATGTAGACTATTTGGATACAATTTCATTCCTTAAGCAAAAGGCTGATTGTTAATATATTGCATTTAAAGAGTTCATTTCACAATTATACTATTTACATGTATTTGGTAGCCAAAGTAAGAGAGAGAGAGTTGTTCACCAATATAAAATACCAAAAGAATTTCTGTCACTGCCTGGGAGTTTTAAAGTAATAAATTAAGAACGTCTCAGAAGAATTGCAGACTAGGATCATAGAATGGTTTGGGTTGGAAGGGACCTGAAGATCATCTTGTTCCAACCCCCCTGCCCTGGGCAGGGACACCTCCCACCAGACCAGGTTGCTCAAAGCCCCATCCAGCCTGGCCTTGAACCTCTCCAGGGATGGGGCAGCCCCAGCTTCTCTGGGCAACCTGTTCCACTGCTTGGCTGTTGTGGCTGGTGAAGTGATGAGGGAACCAAATCTACCCATTCCCTAGCGTTTATCTCATTTGGTAGCTGGTGAAATAAAACTGTTTGTTTGCTTTGTGTCTTCTCCTCACACTGAGTCTCGGGAGCAGCAAAACTCATCACTGTTTTCAGGAATGGAACTCCTACGGGCAGTGAGGAGTTCCACAAAGGTGGTGGTTCGTATTCTTTATGCAGGAGTGAAATCAGGCTATCAAGTGCTCTTCTTGTGAGAGGCTGCTGTCTCAAACTATAGAAGGGTTTCAATTCTCTGTTCTTGACCTCAAACTTGGGATATTTTTGGATTTTTTTTCCTACTGATTGTAGTTTACTATTTAAATGTCACTCCTCAGGTGTGATAAGTAATAGTCCCATAAATATCAGTAGAGAAAAACCATTGATGGGCACCTCAGCATTTCCAGATCCTTTTTTTTGTGGATCTAGATTCCTTTGCCCCGTAGGCTCTGTATTGATGAAGGACACAAGAAGTGAGATCTAAGTACCCTTGATGTTGTCAGTTTGAGCACCAAGGTATGGTCCCAACATAACTAGCCAAAATAATCTTCATCTTACCTATGAGACACATCAGAAGAGGAATCTACATATTTAGTCATAATGACAGAATTAGGTATAAGGACGTAGCTTGGCTGAAAATAATGATACTGTTGAAAAAAGTATTTGATTTTTAATTTATTCCTAACACAGGTGTTTCATCTCTGAGCTCCCACATATGCAAGGCAGTTTTGTAGATAAATTGCTGGACTTAATGCCAAGACTGGTGACATCCAAGCCTTCAGAAGTGGTCAAGATTCTTCAGACAACGCTGCGACAAAGTACCTTCCTCCACCTTCCTCTTCCAGAGCAGGTCAGTTCAACACAGAGAATTAAAATGCAATATCCTCGCAGACTGTCTCAGCACCTGACTAGTTTCTAATACACCGTGAAGCTTTTAGGATTCAGGTTTTTGATCAGTCCCAAGTGTTACTTCTTCTAAGACTTTCCTCTTCTCTCAAGTCCTCAGCAGGAGAGACATGGGCCTGTTGGAACGGGTCCGGAGGAGGCCACAAAAATTATCTGAGGGCTGGAGCACCTCTCCTGAGAGGACAGGCTGAGAGTTGGGGTTGTTCAGCCTGGAGAAGAGAAGGCTCCAGGGAGACTTTAGAGCCCCTTCCAATCCCTAAAGGATCTCCAGGAGAGATGGGGAGGGACTCTTGATCAGGTAGTGGAGCCATAGGATGAAGAATAGTTTTAACTAAAAGAGGGTAGATTTAGATTAGATATTAGGAAGAAATTCTTTGCTGTGAGGGTGGTGAGACACTGGCCTGGGGTGCCCAGGGAAGTTGTGGCTGCCCCATCCCTGGAGGGGTTCAAGGCCAGGCTGGATGGGGCTTTGAGCAACCTGGTCTGGTGGGAGGTGTCCATGCCCATGGCAGGGGGTTGGAACTCGATGATCTTTAAGGTCCCTTCCAACTCAAACCATTCTATGATTCTTGCCTTGGGGCTGCTGCTAAAAATACAGAAGACTTAATAATTCCTGGCAATATAGAATCACAGAATCATAGAATGGTTAGAGTTTCTGAAAGATAAGAAATTATCTGAAAGAATCCAAAGTTCGCGCACAATTTCTCTATTAATTGTGTAATTACAATCGTAATTATAGTACATTATTATAATAATTATTATGATTACACAATTATAATTATGTAATTATAATTGTAATTATTGGGTTTTTTCTTTCCTCCTCCCCGCCTTATTTTTCCAACTACTTTGCCCCTCATAGCTCCACAGAGCTACTGCCAATATCATTGAACCCACCGGTGAATCTGATAATCCTCTGAGGTTCACGTCGGGGTTGGTGGTGGCTCTGGATGTTGACGCAACGCTGGAACACGTGCAGGATCCCCAAGGAACCGTTAAAGTTCAGGTAAGCAGTGGCTTGACATAAATGCAAAACAAGATTGCATCTCAGGGGGAGCTGGTTTAAGGATGTCGGTCCTTCTGAATTGCAAATGATCGTTAGTCACGGTGTTGGATTTCTGCGTTTTAACGGCACGTTCTGAAACTGGCTTGAGTTGACTTCTCTACAGTTCCTGAGAGTTTGCTTTGAGCGCTCCGATGCCGTTCTGTGCTTTCACGTGCGCTGGGCACATCATGGACGTGAGCACGAATAAATACCAGTGAACTTCCAGCTTGTGTAGTAGGAGAAGGAGGAGCAAAAGGAGGTGTTTGGAACAGTACAGAAATGTGTAGTCTCTCGGCTCTTCGTATTTCCAGCTAAACTTTCTTCCTGCTGCTGAATCACTAGTTTCAAACGCAGCTGAGGAGGTAGCCGTGGTATCATGCCAAGTCAAATATGCGAATTCACTGCACAACAAAGAAATGAAAACCTCTGTTTACAAGGCAGAGGAAGAACCTGATGTCAATGTACGTTTTCCCCCCTGTGCTGTGGGTCTGAATGGCCAGCGTGTGGCTGATAAATCTAGGGCAACTGGGCTCCTGGAGTAAAGAATAAAGTATGAAGCACAGCTTTCTGTCTTCTGAACTCAAAGAGAAAACACCAAAATAACACACGCTGTGCAAATCCCCAGTCCAGTTGTCATTTAGTGATTTCCTTCTGGTTTTTGGGTTTTTTTTCCCCCGCTGCAGGTATTGTATCCGGATGGACAAGCGCAGATAATCCACCCTAAACCAGCTGATTTCCGAAATCCTGGTCCTGGAAGGCACAGGCTGATAACGCAGGTTTATCTCTCGCACACAGCCTGGACAGGTAACGTTAATGGTACAAATGTCTTGTTTGATCCCAGTCTCCTGCACGTAAGACGAACCCCCGCAAAGTCTTGGGGGCTTTGAGGATCCTGGAGTCTACAGCTGTTGTTGATGCTACCCTTGACCTTGCTAAGATTCTCACAGTCTTTGAGCGGTGACGTCTCCCTGGGGACAGGACAGTGCTGCTCCATGGGTGACTAGAGGGGCTGCTGTCGTGGGAGGGAAGAGGCGTAGAACCATAGAGTCGTCTGGGTTGGAAGGGACCTTTAAGATCATTGAGTCCAACCATTCATCTGCTGTGAGGACAGGCTGAGAGAGTTGGGGGGGTTCAGCCTGGAGAAGAGAAGGCTCCGGGGAGACCTCAGAGCCCCTTCCAGTCCCTAAAGGGGCTCCAGGAAAGATGGGGATAGACTTTTTTTATCAGGGCCTGTTGCAACAGGACAAGGGGCAATGGCTTTAAACTGAAAGAGGGGAGACTTATATGAGATACTTGAAAGAAATTCTTTACTCTGAGGGTGGTGAGACACTCGCCCAGGTTGCCCAGGGAGCTTAGATGCCCCATCTCTGGAACCGTTTCAGGTCAGATTGGATGGGGCTCTGAGCAACCTGGTCTAGGGTGAGGTGTCCCTTCCCATGGCAGGTGTTGGATTAGATGGCCTTTAAAGGTCCTTTCCAAACCAAACCATTCTATGATTCTATTCTATGATTTTTTTCCAATGTTGCTCTTGGACCGCACGTAATTATTGCACTTTACATGTTGCACGATGTGGGACCGAACCTTTCAGATGCCATCACAGTCTGACTTTCCTCCAGCTGGCAAGGATTCCAGCAGAGGCCAATACAGAAAGCTTCTGAAAATAACATTTCTAATTCCCACGGCACCCATCCAATTCCTCTCTGCTCCTCCAGCTTCCGAGAGGGTCAGTTGTGCTTTGACCTGACTCCTCATTGAAAGCCGAGGCAACCGGAGTTACCCCTGGAGACGCGGGTGGCAAAGGTTAAGAGCTGGCAAGGAGTTGGATGGCTTTTTGCTCTACCTCTTTCTGCATTTTTGAACACCACGTACGTTCCTATACTCGAGCATCGTGGTAACCCCTCCGTAACCCTGAAAAACTCCCGGTTGTATTAACAGGAGCTCTGTTGCACTTAGTGTGTATTGTCTAGCCCGAGCTCAGCTCAACCCTGAGAGCTTTTACCATTCCACACAAACTAGTAATATTTTATTGATCTTTCAGCCATGGTTCACAGGTGATCACAGAATCACATGGTGTTGGAAGGGACCTCTGGAGATCATCTAGTCCAACCCCCCTGCCAAAGCAGGGCCAGCCAGAGCAGGTTGCACAGGAACGTGTCCAGGTGGGGTTTGAATGTCTCCAGAGAAGGAGACTCCACCACCTCCCTGGGCAGCCTCTTCCAGTGCTCGTTGACAAACTTCACTTCAAAAGCCCAATGATTTGGTTGTTGGAGAAGGTTGGAGTCTGGAGGGTCCCTGGGGGTGGCTCCGGGCTCTTCCTACCAAGGGCAAGGCCTCGCAGTGAGAAGTAAATGACATCTTGGGGTTAAACTTTTAGTGAGACTTCAAGTTTATTATCATGACGACTTTTAGTAGCATCTGGCATGTGACACAGATGCATGAAATTTTATTTAAGTGTGAGAAACATCAAAAAAGCAAATTGTGCTTTGTGTCTGTGTGTTTCAGAAGCCCTTGATGTTAAATGATCTCCTACAGCAGGAGAGACAGAAATAAAAAAAAAACCAGCCTCGATAACGCACTCCCTTAAAAAGCTGCAGGATGAATGCGGACCACAAGGACCGCTCCATTAGGAAAAGCATCGTGCGCCGTTGTGGGTTAGGGACAAACCATTCCAGAGAAGAAAATGCGCCAAGTGAGCTCTGAGCCTGACATTTTAATAAGGGAAATATCTCATTTTAACTGTGGATAGGTTATTTCCCCTTGAGGCTGATACTTATTTTTAATTTTTTTTTCATATAAAGGAAGCGGGAGAGCTATCGGCAACTGCAGCCACCGAATATGACATTTTAAGGCAAATTCCTGTATATATAGCAGAAATACAGTATTTGCTTAACACTATATTAATAAATATGTACTTACTCATATATTCGCTGATAAGGCCTTCAAAGGCATCATGAGTTATGGTGATAGAGCTCATATGGGTAGGAGGTTGGTGTAAACTCATGCCTGTAGCTGGAGAAAGATGTACATTTAGAAGAAATGGCCAAACCATATGGTTCTTGCTCCTGGTGTGAGTGGTGACCTGGCCAGGTGGGCTTTGCTTCTTGTTCCATGTAAGGAGGTGGTGTCTCTCCATAGATGTTCTGCTGGTAGGGAAGGAACCAACCCGGAATGTACCTCAGGTCCCCACCAGCCTTCTCTGCTGGGTTTCAGACACTACATCTCAACCTCCTTTGTCCACCCTCACGTTAACTCTCCTTCTCTTCTCACACTTTCTCATTTCTCTGATTTTTGCCTCATGGATCAAGACTTCAACTTTGCCACATTTTTCTGATTGTGTCTCCTCCTCACTGTAGTGGACCATCACCCTAAGGACTGGTATCACAGAATAATGTGGGGTTGGAAGGGACCTCTGGAGATCATCTAGTCCAACCCCCTGCCAAAGCAGGTCCACCTACAGCATGTTGCACAGGAATGTGCCCAGGTGGGTTTAGAATGTCTCCAGAGAAGGAGACTTCACCACCTCTCTGGGCAGCCTCTGCCAGGGCTCTGCCACCCTCAAAGTGAAGAAGT
>JAOXJK010000012.1:133698135-133718642 GCA_025774025.1 Xenus cinereus | reverse complement strand
CAGAGCCCTGGAAGAGGCTGCCCAGGGAGGGTGTGGAGTCCCCTTCTCTGGAGATCTTCAAGCCCCACCTGGATGCTTCTGAGTGATGTGCTCTGGGCAACCCTGCTTCAGCAGGGGAGTTGGACTAGATGATCTCTAGACGCCCCTTCCAACTCTGACGATTCCATGATTCTGTGATTCTGTGATCATGTATGAAACATAATATAGCTTTCTAAGCAGAGCAAGGACTGAGAAATAACAGTAGAGTCATGGCCAAATGACAAGCGGATGAATATGAGCCACCAGTGTGCCCAGGTGGCCAAGAAGGCCACTCTTACTACCCCATCGTCCACTAACAGGAGTCTGTGCTGCTCACAGTCCCCACCTTAGCAGCATGTCAGGATCGTGATCAGTTAGACATTCCATCAGGTTGAGCTTGCGAGAGCTTGTTTTGTGTACTGGAGCCTGGAACCTGGTGTCTTCTGCTCTCCTGTGGAGTACCACCTACAAAAAAACAGCACAGGAAAATGGAAATATGGGCACAGGCTGAAAACAAGCCAGCAGTCTTTGCAGGAATGCAACTTTGAGAGCTCAGTAAAGCTGGTATAGGCATAACAATGAGAACATGGGAGCAGGAGGTAACTGAGAACGCAATTGGACTATGAATAAGGCACTTGATGGGGGCAGAGGCCAAAGGCTAAGAAGTGGCCTCAAGACACAGCTGTTGAATAAAAGATAAGATTGTGGTATCTCCAGATGGTTTTGCTACATGTTCTGAGTTAAAGGTGTAAGCGTATAATCTGCTTCATGAAACTTGAGTACTTGAGGACATCTTGTCCACCGTCACCAGCTGCGCATCCAGAATAGTATACTGTGTTTTGAGTGTGTTTGTGTAGCTTAATGCATGCTTTCCAAGGAGTACATATAGCTGTAATATTATGCACACGTGTTTATCTGCATGTGTGCTTTCGTTACAAAGTTCTTCCCTCTAAATTTATTAGTACTTCTGAAAAAAGTCTTAATGCAGACAAATTGAATTTGGCTCATTATTAGTTTGGGTAAAACTAATATGCCTTGCAACACCTATAGTCTTTCCTACACTCATCTCTCTGGAAAAGTGGCATGTTGTCTATATTCAGCACTTTTCATAGCAAAAAAAGAATTCTGGTGGGTCCATTATGGAATTAAAAACTACCTTTAAACATCCGCTGTATAATTAGCTGAAAACCGGGCAAAGATGTTGCCAGATATAGTTTGAAAGCTGAAAATCACTCCTGGCAGCAGTTGTCACTTTGAGAACCAGAGGAATTTTGCCACATAATGAAAAACGTACCTCAAGTTTAGACCAGTCTCCTTTCCCATAAGTTCACTGATTTAGTTATACCACGCTGCGATGGTCAGGTCCCCCTGGAAGTTACCAACAATGCTTCCATCAGCATTACATGTACTTTATTCTATTCACATTAAGCATGGGTATAAACTAATCTAAACTAGTTTTCCAGGCTCCCTCTTTACGAGTCTTGGAGGCTGCTCAGCCCACCCTAAGGTACTCGTCTAAAATGAGGGAGGTGAATAGCGGTCTGGTGGTACCAGAGTTGATAGGGACTCAGACTGTGTTTGAGTAAACTGAAGCCAGATGAGGTGTAACTCGCCAACACACAGAAGTATCGGTTATTTAAAGCATTTAATTTGAACTTTTTCTTTAATATTCATTCATTACCATTTTGGCATGGCCTCTGTATTTCCAGAAGATTTATTTAAATATAGTTCTTTACCAACAAAGAAGTTTTTTGTATTATTCAATCATTTAGCAAGCATGATTTCTGAATGCTATCCAACTCAGGCACAGCAATATGGGCCAATGAAGTAATTTTTTATCTGGTTTTGCAGTTAATCTGATTTATTTTTTTTAGTGCAGCTCTGTTACTGATATGATATTATGTGTTTTGGCATAATCCTCTAATCGAAATACAGTTTGGAGACTCTTATGTTGTTTTTTTCCAAATTATTGTATATTTTTATAGCAGCATTTTTGAAAGATGGATATTAAATGTATCATAGATAAATATTCTTATTTTACACATGGGAAAGGTAAATTAAGGGCTCAAGCATTAATTCAAATCCTACAGTATTAGATTGAATTTTAATCTGTTTCTGAGATATGGAAACAAAAACATAAAACAGCAAATTGTTAGTTTTCTCTCATATGGTAGAAGAAAAATAGGTTCATCATGAAAACTTTGACAGACAAATTTATGGGTATCAGAAATGTTAGCATTATAATAAATATACCTTAGGATATATTATGTCTCCACAGCAATTCCGGTAATGTCATTACAAGAGTTTATGCTACGAGTACTACAATGGAATCATATTATTAGTGAGAGGAAGTGAAGAGACAGCTGACAAACTGTCTCCATTTTAAGCCTCTGCTTTCAGGTTGTGCATTTCTGAGATGATTTTTAACTCATTGGTCTCTGTGGATTTCACACAAACTCTTAAGGCAGTCTGGAATATGTGGTGGACTAATACAAGTCTAATGGTTAAAAAAAAAAAAAATCATTTTCCAAGGATGAAGGGTTTTAGTCCTGCACTGAAGCATCTATGGGGCAGAAATCTGGCAGATGGGTACAACCAGAGGCTGTGGTTTCCTATTCCGCGTGCAAAGATTTTTTCCTTGTACATGAAGGTCTGTGTATAGCAAAGGGATGACTACCGTCAGGGAACAGCAGAGGGGGATTATTCCCTCAGGTCCTTAGAGTCCCTCCTAGACCTTTTGAACGGTCAGCAAAACACTTTCCCCCCTCTTTCTTGGTTCCAAGTAGCCAGGCTGTCCTGCTTTGTGCCAGGTGGAACTGGCGAAGGAGCTGCTGCATACGTGCCAGTGGAACACTGTGGTTTGTCCTGTTGAAGGTTACAACCTCAGCAGTGACCAGGGGCCAGGGCTGCCGGCCTCAGCTAGGAGAGCTCTGGTCATGTAGGGAGTCTGGGAGGACAGGAGCAGAGGAGAGAGGACCTGCAGTGTTGTCTATTAATGCTTACTTTTGGGGGGAGGGTCTGCTTGCAGGTTCAAGGTCCAAGCTGTGAAACTAAAGTGAGCATGGGACATACTGGATCTTGGGAGAATTGAAAACATGACACAACTAGACAATGAAATAATTGATGTTTTGTGACACCTGGGCTACGTGAAAAGATAGGCAAACACATCATTATTTGGATCAGGATTCGAAGGTGCTGGTGCAAGAAGAGAGAAAGGAGTTAGCATCATAACCTTAAGGTACATGCTAAAAGCTAATTATTTAAATGCTCTGTGGTGCAGAGCACATGGCCATCAATACACAATTACATCTGTAAACTTGGAACCAAGTTAAGACAACGTCTGGTTTCTTTTAGAAGCACTGCCAGCTGGGAGTCATTCTGAGCCCTGCCTGTTGCTGGATGCCCTTGGAATTAGATACTAAAATATTAGACTGTAATAGCCTTGCTGGATATCTGGAATCCTGCAGATTGTATCTCTAGTTTTCTGAAACAGCCATTTTCACTCACCTAGGTTCAAATTGAGGACAACAAAGCTTTACAGCAGCAGCAGCAGCAGCAGATGTAATGTACCTTGATCTCAACTTCCAAGCACTGTCACACTGCTAATAGTTACAGCATCAGTGGAAAATAATTGTCAGAAGAGAAGTCAGTGTGGGGGAAAGTCAATGGTATCCATTTAAACTGAAACATTTCTTTGTAGTCTTTAAAAGAACTGCAGTAAGGTTATAGTCGATTTCTCAATGAAGAGTTTAAGAGCTGCAATTTATAAACTCATAAAATAAATTCTTATTTTATAGAAAAAAAAAGAAGAATTTTCTATCCAGATGGGGAACCTTTTATAAACTGCCTTTTGGTTCATATACTGTTTGTTGCCTGGTTCAGCTGCTAAATCCATCATAGCAAGTACAACAGAAAAATGTGTGGCTATTTAAACAAAAAAAAAAAGTTCATATTTCTGCTATGTATTGATTTAATTCTTTATCTTACTTTGGGCACATTCCAAATGTTGCACTCTTTGTTCACCATTATATATTTTGATCAGTGATTTATCAATGCAATGTGAGGTGCAAATTCCTATCAGGTTGTACAGGAGAATGGAAAAAAGGTTGTCTTATTTGTCTGTTTTAACACAGAGATCCCTGTAGCTCTTTCCTCAGCAAGCCGAGCTATGGCTTCCAGTGATAATACTCATTACCTTTTAGCATAAACTACAAGAAAATTCCATCCAGAAAGCCAGTTAAGGCTGGATACACACTAAAAAATATGTAAAAACGACAGTCAATCACTTCCCATCAGCAAAGCTTCGAAGATCAAATTCCCATTTTCTTAACCTTTGAGTAGTGCAGCTACAGAGACAGACGGAGGGGTTCGTGTTCAGCAGCTCTCTTTTCTTTTCTGCTTCAACATATCATTTTTACTAACAGTGGGTTAAAACAGCCAGCCAAAATCTCAAGCCACAAGGACAGTTTAAAAAGTGATACGTGAAGACAGTTTGTGTGAAATCAAAGGGCATAACTCTATGGAGCTGCCCATTCCCTGTCTTTATTCTCCGTCCAGTGGGACTCAGGTGCCCTCACTTGTACCAAAACCTCACAAGGACCTGCCCACATCTGCCCATAAGCTAATCAGCTTTGAAAGTCTGACCGTATTAGACTAATTTTACTTATAATATACTCTAGTTAGAGGAGACCTTTGGGGATTTAAGCAGAGAAGAGAGGGAGACTGGCTTCTAAACCGGAACATTTAGTTCATATTCTTCTCTTTTTTGCCCAATGATGCATCTGTAGATGGGGGCTACCCTTCTCTTTGAAAATTCTTACTTTAAAGCTTAAGTTAAAAAAAAAAAAAAGGATGTCCTCGAAGTTTATAGCAAAGCTAAGACATGAATTTGCATATCTACAAAAGTCATTGAGATAACCTCTTACACATAAATTGAAATTCTCTAGCCTTTTTCTTGTCACTGTAAGATTTAACTCTGAGGAATACAAATGCACAGGATTAAAAACACAACTCCACAATAAATAGTAAATGACATTATCAATAAAAGTGGATAACAGGAGCAATACTTTGTTCTCGGCAGAGCGATAACTTGGAAATACACAGTTTCTTCACTGCTGTTTACACACAGAACTTGGAGGAGGCAGATAACTTCCTTCCTAATGGACTATTACAGGCACCCTCTGCAGGCCATTAGTGTGGAATTAATGAAAGCATGTCTGTGCAGCAATTAATTTCCTGTACTTCTGTAATAACAAAGAAAGGAAAGGAAGAGTCATCCTCCTCCCACAGCTGATAGCTCTGTTCCTGTGCCTAAAGCACAGTCTTGGAGAATTGGACGATTTGGGTTCTGTTCCCACATCTTTTGTAACATCCTTCATGACCTTGGAAAAATCATTTGATCTCTCTGTGCCTTAAATTCCCTTTTCACAAAAGGGAATTAATTACACTTCACTACTTCCAGAGAAGTGTCATTAGGCCTAATTAGTTAATGTCTGTAAAGTGCTTTGAGAGCAATCTTTTGACAGATGATATTCTAAGTGCAAAACATCACAGTAAAAATTTGTAGCAGTCTGGCTTAGTGTTATTTGTTTAGCACAAACAGTGCTCTTGGCAGTTTAAAAATGTTAATCTGATGTATTAGACAAAGATAAGTTAAAATTACATTTATCTGGGCTCTGATTCAGCTAGATACCCAATTGCATGCCTTAATGTAAACACTAGGTATTGAAAGTGCTCTATGCATTGTTATGTGTTTAATACCCTTGAGCTGAAGTCTTACTCATCACTAGTTTCCCTCACTCCAAATAATTTCTTGAGGATTTCCTAAAAGTAATGTTTTTAATTGATGGGGTCATCAGGAAAAGTGGTATAGAGCAGGAAAGAGTGATTAGAAAGTGACCAATGTTTGAAACTTCAGAATGTATGTTTAAAGATTTATGCATAGGAAAGGTCACTTTGGCAGCATTTTGGAAAAAAAAGTCAGAGATATTTCAAGGCTAGAGTAATCAAGGCAGAGACAGCTGTAAGCTTGCACTGATTATTACGAACATTACCTGCACAAGAGGTTGATGATTTTAATGTTTCACAGAAAGAAGTGAGAAGATTTGGATGTAACTTGGAAGTGGTAGAGAACAAGGAAAAAAGTCAAAGATGACCGCTCATCTTGAAGATCTTAATGGCAAGGAGGATGCTTATAAAAAGAAATGGAAAAATTAAAGGACAACAGACAACAAACAAATACAGATATTCATCAAGAGCTTTGTTCAGGAAAACACAAACACTTTTGTGTTTGTCAAAACCATCTATGAAAACAAGTAAGCTGTGCCTACTGTTGCAACCTGGAAACACGGAAAAGGTATGAGATAGAAAATTCAAATACCAAAACTGATTTTCAAACAGGTTAATAAACGAGGTGACTTGCTTCAATAGCATATTGTAAGTTGAAAGAAAGTGGCCACACATACTGTTGGGAGTACACTCTGTACTTATGGACTCAACCTTTGCTGGGCAGGAAGGTTAGTGATTGCAGATTGTTTCATGGGATCATGATCTAGAATAACATTTAGTCTTCTACAGACACTACTTAAAAATATTTTTCAGTAGCAACTGAATTAATTAAAATGACATTAGTAAAATTTAACAAAAAGTAAGTTATATTTTTTGATTGTAACCTATTTACTTAACCTATTTATTACTTACTGCATTTTTATATATAAACCTAGTCATTTAGTTAAATAAATTGATGTCAGAGAAAATCAGCAGTTAGCTTTAATATCTACCTAATATCTATAATATCTTAATGTTTTGAGCAAAGGCATGTTGATGTTTCCAGAAAACATTTTCCTGGATTTCTTAAAAAGCAAGGAAGTACAAGGCTGAGATCTTAAAAAACAGAATAGGTGCTACAGGGCAGATTTGGAAGTTACTGCTCTGCGTGTCTCATGTGGCTTGAGGGAAAGGATTTGAGAGGCGAAGTGGATCATCCAGCCTCATGCTCTGAACCTATGCTTTCTGTCCCTATAGACTGACTGAGCCTATGGATTAATGGTTGAACTAATGATATAACTTGAGCTAAACTCTGTGGCTACTTTGTTTCTCTTTTATGCAATTAATCAGCCTGTGCAAGTTGATAGCTCAAGGAACATGCTTGTAGTGTATCATCTCTTTGAGCAACCTGGTCTAGTGGGAGGTGTCCTTGCCCATGGCAGGGGAGTTGCAACTAGATGATCTTCAAGGTCCCTTCCAACTCTAACCATGTGATTCTATGATTCTGTGATCTCCTATAATGTCTGCTAAACTTGATTTGGAAACAGAAAAATGTTGGTTTCTGCTTTGGGCGTAAATCCAAGTTTGAATATCAAACTCTCAATGTTTTTGCCAAAAAGAGTTGGAGACTAATGTAGAACCAGTTTTCACTTTAAATCTGTCACGAATGATGCATATTAGAAACAAACAAACAAACAAACAACAAAATTCCAGTAACATTCAGTTCCATTAAGAAGCAAACCCTCCACTTTTCAAAGCTGGAAGCCCAGAAAGCTATTGCAACTATCACTGACGTCTACAGGAATAAAAGGCATGTTGGATAATATAATAATGTTGGAATGTTGGATAAATAATATGTTGGAAAAAATCCAGATTTTACTGATTATATTAGTTGTGTTCACAAAATCAGAAGCTATTTGAAAGTACCTGTCCTAGCATGGTTTAAAATATTCCACATACAGAATATTCACAAGAAAAAAACAAACAAAAAAACCAGCTTGTTTGAAACAACCCAAAGTTCATCAGATACACTTAACTTCCTATTTTTCATCTAGTACATTCATTGAACTACCCCCACACAGGCTATTTGGCTCCACCCAGGGTCCAAAGTTGTCTAAAATATTAATGACGCTTCATTTTCAGAAAATTAAGAATGGAACAGCCTCTACTCACCTCTGTCTGTTTTGTAAAGACAAATAAAGTGACACTAATAGGTAAAGCAGAGACATTCATGGGCTGTTTATTCCATGCAGCTGCCCCAAACTCGATTTTGTCGTTAATGATCCACTCTGAGCACTATTATCCACATACATTTGTCTGAAAGCTGTTGGCAGATGCACCTTCTCTACTGAATCCCCAGTTTTGGGGGCATACCTCCTTTAAAGTTATAAATCGCCCTTTTCTTTTCTGTGTTACCCTTCGAATAGTTACTGAATGCAAGTGTCACTCTTGATTGGTGCTAAGGGAACACCAGCTCTGGAAGGTAGCTTGTAATGCTGATGTTTGCCATGTCATTGTACACAACTTGCATATTAATACACATGTCTTCAATAGCAGACAGTGTGACTGGTCTGATTTACAGGTCTGGGGGTTCCAGACCATCTCTTCAAAGTGATGTATTTGGTAATTATTGCCTCCTTGTGGTCTGAGGGCTGGGGAAGTACTCAGAGTCATCAGGGTCTTTAGCATCTTTTAAGCTTGCCCAAAGAGAACAGAAAGTCCTAGAAGCCATGGAATATAATATAAAATAGCCACAAACCCCTGCAGTCCATGGCAGTATCCTAGGTCCTAATAAATTTTAAGGCAGCTGCTGGTGCATTTTTATTGACTTCTCCCTAATCAGAGTCACAGAGAAACAGTACTTCCCTGTTGCATCTCTTGAATGGGGACAATATATTAAGCTATTCAGCACTAACTCTGACATCCCATTTTGAATCTTTCCAGATTCCCGAGTAAGAAATACTGCTTACTTAACTTCCCATTACATTTTTGGATAGTTTCCTCTAAAGAGAGAGAATAATTTACCATTTTTACTGCAACTTGCACTGCTAAAGCTTTGCACTGGTAATTTAATTCTATATTCATTTAGTTTGAATTACATGGGGAACATCTGCAACGATTCCTAACAATAACTACATTTCAAGACAATTACACAGTAATAACTAGAGCTGCAGGATGATGTCAAAGCCAGAAGAGGAAAAAGAGGCGCACACATAGTTTGCGCATGAAATTAAATTTTGTTCTTAATTGGGAAAATGCAAGTTTATCAGAGAAGAGTGTTTGTAACACCACATGCATGCATTTAATATATGTGTTTCTGTATGTTCTGCAGTATTTTCTATCATCATCAGAGATTTACTCTCATTAGTGATTCTCTGAGTCACTAATGAAAAGAATCTCCTTTATTTTCGAGTACACAAATTTCCTTTCCTTCTTAGCCAACTCTTATTAAGAAGATGAAGATAATGAAATAAAAAGATCTTGTGGGATTTACCTTGTCAATCTTATGGAATTAAGTACTGTAGGATGCAAGTACTCCATTCCCCAAATTTTCCACTACAGCTTTCATATGTAGATTCACAGCACCTTAAGTGAATGCGCAGCTACTTCCCTGCGGTGTACTAATTAACTAATTCACTTATGTACAAGATATTTTTGTCTGGAAAACCTAAATGGCTAAATGGACATGTGTGGTGAACCCAACAGCTCCGGGAATAGCAGATGTGTTGTACGTGCATTGCACAAATTAGTCAGCATACATGGGTCAATTCTGGTGAATTTTGGATGTATCAGGTTTGTCACGCCTGTCCAGGAAGTTGAACACAAATTGGCTCCATGCTGTAGTCAGCTGGACCTTATTCTTTTCAGACCCTTGGACATCCCAGTTTACCTAATCTATGGGAAATATTTTGTTTATTTGTTATTTTTTATGCTGCTATACAGTCATCCAGAGCATTGTAGACATCAACATTCAAATTTTACTTTTCCCTTTGAGGAGAGAAAATCTAATGTTATATATGGTAATTGTGGTGTTGTAATTTCTCCACCAATCTAAACAGTGAAGACAGAAAAGGAAGGTCTATTTTTCTCCAGATCTCCAGGACTTGAAGTGTACGTTGCTCATGTGGAATCGCTTCTGCTGTCTGGCAGGAAACAGAAATATGTTTTCCTGCAATTTTTCTCCATGTCATCTCCTTTAAGTGAAGCAAAGAGAAGGCACTGGAAAAATAGAGAATAAGCAATGCTTTCAGTGTCACGATCAAGACTTCTCATGGGTACAGTACTGCGAGTGAGAAGTCATTCAGAACCGAAATCTGGGGGTTAACACTGGATTACAGCCAAGATGAGATAAGATTCAACACCATCAGTCATCCTGTAGTCCTAAGGGCAGAGTGTCATTTGGAGGGCAATTTTGTCACCTACAGGGGACCTTCTCTCACGTCAGAGGGTTCCAGCAAACTCTCTGAATGTTTTGATTCCTAAAACTTGAGAGGAAAAGACCCACTTAGCCGTGTTTTTGGAACATCAATATTCTGTGCATCCCTAATCCAGACCAATTGCTCAGTCCCTTAATCTTTTCCTTCTGCTCTTGTTACAGCAGCATGGCTGTGATCACATTTCTTGTGCTGAAGTCTTACCTGAAAATCAGTGTTTCTTTTGCCAAGTCTTTTGTCAAATTACCATTTTTCTGTGAAAAACCCTCAAATTTTTATGTGAAAAGTATGTACTTGCAGAAGATGATACTAAAGCAATGCATATACTGATTTTTACTCATCTGAATGAAGGTTAGCAAACTGACGTGTCAAGAGTTTGTAAGGTTCCACTGCACTAACCTCAAAAATGTGTCAATATCAGTTTCCAGTAAGGTAAAAGAACTTCAGAAACACCTTTCTTTTTGCAACCTTATAAAAATGAGAAAGAGATATTTTTCACTTTGATGATTGTTTAGCTGAGTAGAAATATAGAGGAGGAAGCACAAAGCTTCTGAATTAGCAACATGAATGCCTACTGCACTATTAGTATGAAGTTCAACTATAAAAAGGGAGATCTGATAGCAGGGCTTTCTACAATCAGTTTGATTCATTGTAGTAACAGCGTGTACTTTGTTGTAATTCATATTTTCAGTTTGTTCATTAGCATCAAGCTGCATCAGATGTTAGTGCTTAGCAGGAATATCATATAGCAAACATCTGACCATGACTTTGATAAATTCCCTCGGAAATTTAAATGAAAGAAAGATGTGTATCAGATTCTATTTTTCTATTTTTATGGTGATCTGGAGTTACTCTAAAGAAGGGGATAGAGTTACCAGCATTTGTGAGATGCAGGGAAGTATGTAAAATCAGAACCTGTGCCTTCAACTCCTTTTAAAAAATTGTCAATGGGAAGAAGCAACGACTGGTGATTAAAAATATAATGATTCATGTTTAATATTATGTCTTCTAAGCCTTTTGTGACTAATCCAACCCTCTGTATCCTTTTTGGGAACACTAACACCTCTCAGCTGCATGAACACATGGCTGGTACAAGTGATACTGGTCAACAGCAAACTAAAGAAAATGCGGATCGATGAAACGATTTCCTGTGGTAGGATTAATAAGGTAGTGCGTCAACCCTGTTATAGACATGTGTTTTACATCTTTTCTATTTCAGTCCTGGCAGACCTGTGGGAAAGTGAGCAATGGGCTTGTCACTTTATGATGAGAGGTCATTTTCCAAAGCTGTGCCTGCTATCTGGTCTGACAACAGCTGACCTGGTGAACCTTGGGTTTGACTACCAGGTGGTCATACCACACATTTCAGGAACTGCCCTTGTGGCTGGAAATCTTCAGCATTTCTGGCTCTCCGGTCCTCTGCCTTAGTAGTTACACACCTGAAACCTGAGGTGTGAGGTTCAGTAAAATGTGAGGTTCAGTAAAAGAAAACTATGAGTCCAAAAGAGCCCTTGGCTTCCTTGAAGTAACAGGATGTTGGTCAGGGCAGACCGTACGTTTCAGAAATTAAAGAACAAGAGCTGAAAGGAGCTTTTTGTCACTTCTCCTGAGCTCCAAAGCCACCTGCTAGCATTGTTACTTGGTGATACTCATCATAAAATTAAGAGCCTGCCAGCATTTAATTATCAAGGGATATAACTGAATCTTGCACATTGCATTCAGTCTTCACATACATTTGAGGTCCAAATATCTTTTTTGAGTCCCAAGTTTAGCTCATAAGTGTATTCCTGTAAATGGAAGAAAAATCTTGCTTTTGTACCAACTTCATGCAAAAGCTGTGGCAGATCTTATTTTATTTTGTGATGCTTTTGGCTTGCTTGTACTATGTATCTGTGTACCTATTTAGAGAAACACAGCGTGTAATTCATTTTAGAGTACTGTGGCTGGGGTTTTCCTTCTCTTTCTGGGTGATTTTGCACAGATGGGGAATCTCTACTGATGATCTGTGGAACCAGGACCAGTCCTTATCTACCCTTTGACTACTCCTCAGATATGAGGAACTCCGGAGTCACTACGGGATTTTGCCTCCTCCTGCAATTGAAATTTTCTCTGAATGATGCACTGTTCTAGGCAAGAAGGGAAGTCTGTGGCAGCACACCTTTATGCCAGAAAAATGGAAGGGTCTGTGGCAGGGAGAAGACAAGGTGTTTCCTTAAAGAAAGCCTGAACATCTGTCAGTTCCTTCCAGATCAGTGAATTTTGCAGACCAGAAGTTTATGGTCATTTCTAGGGGAAAAATTTTGGACAGCTTTGCAAAATAAACTCTGGAGAATTTCTGAGAACAACACAGAAGAGTGATTTTTTTTTTTTTAAACTTAGGTTGAAGTTCTTATTGCATATGATTTGTTAGCACTACTGAGTTCTTAAAGGTTCATGGCTTTGCTAGACTATAGTCAAAGGCTAAAGTTATCTCAAAATCCAGGAAAACAGAAATGAAAGTAATTAGATTACTTTAATCTTTGAAAGCGCCCAAGGCCTTAAATATTTGTTTTACAAATGTTGCCTTCTATTGTAGGCATTAGTGTGGAAGTTACCTACCAGACATGATGCTCAGTTTTCAAACAGAGCTAATAAAATATTTAAACTTTTTTTTTTTTAATAAAAACAACCCTTCTTGAAATAAGGAAGCATTAACATAAGTAAACATCATGTAATTCTATCATGAAATATCCAAGAGACCTTTTCCTCCTGGAAAGTTAATAACAGCTGCTCATGCTTGTTCAGGGAATTTCAGATTTGAAAAGGGTCTGTGTCATTTTGAGTCAGCAGCCTCCTTTTTAGAAATGTTTAAGAACCACATGTAGTTCCATCTAAAACTCTGAAAACAAAGATCTATGTAGATAGTAAGATCCAAGCTGGAACTGGATTTTACAAGTGGCCTTCTTATACGCAATGAGAAACTAAGTAACACTCAGCACTATGGAGAATCTTGGATCCAAATTTTGAACTGCCACATAGACCAGGCCCCAGAGCCTGGAAATACACTCTTTGGTATGAGTAGGCTTTGCACTAAGTGCTTTTATTAGAAATCTGTGGCTTGGAACCACAAAATAACATTATTTGTACATTATCTTTGCCTCCATAAAAATGCAGGCACTTCTCTGTTGGTGAACTCCAGATGTGGGATAACAGATGTTCTGCACAGTCTGGTAGAAACCAGACAAATCTGATTGCAAAGACAAATCAGCTCAGTATTATTGCTGAAACTTGCCTGATATAGGAACACCTACTGAGCGCAAATCACTGGATCAGAGCAATAGACATGAAAGGAACTTTTATTCTGGACTGACCATTTCTTCCTCAAAAATAAAATCAAAGCTATATAAAAGAAGAGACACTGATATAGATCTTATACTGCACTGCTGAGCAATTCTCCTTTTCCTCTGGCTTGTTATTGCTGCCTTCACCCACAATAAAATAAATATGAATGACTGAATGCAGAAAAGGCCACCAGAACTTTAACATTTCTGGTATGTTACCTTTTGGGAGAAATTCAGGGGCATGTAGGAAGGTGAGGAGCCTGCCTCACTGACTTGCAATGGGAGCTGGGCCAACAGGTTCCCTTTGTGCCTCCGAAATGTTTCTTCTGTCATCTGACTTTTCACAGGCATGTAGAAACTCTCAGGTCCAAGTTTCATTGTGGAGATTAAACTGATCTGAACTCTGTATGGATAATCATATTTTCTTGACATATTTTCTATTTATTTTTTCAGAACTTTCTTTCCCCGGAATACTCTTAGCTGGAAAAGCAATATGAAAGTAAGAGCACCTATCAAATTTGGATGGACAGATGGATTGGGTTTTTGCCATAAATCCAATATTTTCTTTTTCCTAAAATGGAAGGGATGGTGTTTCCTGAAACACACAGAATTTGTAGGAGCAAGTATTTTCATTTTTGCTTCCAATCTCTTCAGTACCTCTGCATTTCCCTGCCACAAACAATCCCAGTGTAATGACTTTACAGCAGCAACGTATCCTGTAAAGAAGCTTACATTGGAGAAGCAAAGTATCACCTTTTAAGGAAAGAGCTCAGAAGAGGTTGGTTGGCTGAAAACTTGGGAAAGTCTGTTCCTTTCTATGGCTTATTATCATGGAGAGGTGAATGACTTACCTCTTGAAATGGCTATTTTCAAGCACAGGCTTACACATCTGTTCCTAAAACAGACTAAATTTTCTTTTCTCTACATGCTGCACTACTTTCAAATGGCATAGCATCAAATTTAAATGTTTTCTTATGGATTCCTTTAAATCTTTATGCCCTGGAGACATTTTTTTACTTGGCACCCTATTTGGTGACCATTTTGCACGTATAAACCTCTTGCTTACATCTTACCCATATTTCCTAAAATCTTTTCCCTTTTCCATAATTGGTGTTCAGTTTTTTACCTTATTTTACTGCCTCCTATTTTTGACTTTGAGATCTACAAACTTCTTAATTGGCTGTTGCATCTTGGCCATGCTAACTGTTGCTGGCTTTTAGAAGTCTGATGAATTTCCTAACTCTACTCAGAAAAACTGTTCACCTTCCTAGCAGCGCGTTGCCTTTGTGACATGAAATATGACTAAAATTACCTATTCCAATCTGCAATTACCACACCCACCAGGACTTCAAATTGTTCAGTTGCAAAGAGAGGAAGGGAAGATGTAGAACCATTACTGAAACTTCTTCTCCACCATCTTTTGAAGGGGAATGGTAACGACTGAATGAAAAAGCCAAGCCACTTAAAAAAATAGATTTGTTGCGGATAGCGGTGTTCCTGTCCCAGGGTCTGTATAGCACATGGCCAAGTGTAATTCTTCCAGGTCACCTCTTCAGTCTCTAATCTACGTACTCCTTTCCTACACACCCTCTCAGCATGTAGAAGTGACTTTCCTAAAGACATGTTTTCCAAAATTTCAGATCTGTGAATGACACAGTCCTCTCTGCAACTTCGTAAGTAGCTGCCGGCACTTCACATAATTTCAGGGAATATTAGTCCCTTGATTATGTCGATAGCTCAGAGGAACAATTTACAGTATTTCTATGCCTTTGCAGTTCCATCCTGTCACTTCTAAAAAGCATTGCCTTGCACCTGAAGTGTTCTGTTCCTGTTCAATGACTGCATGATACATCCTTTTTAACAACGGACGGTAACAGAATACATAATCAAAATAATATTGCTTAGTCACTAAACTCTCCAGCCATCTTTATAAAGTTGCTTTAATTGCATGAGCCTGCTGCATGTCTATTATTTACGAATACTACAGTTGTTAATCCAGTGAGATGAGGATGAATGAGTGAACGTCTAACCTTTGCTAAATTGAAGCAAGCATTCTCCTTAACTCCTTCACATGAGTTAAATCCAAGTTTATGTAGGTCTCTTGTGTTTCATTAAAGGCAGCTTTCAACAGGGTTCACAGCAGAACAAAGCAGAATGGAATTGAGTAAACAATTGGATTTTACCATGCCCTGCTGCTACTTTTATTTTAGATATTGCACATGCAACTGCTCCAGGGGTGCCGGGCTCAATCCATTTCTAGGAAATAATAATTACTTATCAGAGTATTTTGCTCAGAACCTACACGGCTGACATTAACTCTCTAGTGATGCAGAAGAACTAAGTCAACCCACATTGTCCTACCAGGTATCAAACTGCTCAATCTGCTTCAGTACATTCCTTTGCTACATTTTCCCCTCTCCACTCCCAGTTTTTAAATGCATTTATAGGAGATGCTCATTTGCATGAACCCAGTTGTCTCTCTTTTTTGTAGCATAGTATTACTCTTATACTCTTTTTTTCCACTAAATTGTTAGTACTGTGACTTTAATTTACTAAATATACCAGGTGATGCATGGCATAAAGGAATAAGGGCAATTTTGTGTTGCAAGTCAGACTGCAGGCAAAAAGCCCATGGTAAGGTCTGAGCTGATACCCCTATCTCAGAGAAGGTGAAGAAAATCCAACAGCAGTGACTAGTGTTGCAGTCTATAAAAGGGTTAAAGGAAAATTTTCTAAGGATTTGCAGCAAGTTTTCCTGTTTGTAAAAATCAAGGATGGTGGAAACTCAAGATCCGCACATCTGAAAATTTCAGCTGTGCCGTATATTTCATTATGTTTGCACCAACAAGGCTCAAGAGAGGCTATAAACTTTCCAGTCACTGATAGAGAGGGCTTTAAAAGTGCTTAAGGCTTTTGTAATCATTTTTGTGGCCAATGGCCAAGGCCGCTAAGTGTGTGTATATGGAGACAAAGGCTTAATAAACTCTTTTAGAAGTGACTTAGTGTTTTAAATGCCTGAAAATACTGGTGTTCATTTTAATGCACACTGAAGAGCCTGACTTTCAAAAACCACTGAGCACCTATTCTCTGAAAGCTAGACTTTCACAGTGCAAACACTCAAAAATGAAGAACACTAAGGTGCATTTTCAGTGCTGACAACACTGGAAGTGGCACCGTAGCTTCCCACAATTTCTGTGGCTCTCTATGCCACAGAATCTCTACCTCTTCTTCCAAGGGGAAGTCTGAATTGCAGCCTCTTCTTGAAATGTGTTCCCTGTGCCAGGCACCCTTCTCCCAGTGCCGGGAGCTCTGTGGGGAGGAAGGGGTGATGGCCAGCTATACCATCGCTGGGTTTTTCTTCCGGTGCCATTAAGACAAAGGTCAGTAAATCCTTCTGTGCAGCACAGATATGTTCCTCTGCTTAATTCTCTAAGCCATAGGGATTGCATCTGTGTGTTTTTCAGATGGTACCATAATGTGGAGTGTTTCTACCTCCCCAGCCGGGAGTGGTTATGCACCCAGACTGAGCATTTGTGAGATTCATTGCTTCACTGCGTGCTGCTGATGTTCTCGTTCAAATGGATTTATTCCCGGGTACTGTATTACAGATGGTCCTTATGCCCATAGGCACTTCTCTGTATGTAGTCTTGCAGATTTCTTTTTATGGTTAAAACACTGATATCTGCTTGCTTGTATCTACACTATCTTCTCTATTTGGTCCAGAATGTATGCATGCCAGATCCACCATGCAAAGTTGCTTTTGTGTACCTTTTTAAACTTGAGTTGCTGCAGATGGTACCAAAGGTACCAGCATGGAGAAGGAGAATCCTCCTGCCTTTTATATAATCTATAATCCTACCACTATAATCTTGCACTATTTTTTAAAAGTTAGCAAAATATTTGAGATTGCACAATCTAATACAGTGTTAGCCCCTTACTTATTTTAATAGAGATTGCTCAGTGAAGTTTTGCAGATTTTTTTTCTTTTCAAACAGACACCTTGGGGGTCCCTGCATTCTTCTGATCACTCCCTTGGTTTTCTTTATGACAGAAGTTCACCAAGTCACTAAATGCACCTCCGAACACCAGTTCTCCTGCTCTCTTTGACGCTTGACTTGTTGCTGTGGTGATGCTCAGCATAGTTGCTACTGGGGGAGTGTTAGGAAATAGAGCTTTCAAGGATGAGGGTCACAAACACATATAATGTAATAGGTCAAACTGGTTATCTGCCGTTCCACAATAATTGAGATGGTTTTAAAAGGTTTGTGCCATTATCAGTAATGGGTTTCTTCTATATCGAAGGCCTGTTCTCAGTTTATAGGATACCTCTTGACTGTCACTACTCCATGCAGCATGGAGTAGGTGAGAAAGCCTCCTCTAGGTTATTAATTTTCTTTGTGTTTGAAATACTGAGGGTATTTTCCGCATTTATGTGAAATACTTCAGGATGACAAAGTCTGAAGACAAGACTTACTATAGCAAAGCTTCCAGTCCTATTACGAACAGTTACCAAATTTCAGATGACACTAAGCATGGAAGAACTCGTGCAAGCATTTGGTAAGGGTAAAGGATGAGCTTATTGGAAATTGGGAATCATAGTTCTTAGCTGAGACAGACAAAAATATGAGACATCATGCACTGAAAGTAGAGGAGTAGCTGGAAGTTAGACTTTCACTCAAATAAATCAGAAGGAACTCTTTAAAAAAAATCAGTAGATTTTCTCCATCATGGATAAGTAAGCTCAGGCCATGAACAGGGAGCATGGGAGAAACCATCATGCACAACCGGAAAGAGGGAAGAAGAGAGAAATCAGTGGCCACAAACATTCTGAACGCTCTTCCAGAATGATTTAATTATATTGTGGGTCTCTATCTACAATATTGATTTGGATTTGATGAATGTTGATAAATTTGTGAGAGAAAAAATCTTTTTTAACACGAAACTTCTTAAAAATGCAAGCTTAGAGCTATATATTCCCTCCTAGTTTCAAATACAAGGAAATACCTCTTCTATCAGTTAAGCATTAAAATGAGAAATCTGAGAATGGAAAGAATAAGTGTGAGGATAAGAATGGCTACTTTTCCTCATACAGCAGCACAAATCAGTGCTTATCTCTGCGAAGAGCAGTGTAGCTGCGGCAAGAACAGTTTCCCTGTCAGTATACTGTTAATAAATTAATTCACAGAATATGCATCCCTGGATCCTAATTGTCAGCAAAAACCTGAAAATAAACTTGTCCTGGGTCATTCAGGTATTGTCAACTTTCCTTAAGATTTGAAGAGGCCTATGCAAATTTTCTGTAGCAGAGCTTTTATAGAGGTTCTTGATAACCAATATTGTTGTAATTCAGGCATGCTAGTTTAAAACTACAGAACTGTAGCATACTTTATTTGCTAGAGGAATTTTACATTCCCACATTTTGTAGTGTTCAGCCTAGTTCATAATCTGTATGATTCATGCAGGAAATTATTCAAGTATGGAGGAAAAACAAAAGAATTACAGAGCAAAGTTGAGACTGTAAAACAAAGAAAAAAAGCAAACCACAGGGATGAAAAGAAAGATGTACATGAGCTTTCTGTAAAAATGGGAATGGGTTCAAAAGCAGTAAGTGAAGAAAGTAGTCTGAAGAGGATGGTGGGACTTAAAAGAGTTACAAAAATAACTTACTTACCGAGGAAGCATATTAATTATGTAATTATTTGCCTTGGTATTTCAAAACAGGGAAAAAGAACAGATGCCAAAATCCATTATTAGCTCCCAGATAAAGAAGTAGCAAGGAAAATGTAAATATCTTGCCGAGACTTGGGAGGACAGACAGAAATATCCAACAATGAACAAAACTCTTCCCAAAAAGCATCTGGATATTCAAGAGATAGAACTCACTTTAAAAGAGTTTTAATAAATTTTCTGATCATATCTCCCTGTTCATCTACCTTGAGAAGAGGTGTAAAGACAAACCCATCATCCTTTGAGTCCTTGGGAGAAGGAGGTGCCGTTCTCTGCTTCTGCTTTGATGCCCCAGCCTACTCGGAGTATCACTGTGAACCTCCCTGCTGTGCTGCTTGTGTGGGCGTCTGAAGGTAACACCCACACCATACTTTGTGCCATGAGAAAGAGAGAGCAGCAAGGCATGAGGATGCCTTTGAGGGTCACAGTCAAGGGGTTGTGGTCAACAGCTCAATGTCCAAGTGGAAGCAGTCATGAGGGATGGTCTTCAGGGGTCAGTACTGGGACATCTTTTTTAGAGACATGGATTGAGTGCACCCTTATCAAGTTTGCCAACAACACCAAGCTTTGTGGAGTGGTCAACGCGCTGGAGGGAAGGGATGCTATCCAGAGGGAGCTGGACAGGCAAACCTCATGAAGGTCTACCAGGACAAGTGCAAGGTCCTGCACCTGGGTTGAGCGGAGAATGGATTGAAAGCTGCCCTGAGGAGAAGGACATAGGAGTATTGGTTGAGGAGAAACTCAACATGAGCTGACAATGTGAGCTGGTAGCCCAGAAAGCCAACCATATCCTGGGCTGCATCAAAAGAAATGTGGCCAGCAGGTCAAGAGAGGTGATTCTGCCCCTCTGCTCCACTCTGGTGAGACCCCGCCTGGACTACTGTGTCCAGCTCTGGAGTCCTCAACACAGGAAGGACATGGACCTGTTGGAAGGGGTCCAGCAGAGGGCCACAAAGATGATCAGAGGGATGGAGCACCTCTCTTACGAAGAAAAGCTGAGAGAGTTGGGATTGTTCAGCCTGGAGAAGAGAAGGCTCCAGGGAGACCTTATAACAGCCTTCCAGTACCTAAAGGGGGCTACAGGAGAGCTGGGAAAGGACTCTGTATCAGGGAGTGTAGCGATAAGATGAGGGTTAATGCTTTTAAACTGAAAGAGGGGAGATTTAGATTAGATGTTATGAAGAAATTCTTTCCTGTGAGGGTGGTGAGACACTGGAACAGGTTGCCCAGGGAAGCTGTGGCT
>JAOXJK010000012.1:133686066-133698035 GCA_025774025.1 Xenus cinereus | reverse complement strand
ATTTAGATTAGATATTAGGAAGAAATTCTTTCCTGTGAGGGTGGTGAGACCCTGGCCCAGGTTGCCCAGAGAAGCTGGTTGGTGCCCCATCCCTGGAGGGGTTCAAGGCCAGGTTGGTTGGGGCTTTGAGCAACCTGGTCTGGTGGGAGGTGTCCCTGCCCAGGGCAGGGGGGTTGGAACTCGATGATCCTTAAGGTCCCTTCCAACTCTAACCATTCTATGATTCTGTGATTCTATGCCTGGGAGCCAAGGTCTCCATTCAGTGGCTGGGCAGAAGCAATGGGAAGAAGGCCTGGAAGGTAGCAAGTGGTGACCGTACAAAAGGTCTGACAAGCAGAGGCCAGTTGCTTCTAGCCAGATCTTGCTAGAGACTCCTTGGCTGTACCTCTTCAACCTTTGGTGAGCAGGTCCTTCTTCGGGTAGGACCCAAATCCCTGGATCATAGAGGTGTGAGCTGGTGGTGCCGTTCTGCATGTCCTCTTCATTGGGACATCTCTCCTCCTGCTGAAATTTCCCATCCCAAAGAGCCAGCAGGCTTGCACCAGACTTGAGCCAGGACATATGTAGCCAGGTGGATGATGAGGGGATTCAAAGCCTGTGTATGAATTCAGATTGATGTGATACTACAGATATACTAATTGTCCCACAATGTTGTGCCCAGTGTATTAGTAGCAGAAAAGCAAAGTCCATTCTGCTACTATTATAAACAGAAGATATTGTTCTTCTTTAACAAAAAAACCACTATAGTCTTTCATTGCCCTAGCCTTTTTTGGGGGGACTAATTTGTTGGAAAAGGAATAGAAAAAAATACTAGACAAATAGTTGGGAAATAATAAACTAAACTATCAATTTTTAAAAAATATTTACCATAAACCCAGTGAACTTAACGTATTTTCATTTTATTTCTTTAGTGTAGCTATTTTCTTCCTTTTTCAGCCCCTCTAACTCTGTTCCTAGGACCTCCTGCCCCTCTGCCCAGCATTTGCAGTCTCCAGAAATTTATGGGAACCAGAAGATTCTTATTTTTATATTTGATCAGAAAAATTAAATAAGGGGTTGTTTTATGTTTACTCCTGCCTCTGGTCGACCTTTTCTCAAGAACTGAAACCTGAAATAGTCACAGCTATCTCTGAACACTGATGAAGGCAGCTGTTAAGCTGGGGGGAAGACAAAGAAAAGGACTAGACTGCAGAGTTAAAAGAAAAAAGAAAACTCCAACATGTTATGCTTTGCTCCTTGTGCTGAAGCCCTTGTATTTCAACTTTAATTGCACGCAGCAGCATAAAGCACCTTTTAATCTCTTCTCTTCCTATTTACCTTCCCAGTTTTCTTTATTTACTTACTGCTGTTGTGCTTCATCAGGCTCCAGTGTCTTTAAAGGCAAGTACCACTAAAAGCAAGAGGAGTTTTGTTAAGCTCACTAACGAGTTCAGAACTGAGCCTTGGATAGGTGAGATCAAGTCTCATATCTGCAAAAAGCAGCAGCACTGGGGTTGAAGAGCACTAAAATCTTCCCCAGCCAATAAGCTGCTTTTCCTAATTTACTTCTGTCACCAAGTTTTTGTCTTTAACCTGTGTTTTGTCCATGTAGTTGCAGGACAAAATTACCATTTTGTACGGTCTTTATAGAGAATCTCTTATTAAAAAAGCTTTTGCCCTATTTTCTTGTCCAGAGCACAAGAAGTGTTAGTATAATTACCACATTTGCATAATTCCAATAGATACCTTGCAGTAATAATAATAAATATTTTTAAAGACTTAAGTAATAGTTGACCTGCTTAGAATTTATGTTATGCCACATGAAAATGGTAAACTCTTAAAAGAGAAGGAAATGTATTCCCCAAATAAATAGCATATTTATTATTTGAATTGGTCCAAGTGATATAGTAGGAGAAGGCTGTGGAAAAATTATTTGATCTCTCTGCTTTTTCCCGATGAGTTCCAATCAAAATCTGCCATTCCTATAAGAAGCAGCCATGTCTTAAGAGTCCAGAGGTCAGATACTTGGTATCTACCTCAGGATATTCTCTGCTTCCTTGTGCCATCTCTAGACAGAAAGTTATTTCACACTGGGGGCTGGAATTGAGTCCCTTATTGGGGGAGAGTGAGTTAATTGAAATGGGATTTAATTAAATCCTAAAGGGATTTGATAGAAATGACAGCTCTCTTCAGGATCAACCCCCCTCTATATAAAATATCAGTGATTTGGCCTTGTAAGCGCAGGGGTTCCGTAAACAAAAAATAGTAAGAAAGCCAAGTGTGCTGAAACAGAGTATTGAGTTTAATATTATTGTGCCAGTGTCCTACAGGAAGCTTTGAGGTGATCAAATGGAAGATATGTCAGTGTCTATCTCTTCCATAGATTTCAGAACATCTTCTGTGACAGTTTTTCAGTTCTGGGGACACCTCACATTTTGCTGTAAGAGCAGGATTCCTTCAAACCCTGGAGCGAGGGAATGCGTTTGGGTTTTAATGGCCATAGTGGGCCCAGTGCTGTCAGCAAGCTCCTCTATGTCTGCCTTCTGCTTAGAAATTTGAAATATAAACATACTTTTTTTCATAGTCATAGCTTTTACATCAAAAGAGGTGCTAAAGTTTCCCTCTGTGACCCCATTACTCTTAATCTGATCTTAATCTTTTTTTTTTCCCATTCTTATCTTGTATTTTTTGTTAGTTTCACAGGGACAATATGGTGACAGACAGACAACAGCTTTGTTCATTTCACCTTATATTTTTTAAAAAAAAATAGTTGGCTCATTAATCAATATTAATTGTTCATTAGAACCCCAAGGAAAATGAATCATTCAGCTGATTAATCACTCATTGAATCTTTTAGTGGCCTTGTAATAGTGCATGACTGCATAACATTATTAATTGCTCTGTGTTGTTCTCCTGCCCTTTATTACTGATATGCAAAAAGCCATTAACATATTTAGCAATGCCTACATGTGTACGCAGAGGAGTTGAGAAAACACAGCCAACACTGTCCTTGCTCGAGAGCTACTAGAGGTGCTCACCTGGCCAGAGTTTTGGCCGATGTAATAAATAATGCCTGCTCCATTTTTCATTTCTGGAAAAGAGACAGATTCTTTGTTCTTTTTACAAAAATGAAAAGTAAACCAGGTACTATTCCTTAACAAAGTACTTGGCTGCAGAGTGTGTAGTTCTATGTCAGAAATAAAAGCAATTTCACTCTGCCTTAGCATGTGTTTGGCAAGTAAATATAGGGTTATATAAAGGTCAGAAACTTGCCAAAAAATTGTGATTTGCTTTTCATTTAGGAAAGAAAAAGGTGGAAGGGGAGTCAGAGCAGTGTTATTATAGACAAATAATCTGTCACTCATACACTGTAGAATCATCTTTAGTTTAATAGATGTTGACAGGAAAATAAAATTGAAACTGCTTTTTTAATGAGAAATAAAAAGCCTCATTGTTGTGTATGTCATATTTAACCTGCACTGCCTGGTCATTTTTACATTTTCAACCCTTAGCTAACCCCTTGTCTCTTCATAGGCTTAAGTAGGTCTCTGCCACTACTTGAACATAATGAATGTACCCTAAATGATAGAGGAGCATATTACATCCCTTGTTATCTTAGCTTCCCAAGAGCAGCAGAAGCATGAGTTAGGCGTGTGTGCTTGAGGTGGCCAAGGCTGATGGGCTACTGGACTGCACCAGCAGAAGTGCAGTCAGCAGGTCAAGGGACATCACTACTTATAGGGACACAGGCTAATTCAAGACGGGAGCAGGATGCTGGCTGTGAGATCAGATCCGGTTGCTCAGGTCCTTACCCAGTCTGAGTTTGTAAACTTCCAAGGATAGAGACTGTGCAGGTCTCCCCTTCTCAGCCTTTGTGAGGGCTGGAATACAGCCCCAACATCCAGGGTAGAGTGCCCAATTTTGCCCTCTCTCTGTAACAAAAGTGACATTGACAAGCTGGCGAGGGGCCAGTGGAGGGCCATTAAGGTGGTGAAAGGCCTGTAACCTGTGCCTGTGGGGGCAGCTGGGGTGGGCTAGCCAGGATAAGAGGAGGCTTGGAGGATATTGAATCACAATTGTACACTAGGAAAAGTTTTAGGGAAGATGGATCCAGACGCCTCTTTGAGGTGCACAGTGAAATGACAAGACACAAGGAGCACAGGTTGCTACAAGAGAAATTCCAGTGTGGTACAAGGAAAAGAAAAAAATAACATTACAGCAGGGGAAGGTGAAATCTCCATCCTGGTGACTTTCAAACCTCAGCTGGACATGGCTCTGAGAGACCTCATGTAGCTGAAGATAGCCTTGCTTTGAACAGGGGTCAGGTCCCTTCTTACCTAAATTATTCTATAGTTTTATAATTCAGAGATTTCATCAAATGAATAGGAAATGGAAGGCAGACTTTATAGTTGAACTCAAATTATTTCATCCCACAAACATTGCTCTCTTCTAAATAGATGCTTGATAGGCAATTCCTATGATATTTGACAGACATAGTAAAAAACTCTGTGGTCTTTTTTTGGATGTACCATAAGGATTCCTTTTTCTGGTCTTGGAAAATAATATGGTAGATAAAATAACTGTGATTTTTATGGTGTTTGAACTCAGATGATATTTCAGTTTCTAGAAGTCTCTAATCAGACAGTTTAACAGGAACAAATCTCATAATGACCCCCTTTGACTGGTGCTGTCTAAGAAGGCAGAATTCAAAAGCTTCTCATTCCTGAGTGTTACTTAAGGGAATGACTGGAATTTTAAAAAATAATCCTTCATTGTTTCATTTTAAAATAGTTTAGTTAATTAGTCCTTTGAGCAGCTTGGCATACAAGTCACTCACATGAATAAGAAACTACCATAAAGAAAAGTTACCCCTAACCTCAAAATGACTCAGCTTTGTGTTGGTGATACAGCAATCACTCCTACTGAGGTCTTGTTCTATGCTGCATCAAATCTCTCAGGCCCTCATCGGAAATTATTTTCCTAAAACAACATTTAGACAGGGCAAAGTATTTGAAGAAAAGAAGATGATGGGTAGATACCAGATCTTTGGGACAGAAAAAATGAAGAAACACCTCTTACCATAGAGCTTTTAGGCCAGAGGACACACTCAGGTTTTTCTTTCCTAAAGTCTTTGAAATGTAATGAAATAAATTACTGATATATTTGTGACAATTACTACACAGAAGACTTCCAGGAAACCTGCCAAACTACACAAGACTACAGAAAAGGCTCTTATCTTCTCATGGTATGTCCTTGGCTGGCAGAAGTAGGACATGCCTAAGGCTTGTTCTGGTGATGGGTTTAAGGCAATTTTTAAGGACAAGGCTGAGTAAACATTTTAAACAAACTACACATGGATGTCCAAAGAATGGACAATGCTTATCAGTTGGTACTGATAAACTCAGTACCAATGTGCCTGAACAGTGAGGTTTTGGTCCTGCTCTGCCTCTGGTCTGCTGAGTGACATTTTTATTTTTTATGAGCTCCCCTTTCCCCTCCTCCTTGCACGAAAGGTCACCGCTTGTGACCTACCTGCACTCTGAAGTTTGTCCCCTGCTCACCAAAGCAGGAACTGACAATGTAAACGAGGGCAGAGCATATCAGAGCAAGAACCCAAGAAAATCGTAAAATTTCATACTGCATATCGTCTCATACCTGGCTCACATGCTCTGTATCTGCCACTTGCAGGATTATTTCTTGTGAGAAAAGAAACTTGTAGTACTTTAAGCGGTGATTCTATATTCTCTTGTTGGCAAAGAAGTAGTGATTTTGAGCATTGCTATGCTACCACCGTAATATAATTTAAAAGGACAATGACAAGGTAAAAATAACTTCTATTAGAATATGTATCTTCTTCTGTGATGTGAAAGTTCCAATAAGTGAAGGGATGTTTGAAGACCAACTATCTCACTGGCTATTTGTGATTATTTGTTTATCTTCTATTTCTCTCACCAAGGAAAAATAAAACAGAATGGTCAGTGTCACTCCTGGGTTATCTTCAGAAGGGTGGCACAAGGCTCTCCACCCAGCGTGGCACAACACTGCAATAGTGAGGCTCCAATCACGGCAGGAATATTTTTAAATCCTAGACCAGAAGTGATTTAATTGGAAGTAAATATAAAATTTTTAGAAACACTTATTAATGACCTTATCCCTGGTAAACATGTCTTCTTACAAAAATAAAACCACAACCTGACAGTATCAGGTTAGGATGCATGAAGGTTAGGATTTACATAAAATTTGAACCAGTCAGAGCTATAGGTGACAAAAGCTACACTACAGCATTCCATTAATCTAGACCCCAGCACAATAATTAACATTGACAGATAATTATACTCATTTAGATAAGAAAGACAATTTTACTGGCTAAACCGTGTTTCCCCAGCAGCTCCTTTGGTCTCTCTGGTAGTGTCATAGCCTTTAACTCCTGATTCTTTGATGCTTAGCACTCATCTCCAGCCCAGACGCTCGAATAGTTCATGTTTCAAAGTGTATCAGACAGTCTAACGTCAGGGGTCTGCCTTCTCACTGTCAGTCAGTGATGAGTGAGATTATTGATGACTTGGAAACGATAAGATCTAGCTTTATAAAATTACCTGTCACCTTTCCATATACTGTCTGAAGTCACACAATTCATAGAATTACACAAACTGAATGTAGCAAATGGTCTCAAATCCTTTATAATGTAGTCAAACGCACTTCTCATTTAAAGCAATGTCACATACAATCTGTCAGTGTATACTTGATACAGTGCATCTTCTGCACAGAAAAGTGCCCAGTGTCCTTCTATCCATGTATGTGTTGTGGTACTACACATACAGATTTCCTTGATAAGAAGACCACATACATAAAAATATTTATACATGTTCATCCCTTGTTTTGCATATATTTGCTTTATACATAAGATGGATTTTCCATTAATTTATTTTCTAATTCTGATAGCTATTGTCCACTCTATCTGTATACCATAGCCATTTACTGGGGTTTTTTTGGCAAAAAGCAGAAAGAAGAGGAAAAGATGTGGAGACCAAAACTCTCCTTACAGTGACATTGTTCTTTTTCAGTGTTCATTGTATTCAGACTACTTATTCTTTACAAGTCAACTGATTTTCTGAGGCTAGAAATAAACAGGAGAGTTGTCAGACATTTCCAGTCCTTCTTTTTTTGCTCAGAAAGTTACTGCCACAGGCATTCTTTTTCCAGAAAACAGCTAAAAACTACATGAGAATGCTAAGACGTTCTTGACTGAGTAGAGAAATAAGGGATTTCTTCAGACATGCTTCAAAGCTTCAGCAGAAATCATACAAGTCCTAAGTACATGTAGGAATAAACAAATACATCAGTAATACTGCCTCGGGAGAAATGGAGCCCTGTGGAGCAAGTTCTTCTGAAGTATTTGGTGACAAATCCAGACTTTAAAACTAGAATAAGAGTTTCATGACAGTTTGGGTAGGACTCCATAACCTAAAAGTGGGCATCTAGCATTATTGTAGATTCCTTAAGGCATCCAAGTCATGGCATATGGTTGATTGATGTAGCGTAAAATCTGTGCTGTCCTGTAATGGCAGACTGAGACCATTACCCACTTTAGGGCAATTCTTCTCTGATGCTTCTGTAATTGTTTCTCCAAATATTTGTAGCTAAGGTCTAACTCTTTCATTTTTTAGGTTGTTGCATTTATTTTAGGCTCATGAAATGTTTAATGAACTTCCACACAACAGTGATGAACCATCTGAATTCCCCTTGCATTTTCAAATAAGGTTTCAAGATCCTTCTTGGACTTGTATCCTTGTGTGTTGGGTAAATGGGAAGGATGCTCCATCTGATGCTTTTCTGGTAGAGGACAGACTACGTAAGGCAGGAATAAACCCTGCAGTGTCAGAGGGATATCTGGCAAGTAGGGTCTCCAGATTAGGCACTACAGCTCTTCTCTCTGTGTGGTTTTGGGGAATCAGGGGGAGGAAGCCACTGAAAGATGGATGGTAAAAAGTCTGAGCTCTTCCTAGTGACCTCCAACGTACCACTATTGCAGCTGCGATGGCTAAGAAAGGACATTTTATAAGCAGTTTGAAAACAGCTTTAGCTACTCACTTCACTTCTGATAGCCCTCCTCTACCCCTCCTCAATCTATACCTTTTTGCAGTTTCTATGTGTGAATTAGTTACTGCAGTTTACATTTAGGTACCACAAACATAAAGTGCAAAGAACTTTCAGCGCAGAGCGGTTTCGGGTACTCTCCTGCATTCAGTCTTGATGCTTTTGTCTGGCTACCCCCTCTGTTACTTAACTGCTCTTTGAAATAGCAGTGAGTGAGATTCTCCCAAAAGATGGGTGATAATCAGACAAAGCTTCAGCATTTGCAGAGTAGCGCCTCAGTTTGGAAGTGCAAGAAATGAGACTTTGTCATCCTCTACAGGGTGGTGGCCCTCAGTCACATAAAGCATTTTAAGACCTCCCCAATGCCTCCTATCAGCTTTAAGTTGAGGTTGAGGTAGCCAGGGGAGCTGGCTAAAATCTCTCAGGCAGTTCTAAAACTCTCAGCCAGCAATTCCTAGCATTCATATTGTCCTCTAGCCTTATAAAGGACATTTTTTAAAATGCACATAGAAATATACAAACATAGCAATTTGTATATTTTTATGCATGTAACATGTACACATTGTGTATCTGTACCCAATATTACATTCTTATAACCACATACATATATAACACATATAACCATATATATAATTATTATACATATTTACATTTACCGGTCTTGTATTAATAAAGCTTCATGATTTGTGCTAATTAGCACATTCCAAATGGCATAGTCACATCGAACTGGAAAAAAGACAGGATTTAGTTTGGGAACTGATGGACTGAGAGCTGCTAAGTATTAACAGCTTCCTTCCGCCAACCGTTACTAAAAGGAATCAGTCACTTATCAAGAAAGACTCAGAATGTGCTCAGAATGTACTATGAACTCAGAAATTTTGAACTTCTGAAGTGATCGCATATCTTCTTAATGGGTCTGGACCACATCTCTACCAATAAATTGTATCTCTGTCCTTTTTCTGGGAAGTAACAAGATAGATGGTGTGAAGTATGATTGCAGCTTATACTTTTTATTTAGGTTCTGCCAGTAGCATGGCAACACAGATAGATAAGGTTTATACCATGCCCTGAACCAGGTCCTTGCTACCAGGTTTACAACTGTTTATACTCCTGGATTGCAATCCAAAAATACTCTAGCAATTTGCAACTGCTTCCTTAAAACTGAACCCAGAACATACATCTAAGTAAAACAGGTGGGTTTTGTTTGTTTATTTGTTTCCTTTTTCCTGAAGTGATGTCCATTCCTCTCTTAAATGATGCTTTTTTAAATTTTGTATTCTTAATAGTCAATACAATGTTTTCGAATGTGGTGATTTAGAGGCATATTTTTAGTTTTATTTGATTAGAACTAGTTCAAACACAATTAAAAGCATTCTTGATTTTGCTAAAACTGACTACATTCCCAACACAATAGTATATATTTTACTATTTTACAAGTTATACAGGAATATCTAATATACATTATAGTGCACACTATGCTTATTTTATATTATATGCAATGGTTTTGACACTAATGGAGTCACTGGTTGTGATATGCTACCAAATAACATTGGTGGGGAAAGACAGAATGCTTATTCAATAAAAAAAAAGCTAAAACCAAGAAAAACACACTGTAAAAAGCAACAGGTCAATCTCATAAGTATCTCTAATTGTGACTGTTCTCAGGGAAGGGAAACATCACCTTTACAACTAAGACATATGGTATCAGGCAAAATCCATGGCATTGTGAAGGAACAAATGAGAAACAGCCTCCTACAGGAAGGAATCAACAGTTGTGAGATGACTTTTGTATAACCGGACTCGAGGTTTGGGATTTTGGGAGGTCATTGAATTCTCTGCTGCATGCAATTTGGAAAAATGAGATAGACAATATGCCCGACTTTAAAGTTGTTAATTTGCTAATGATATGAAACTTCTGTCATCTTGAACTGAGGGCACATTACAAGGAAAATGAAAAAAAAAAAAAATTAAGTAAGAGCGGGAACTCTCTGAACACTTGAAATTAAAGTTGCATTGATAAATGAAATTCACTGCTCATTTTTCTAAGTATACACAAAAGTCATTTACAGAAAGATGATCCTGTTATGGCAGGCAGGTGGACAACATTTAGAAATAGTATCACCAGTAGCCAACTGTTTGTAACTCAGCATGGAGTGCAAGCCACGGGTGCTGGGAGGCAGCAGGACCAACCAGCAACACGACAGTAGCTAATTAGGTGCCTGTGCCTTATTTTGTCTGCGCTGCATCGGTCTGAGCGCTTTCACAGAGAGTCACGGGGGATGACTACCTGAATGTGACTCACAACTGTGGTCAGGAGCAAAAGCTAGAATACCCTTTTCCACAAGTGGAGCTGCTGTGTTCAGACTGAATTAGTCTCTAAGGTAATTAGGGTAAGATATACCAAGCCTCATAATGGAGAAATCCAGTGTCCAGCTCCACTGTGGTCACGTACAATGTTTAAACTCCAGATCCTCAGGCACATTCACATTTTGCTGATAAGCAGTCCTTTGAATTCAGTTCCACCTGCTGACTGAGCCTCAGAATAAGATAATGCAGTTATATGCATATTATTTCAGAGAATCAAGCAATGAGAAGTTGTTTACAGTTGTGATATTTATTTTTTTAAGTTTTGGCATTTTCCATAATCAGTGTTGGGAATATCGAAAGACTCTCTTTACATTGATTAATACCACCACCGCTGCACTAGTTTATGTGTCTATCAAGTCAATACTTAAAATGTTTACACTATCAAATTGAAAGAGTCAAACAGTCAAATCTTTTAGAAGTTGAAATATTTATTTTTTTTTTAAAAAGAAAGACTAGTACTTTCCCATCTTTTCTCTTTCTCTTACAGAAAACTAAGGATGCCAAAGGTGGATGAGTATGTTTGGGAAATAAAACCATTTCCTAACCTACATTCTAAATGAAGCTGACCTCTGCTAGAAAACAGATCCCCGAGGAAGAAGTGTAAAGCAGAAGAGCCGGGTATACCGACCTCTTTTGGCAGCGAAGGCCTGAAATGTTAGCTGTTCTGCAATTAGAAGGTATGGTGTGCAATGGACCTTGAAGCCCATTGTTCTCCAAACCTGGTACTTGTCAGAGGCACTATCATAGTGATGTATGTTTTCAAGCAAGTACTCCTCCTGCCTGTCTTTGTACTAAAAAGAATTTCTGTGTTTGTTGATAATTATATTTAAGGGTCAGAGGAAAGGTTATTATTGCATTCTTTAACATGTATTTTCATAAAATTAGTATTTTTTTAATAACTCAGGGACAGAATAATATACACATATATGAATAAGAGAAATAGTATTTTAAACAAGGGGAGGTTAACATGTTGATAGTAGAGGTCAGTGGCATTTTTCTGTGGTAATCTTTCTGCAAAACGTATGTCATCTAATATAGTTAAGGTCCTTCTGCTTTTTTGGCATGATTTGCGTGATATATAACATATTTATTCAAAAGTAATTCATATTATAGACTATCAGAGGCAATGGGCACATAATGAAACACAGGAAGATCCCTCTGGACAACAGGAAACACTTTTTCACTGTGACGGTGACCGAGCACTGGCACAGATTGCTCAGAGGAGTTGCATATTCTCCATCCTTGGAGACATTTAAAAGCCATGGTCCTGTGCAACTGGCTGTAGGTGGCCCTGCTTGAGCAGGGGGTTTGGACCAGATGGCCCCCAGAGGTCCCTTCCAGCCTCAGCCATCCCGTGACTGTGAAAATACTTGTGCCACAAAATTTGTGTGCAAATCTAATGTTAATCTCTCTCATCTTTTGCAAGTCAACAGTGACTGTGAATTTATCAATACTAGGTATTCAAATCTAAGATGAATCTCAGATTCATCTTAAGCTTTGTAATATAATTTGACAGAATTTCATTT